>CAOLHI010001565.1:0-360470 GCA_948474755.1 Ctenosaura bakeri | reverse complement strand
GTGCTTCCTCTCCCAATGCAGCCTGGGACAGTACCCAGCTGTGTTGTATCAGGAAGAGGCAGGGCCATTGTGCTTCCTCAACTGCAAAGGCAGCTGGTGTGGGGGGTGGGGAACAGTTCCATCCTGCTCCCCTCCTGGCAGAGCCAATGCCAGGATCCCCATGGTACACCACCAGGAACAGGTAAGGTGCTAAAAGGGCCTAATATGGGAAGGCACCATCTATCAGATGGCCTGGAACTGATCCATAAAGACCTCATAGTTCATCATGAGCCCTTGGAGTTGTGCACTTACAAATTTTAAATCCACTTCCATTAAATATTTTTAAAAATATGATCTAAAGTCCAAGTGGTATGATATCAAACAAAGTACAGTCAGCTCTCCACATTTGTGGGTTTCACTTTTGTGGATTTGATTGTGAATGGATTATTTACTGTCCCCTCTGCTGCCTCCCTATGCCATTTTTCATAGGGATTGCAAGCCTCATGAGACTGAGAAATTGCGAACGAGGATTGCAAGTCCCTGCTAAAAATGGTGTGGGGTGGTAGGGGAGGTGGAAGTAAGCCCAACCAGCCACCCACCTCTGCCTTGTAGAGGAACTCTTGAGTCTCAAAGGAATCTATGGCAGGTTGAATATGGTGGTCATACTTTTTTTGCGTGTGCTAAATATGGTTTGAGAGGGCCTGGAGTTATTCATATATTTTCCCACTTTCATGGGGGTCCTGTGCCCCTAACTCTAGCAAATCGGGGGGGGGATGACTGTAGGTGCCTTCATCACTGTTTGTAAAAATCTTCACAGTGAATTAGGGTAGGGGGAAACCTTTTGATCTTACCTTTATTCTCTCCTTTTCCTTTAAAGTCTTTGATGAAGTATTTTAAAGCCTATTAAGAGTACAATTGTTCCTAACTGAAATAGTTTTATTGAATGAGCATTAATGTAAGGAGGCCATTCTCTGCTTCTGAGGAAATAGGCAATTGCCTGTGAAAGCATATTGTGTGTTTTTTTTTAAAAGATGCAACTTACACCTTCAGTATAAATGTTTAAATAAAAATTAACACAGCTACATTCAAGGAACTACCATTTTACATGCATCCTGGGATGGGGCATAGCTTTTCCACCAGTGCATTACATATACCACCTGGTTTACGGGGATCTTGGAAATAGCCATGGTACATTCCCCATTGCAGAATCAGACGGTAAGCAAGCATGCGGACAGAAACACAGTTGATTGCACAACCTCAATATTCATCAGAAGAGTGGTGCAACTGTCATGTAATGGCTGGAGCATGTGTGCTCTAGCAACTCTATGGTAGGTCTAGGCCAGCCATTCTCAACCTTGGATCCTCCAACTGTTCTGGACTTCAACTCCCAGAAGCATCCATCAGCCTGACCAATGGCAACAGATTCTGGGAGTCCCAAACAGCTAGAAATCAAAAGGCTGAAAATGACTGGTCTAGGCCATTTCTGCACTAGACTGTAATAGTGCTATTATTCCACTTTCAACATCCAATGAAATCCTGGGGTTGGCAGTTTAAGGAAGGACCTCAAAGACCCAGGATTCCATAGGATGTTGAAACTGGAATAATACCACTATTACTGTTTAATGCAGAAATGGCCCTAAAGGTAGACGAGTGGCCATCTATAGTGTACTTCCATGGGTAGAACTACAGCACAATGCTGGATCATTTGGGACTGTGGCATAAATGTGCCGAATGGCTACTGGCTGGCAGCAATCGTAGGGAAGTATCTCTGAGAGCCAATGCCAGAGGCACCATAGCTATGGAGATAATACTGTACAGAAAGTAGCAGCGATATTCCCTCCCAATTGCCTTTTCCCTCAAAAGCCCTGTGATGAGCCAATACAGAGCCAGTAAAAGATATTTAATATATATGCTCAGATATAGGCAGAGATTCCATCTAAAACCCTGGGTGGCTGTAGTCAGCCACATGTTACTATGAAATTAAAGCTTATTTAAGAAAAGATAGGAGAGTGTTCTCACTGTTAACATGTTTCAGTGCCTGTCAGATTTGTTGTCAACAGCTGTGGAAAGAAAATTACAATACATTTCGACTAATTGCTGAAAATGAATCCAAGTGCAATCTACTAGGGTATGATTAATTGTTGACACTTTTTGTACTGGAGCTCAAGGAATTGCCAAAGCCATCGTTTCTTCATTATCAATGGCTATGGATGGGTGATATAAAATAAAACCAACATGTATCTCCTGAGGGCACCTCATTACAAAAGCTAATTGTGACAGTCCTGATGTTGCTTGGCTGTTAGGAGAGGAAATGCTCAAGCGAAGCACTTTGAAGTACATCCTGGCTTCCTTGCATGATTAAAATTTCACCTTAAATTCTCTTTTTTCCCTTCCTGTTGCATTTCTGTGATATGTACCTTGCCAGTTTATGAGCCCTTGTCAGAGCACAGCGTATGATGTGATAAATCCATTATTCTTTATTTCCACTACAGTTTTTCAGGGGAAAAATACTAAAGAGTCTATTTTTCATGCTTAAAATATAATGCCTGTACACACAATTAAACACAGAACATAATCATGTTTGGAGAAAAAAAAGAAGCTCTTTTTTTTTAAGATGGGAAAGCAAGGGTTGGCATAATCATAAAACATCTGGGTGTCTTCTTCTTCCAGAAGTTAATTCTTTTAAGTAAAAGAACACTTCTTTCCTAAGGTCTTTGTGAATATTGAGAGAGGCTTGCAGAAATACAAACTGTGCATCTATTTACTGTAAATGATAGCAACCAATAAACATTCAATAAATATTCAAGGCAGTTTTTAGCAATGTGGAAGATTTGCACTTCTTTTTTCCTGAAATCTGGCTGACTTTGAATAATGAGACTGCAGTGTGTGTGTTCAACAGATGCCTTGAACACTCTTACCTCTAGCCTAACACCGAGATGCAAAAGATTTTTGTGTGTGTGCTTTCTACTGATCTGTGCAAATCACTAATGTTCACAAAAATTGTAAAAATAATTTGCACAAAGTTGTGCTGAAAGTAAGAATAGACTGCTTTCTTTGAGGAACACAAACATGCACATATAAAGATACATATACCTAAACATGTAATTTATATAGAAAGGCCTGAGGATTCAGTATATATAAAATAAATTTTGTTCAAGGCCAACAGAGTAATAAGGCAATAAGACAATAATAAATCAATCTTGTACATATTAGAAAATGCACAAAAAAATGCACACATTTTTAAGCAAAAAAGCACAAATGAGTGAAAAAAGCAAGCAAACAAGCTAACAAATCTCACCACCATCTTGAGAAGGGAAAAAAAATCAATTTTTTCTCACAATCTGCATACGGATGAATCCAATAAGGACATTTCTCATTTTGAATCTATAGCCAATTTAATCTGATGATATTAATAGAAGAGAGGAAATTAATCTAATCTTTTTTTATGTGAAAACTTATCAGTTCTAACTAGTGTAATAAACCTTCAACGTAACAGGATAACAGTGCCGTTCTTTGAGTTTGCATGGTAGCTCACCTTATCACGGGTGTTGTGGGCAAAACTGCAATACTGCTCTGACAACAGGGAGAAAAAGGTGTGGTTCTGATTTTGTTGAACTACAACTCCCACTACTAACTATGCTGGGTAAAGTTGCTGGCAGTTATAATTCAACCACACCTGGAAAGCTACATGTTTCCTATTTCTGGTCTCAACCTGTGTGTGCTTGATGACATCAGACTTGCTAAAACAAGTTGTGATAACTGAAGCCCCTGGCCAAGCTGCTGCTGCTGATGGGCACCACTGTTGGTCCCTGTTGTGGAGATGATGAGCAGCAGCTGTTGGTTCCTGTGGCTCTGGCTGGAGAGGAGTCCTGCAGCTCAAGAGCTCCCCCTGCTGCCGTGGGCCAAGCAGGCTCGGACGGTCCTCTGCCTGCTCCTTTAGAGCAACAGGGACCCAGCTGTGATCCTGAAGATACTTTTGAGCCTGCTCCAATCAGCCCACAATCAAGGCGGAGACTCAAGAGAGCTGAGCAAAGGGAGGCTTCCTTGATTATGTTCAAGAAGT
Organism: Ctenosaura bakeri; assembly: GCA_948474755.1. Classification (NCBI taxonomy): domain Eukaryota; kingdom Metazoa; phylum Chordata; class Lepidosauria; order Squamata; family Iguanidae; genus Ctenosaura; species Ctenosaura bakeri. The sequence goes on along the minus strand of CAOLHI010001565.1, from coordinate 356,428 downwards.
GGTGACTGGCCACACCTGTGCCTGGGCTATATACCTGCCTGCCTAGAAGCTTTCTTTTGCTTGTAGCAAGCTTTCTAAAAGCCCTTCCTTTGCCTGTTCCTTGCTTCCAGCACCTGATACCTTGGATTGATCTCTTGGCCCCTGGATTTTGGACTCTGACTATGGCTTTTGCTTCTTGTTCTGCCTTAGATAAATGGACTGCCTGTGAGTAATTGCTTGCTTTGACTGCTCCTGGCAGGACTCCGCTATCTCTCCCACTCCATTCTCTGGGTTGGCTTGCTGCCTGGGTCTTTGACCTTGACACAAGTTACATGCTGTAAGGGTTTGGGTCTGTGACTAAGTCCTTGCAAGATTCTGCCTGTGAGGATCCTAGTCTTGGCTCTGCTCTTTGCAGAATCTGGCCCAGTACCTCAGACCCAGCTGGTTGCTCTGATGCAGGAGAGATGGAGCAGCCAGGGGCCAGCTATATAAGGGATGGGGTTACTCTGCAAACTTTGCTGCAGCAATGTCATCTCCTGTGCTGCTTGTAGTTCTTCCACTTTTCCCTGACCCCTGGACTTGGAGCTTGACCTGTTTTCTGGCCCTGTGGATTCTTGTTGCTTGGTAGACTTCTACTGCCTTGAACCCTTGCTGTGCTCTGACCTCCTGCCTGTCTCCTGCACCTGCTTCTTGCCTCTGGCCCCCTGGGCTCTTGCTACCTGGAGGAGTGTTTCCATGGACTCTTGTTGTACCCTGGCCCTCAGCGTTCTGACCTAGTGTCCATCCCTAGCCCTGCTGTCTGTACCGGATGGTCCTTGCTGCCTAAGCCCCAGACCCTGACACATGCTCACCCTGAAACATTCAGGGAAGTTATGTGACCGTAAGAAAAATCAACCAGGTAAGAGAGGTGTGGAAAACACAAACTATTCAGAATTGTTGCTCTTTTGTACAGCTTTTGGTTGTTGATATTCCAATGTAAGAACAGATTCCCCTCTCTAGGGAATACCTGCTTGTAAATTTCGTCTAATGCTGACAAAGTTGTGTGTGGATGGAGAGTTATGTCTTTTCATCTATTCTCAAAGATAATGGGAGCCACACAAATTTTAGTATCAAGATTCAGATCTGAGCTGAATTGGGTGGCCTCTTGTAATAAGTTGGGCATCTGCTGGCACCTTCATGACTGAGCCAAGATACAGAAAGTCTTTTTTATGCATTTGTTATATGTTCAAGTGTAGCCCTGTTTTTATACTTTTGACCTAGGTACTTAGAATATCGGTGGGTGGAGAACTAGTTATGAATCTGACCAAACATGAGTAAAAGATTAGCATCATGGTGGGGAGGGAAGAGACTTTTCTCCCCTTCCTTCATTATTGTGGTTTAGAGATGTTTCTATTCTGGCCAGGTAGGAATTCTGATGGAATTGTTGGTGGCATGCTGTGATAGGTTGCAAGACATTTCGAGGGCAAAATCGCTCACATTCATCAAAACTTAAGACTCAGTTGTTCAAGTACTTTGCTTGTTGGAGGTCTTCAGAGTTCTCTCTGGTTAGAAATTGTTGGATGACTTTCAGGTTTTAGGGCTCAAGGATATGGGCAAGGTAAAGATGGAAATACATTTCAGTGAACTTCTCACGCTGGATGAAAGTAGTATTTTTCTCTCTCTGAGCTTGTTGCTAGAAACTGGTTTTTTACTTATTAAAATATTTATATCACACTCTTCGTTGTGGAATCTTGGGGCAACATACATCAAAAAAATTAACAGTTACAGATTGAAATCATAAATAATAAACATAGTAAGAAAAGTTAGAGCACCTTAAAAGGCAACAAGAGTTTAAAACCACGTTCATGTACAAGTAAAAATAGCCCCAGGCACCTGTCATTTATTTATTTAATTTATATCATAGCCTTTTCTCCAATGGGAGCCAATAGGATCATCATGGGAAAGGGGGCCATTACCAGATTTTTTTTTTAGTGGTATAGGGTATAACAGCAGAGGATCAGGATGTGACAGTAGAGAGACCGCAACGCCATTGTGCGATGGCACACGTCCCAGGCCAGGACAATATGTTGCCATGCGAGGATGACACCATCTTGCAGTAAGGGCCCAAATCTTTCCAAAGCACATTGTTGGTAGGAAAACGTTTGAGCCTCATCTGATGTTCCATGGCTTAGGCTTTTCTTGACTTTTGGCTCGCCACAGTCAGGCAGAAGATGGTCTCAAACACAAAACATATCTCTCTGGTGGCTGGACATATCCTAAAGTGGGAAATTCAAAGTGACCTGTCAATAGCCTGGGAGGACCTAGTTGTGCATCCTCTGGTCACTCCTGCAGGTTCTTGTTTAACCTAAAACTGAATCTTGGAGGGATCCAGCCTTGAATATATCCTTGGTTTTGAGATCTGTTTATGATTAGGCATGTTCTTTATTCAGAGACACATTCTAGCATGCAAGTTGGAGGTCGGGTTGCTTGCAAGGTCCCGCTTAACGTAGCACTGTCTTGGCCTCTTGGAGAGTTTTCAGAATAGCATCGGTGGCTATTTCTGCTCAAGGTTGTTGGGATACAAATCTCTGAATATGCAAGGACATCTGTTTTCTTTGTTAATTTTGAAACTTCATACATTTTAGTAGCGAAAAAGAACTCTGTACTTTAAGAAATTCTCTTGATAACCTCACCTATAACCAGATAAGGTGTGTTCTTACCTGTTGTTTTTTGCAGCTTGAAATGAAGGTCAAATTTTTTTTAAAAAAACTGTCCAGTGAATTTTGAAAGACTGCAGTGGGTCTTGGTTCCCTTCCACCCCGCCGCTGATGTCTTTCTCCCCATTCTCTCCACGTTTTTATTTAACTATTGTTCCCATTATTTTCCCCCTCCCCATTCAGAGCTTTCACCTTCCTATCTCCTTTCCTGTACACTTTTCTTCACATCCCATCTCCGCTCTCCATCTGTCTCTTATCTTTAAAAGGTGTATAGAATGATTTGAAAACCCATCTCGGTGCGTTGGCTGCTTGCGATGCCTTTCCACCAGCCCTTGATGTGTTCTGTTCTGCTGACTTGCAAGGATTATCTCATCCTTCTTAGTGATTGACTGACAGGACTCCTTCATCTTGTGCTAACTCAGCATGTCAGGAGGGCTTTGGGATGCTCCTTGCATTGTGATCCATAGAAGTGGGGCCAGCACACCTGGTGGTGTCGCTCCGAAAGTGTGTCCTGCAGTAGTTGTTGTTTTTTCACATTGCTAATTTTATAGAAAAGAAATCGCTTCTTAGGGCCTTTCTGCCCTTCATTCTTATAGTGCTATTATTCCACTTTCAGCCTCCTGTGGAATTCTGGGTTTTGTAGTTTCCTGAGGCCCAAGAGCTCTCTGGCTGAGAATTCTAAAGGCCCCTCCCTAAACTGCAAACCCCAGGATTCCATAGCGGGTTGAAAGTGGAATAATAGCACTATAATAGTGTAGTGTGGAAATGGCCACTGTACTACTCTGGCTTTACAAATTAAGAAAAACATTACATAAGTGCAACCTGTTTCCTGTTCTTTCTATATTGTCTTCATTTAAAGGGGAGAACTTCCTGCTTTCTTGCACCCAAGACCCCCAAAATTGATCACAAGCAACTTACAATGCTAGTGTTCTAAACTTATACTAGCGGGTTTTGTACACATTTTAGGGGAGGAAATAAAAGTTTCTTTTCTTCCAGGACCATCATTTTTAATCATTTGCTTAGCAAAACAGTTTATTAAGCAGTGAAGGATAGCGAACCATAAAGTTTAATTTGCCTTTTTTAATTGAGTTGTTAATTAGCGCCTCACCACAGTTGGTAACTCCCAACTTGCTTCTGTTTTTGCTTCGGTATCTGAGACATTTTAAGGAATCCAATCTATCTTGGCTTCCCGGCTCAGGCACCTCCATGAATCAAATCAATAGGTGATTATGTTCTTACTGTGCTGGGTCTTCCGTGAGTGCATATTAATTATGTCAGTGGTTAATGATCAGACAAGAAGTATGGGAATCCTACAAAGGATGATTTAACAACAACAACAAAAAGGGAGAAATAATTTTTGGAACTTTATCCGTGCTAAAGTAAAAGAACTTTTGTTATTTATGTGTGCAGCAGTACTGCAGTGTTCTTGGTAATGGCCAAGGGAACGATGCTGTAAGCCCAGGAATTCCAAATGAGATGTCAGTTGATGGTGGTTCACAATTTTCAGTCTGTCAATTCTGGTGCAGACTGACCAGATCCCTGTCTTATAGACCAGGGATGGGAATCATTTGTTACTCCAGTTGTTGTTTGGCTGTAGTGCCCAGTTTTCCTCACCATTGACTATTCTGGCGAAGGATAATGGGACTGGCAGTCCAATAATATCTGGAGTTGGCTCTATGCCCTCCATCTGACCTGGTCTAGAATTACCTGCCAACTGTTATGTACTTATCCATCAGTTTTAGAACTCAGTGAAAGTGCAAATACACTCCTCAGTTTGAAACCTGTGTCAAATGCATTTTAGGCCATTTTCACCCTACACTGTTCTAGTGCTATTATTTCCATTTCAACCTCCTGTAGAATTCTGGGGTTTGTAGTTTCCTGAGGCCAAAGGGCTCTCTGGCTGAGAATTCTAAAGACTCTTCCTTAAACTGCAAGTCCCAGGATTCCATAGGAGGTTGAAAGTGGAATAATAGTGAGATGATAGCACTTTAACAGTGTAGGGCAGAAATGGCCTTAGAATCTGAATTTTTGCGCACATACTTCTGTCTTTAAAAAAAGGCACAGATGATGGTGGTGATAGCCTTTATATCCCCCCCCCCAAAAAAAAACAGGACTCAAGATGTACTTTAACGTAGGCATGGAGATATGTGTGAACAAAAGATATATCTTCATATATACAAACAGGGAGAGAGACAGATAAAAATAGTGGGGAATGGAAATAGTTAAAGATATTTACTTGGAGTTAGTGTCCACAGATATAACTATCTAGTATAAGTATACCACATATAATTATCTTCTCGGCTAAAGTAGAAAGATCTTCTGGGCACTGAATGGTGGGCATATATCTCTCATTCCAACCTTAGAGTGTTTCTGTTGATGTAGTTTTGGTTTCAAGTTGGAAATTTCCACCATGAAAGCCCCCTCTTATAGACAGAAGTGGTAAAGTCCCAACACAGCTTTGCCCTTCAATAAGAACTAGGATATAATAAATTATTTGAAGTGTCGAGTAATTGAACCTACAGCTTCCAAAGGAAAATTATGCAGTATAATCATCAGGCCGAAGAACACGGAATCAACTTGGAGTCCTGTTTCATGCTGAATTTAATGGAGCACCTTCCTATGGTTCTTGTACCTGGTCTGAATGCAGAGGTATGCCATATAATTTCCCCTGAAGAATGCTTTAATAGGAAATAACCAGTAAGCCTATTAAAAACATAATGAGAACCTCATTCAGTTTCCTGTCAGTCTTCAGAGCTGTAAGTGGTTTCTAATTTGCACAAGATTGGAATAGCATTGAAAAATTACTATAACTAAGCGAAACACTCGTAGGATTTTCAATTTTTTGATAGCATCCCTTGTAATGCATTATAATGCAGTTGTGCTTAAGTGCAGTGGCATATGCCATACTTAATTGGAATACTGTCATCTCCAAACATGAGAAGCATGATCTAGTATAATGTTGCGAGTCTCTGTAAAAAAAGAAAATCTTGGCATTGTCTTGAATTGGTCAAGGAAGGATTTTCCAGCCCTATGAGAATTGTCCTGTCCAACATGAAAATGAGACACCAAATGCTTTACAGTCTACCTAGGGATAAGTCACTCAGCTCCATTTGATGTCATGATGGGCTTCTCCTCCCCATTTCTTCAGCTACACACTCTCTTAAGGTAGAATAAAATTTGTGGTCTCCTCTTCCTTACTATTATGTTGAATTAGATCAACTAAGCACAATTAATTAGAGTTTATATGCCATATACACAATAGATTAGGAGAATCTGTAGACCTCCAGATATAGTTGGTCTCCATCTTCCATGAGACTAATGGAAATAACTTATAGGAAGTATGGTTTAGCCATATCCTGTGGTCCCTAGGTTCCTAACTTTGTTGCACTGTTTCTGTTGGACACACGCACACACACACAAAGTATTTGGCATTTACGTCTCACAGTTAGTGTCCATGACTTCACAATTTCATGGGTTCACTGAACTGGGCTTTGTGCTCTGAAATTTTTGAACTGTGCGAAAAGAACTTGAATGTTTACCCAGACAATTACCCTTGTACTCAGTGTGGATAGTGTTTTCCAAAACAGGCAAATAGCACAGCTTATTAATCAGGATAATTTTCTTTTAGTTTTTGTTTTCCCAAGAGCAGGCTTTTAGAGAGGAGTACTTGTAGCTTTACTCCTTTATTTGTTAATGCTCTTTTTCACTGCAAAGGTCAGTAATAATTTCATGTTAATAGGAAATCTTTATCTAAACTAATGGCAAAATAATTTAAAATGTATTAAACACTCTCAGTTCACCATTAATATGTGCATTATGCAAATTCAGAATATTATGCAAAGTATTTTCTAAATAGCTATTATTCATCTGTTGCTCCTTTTACTCTCTTTAATAGATCATAAATAATTAAAAGGATGTCTAGGGTTCATTTGTTTCTGCCAATGTTCTGAAGAGCATTCATCTGGAAAGCAGGTTCTAACTTCCTTTACTTTTCTTGTTCTCCTGGGAATGATTGGTATGAATCAACATCCAGGATAGGACTGGGATGGCAGCAGTCCAGGGGTTATGAAAGTGTTATGCACAAGTCTCATGCATTTCCAGCCACCTTTTAGGATGTCTGACCCTCCCAGCTCTCAATCTGGGATAATCAGGGTTGTGAAAATCACTTCCATAGCAGCCAAAAACTATGTTATGGTGGTTTTCCTTGAAACACTCCAAATGCTGCAAATTACATAGAAATGCAATTAGAATTTGATTCCTGGTCACTGCTAGAAGTGATCTATAGCTGATTTGGGGGCAAATAGCCAGCCATAGTCCTGGGGACAATTCCTGCACCTACGACAATTGACCATCTGAGCTGTAATCCTAACTCAGATGTTATGAGACTTGACCTTCCAATTATTCCAGGAAGGGCAGCTAATGGTCAATGATGATAAAAGCTGCAATGTAACAACATCAAGATGGTACTCGTTGTCCCACTCCAATAAAGTAAAGCTTTAAAAAGCGAGATATCATAATTAAAAAACACATAGGATCTGCCAAAGATAGGCAATTGTTATATTAATTAAAATATTAATATTCCTGTGCAGAATAGCATTTTCCTTGATTTTCACACATACTATCGTCAGAACTTCCTTTAGATCAGTGGTTCCTAACTTGGGGCCTGCAGACCTCTGGAGATCCATGGATCCCTCACAGCCCCATCCCCCAAATTGCCATTCGTCCCAGAAAACAGGGAAAATCCTGGATTTAAGGTTGGTTGATGCAGCATGTTTTGGATCCCTCAAAGTCAGTTGTGATGATGGTGGCAGTGGCAGTGTTGCACTGGCAAGTGTCTCATTCTGTGATGGAGGCTCTGGACACTACTGTACAGGTGTGCCAGAAAGTCCAGAAGGCAGAGAGATGGGAGGAGAGCCCAGAAGACAAGGGAAGAAACCCACTGTGTATCTTGTGTAGTGACTGTGGCAAAACTACTTGATCCCAGGGTCAGGCAGTGCAGCACAGCTTCACTTCCGAGCAGCCACAAGAATAGAAGGGAGTCTTTTACTTTTGTGTTTGCTTGGAAGCAAAGAGGCGAGGGTCTCCGTGCTCCTTTGTGGGAAAGCATGGAAGAAATGCCACTTCCCTCTGAAGGAGCACCAAGAAATTAGAGAGGGTAGGTGTTTTTCAAAGAAGCCTTTGCCCTGTCTACTTTCTTAGTGCTCCTTCAGAGGGAAATAGAGTTTCTTTTTCACTTTTCCCAAAGCAGCAGCAAGACTCTTGATTTTCAGGTGCTGCTTTGGGGGAAAGGAAGGGCAAAAGAAATGCTGTTTCCCCAAAGTGGTATCAAGAGAGTAGAGAGAGGGTGACCTCTCTATTCTCCACTCTCTCAATGCTGCTTTGGAGGGGAATGGCATTTCTTTTGCACTTTCCTCCGAAGCTAAAGGAAATGATTCTTTAGGCCTGCCTCCCATTCATAACCTTTCTTTAAGAAATTCCAGTTTATTCCACTCTCCTGGCACTTCATGGTTCTCACCATGCAACTCCACAGACCATTGGCAAGCCTCTTTCCTTTGCACCGTCTACTGGAAGAATAAGGGATTAAGCTTCAGCAACTGAAGAGGTGTGTTTCTTCCCTAATCCAAGGAAACTTTGCCTTTTCCAGCCTTTCACCCTTTTTCAGAGTGGTTGTTGCAGTTGTTTAAAATGTGATGATATAACCAGCTTCCTTCTAGTATTGCCGGTTCCACACAGCCCTTGCTTATTAAACCAAATGAAAACTAATAAAATTGATAACATACGGCACCCAAGACACCTCTCCAGAACAATCTATTTACCTCCTAATCACTGCCAGCTTTCCCCCTCCCCACCTACCATGTAGATCATCTAAATGGACTGCCTTGAATTTTAAATCATGTGTTGTGTTAAGGAATCAATGAAACATAAGCAAATATTTAGTTGAAATATGGGAGCATAATTCATTAGAGCAATGATAACTATAGCTCCTGTTTTCATAATTTCCTAGTAATTTGTGTGAAGTGGGAGTGGGGAAAATGAAATATGATTAGTGAGATTGCAATAATTCCCTTCAACTATGGAAAGCAATCAAGTCCTTGGAAATAGAGGTGAGTGGTCTTCTGAAGAAATTCTGCAAGTATTCTTTGAGAGTCAGCATGTTTCTTCCAATCACCCCATTAATGCATCTTTGAGCCAGCTCAGAGAATCATTGAAGGCTGGTTGGTATTTGATAGCAACAGAAGGGTAGCTGTTCATGACTTTGGCATGACCTTAACTTCATGAAGGGTTAAAGTCATGGACAACCCAACAGTGAACCCATCTAGTCTATTCAGGCTCATATGTGCTTCCACAAAGTAGGGGATGGTCCCTCAGGGAGCTGGGAAATCCATACAATAAAGCTGCACAGATGCTTTGGAGAAATCCCAGATTCCGCAGTGCATTTGTATGATTTGGGCTAATTTGGAACAACCAAAAGCAGTCTGGGCCAAGAGTGGATCAAGGCAGCCTGAAGTAATTTGGATTGGCTCAGGCCAATCTGGAGAAAGTACTGATTCATACCAGAGCCTCTTGGATACCCTCCATTCATAAGGCTTCCATAAGTTGGAAGTTAATTTGATGGGAAATAACAACAGTTTTTTTAATGAATTGTAATACCCTGCATGCCAGAGTACATGTATGGTTTGAAAGAGTTGTGTATAGAACAAGATAAAAAATCAGCATGATTGGTAATGAAGTGTTATCCCCTGGTGAAATGAAGCAACAGTGTTCAGGAGTCCATACGTGTATCTCCCATTCATCGAAGTTACTTAGATGGGCAGGTTTTGATTCAAGAAAATATCCTTGCCCTACGTGAGTGGGTTGCTTACAGGTAGTGTGCCATTTTGGGTGACCTTCTGCAGAACCTTCAGCTGCATGCTCAGTCTTTGAGCAAAGATGTTATTTTAGATGGATTTTCTTGGCCAATTTATTTCAGTGCCTTTATTGACTGTAATTGTTCTATGACTTGGTGCCTGGAACATTTTGGTCTTGATTGCAGGGTTGTGTGTGTCTTTCTCTCTCACACACACACTCGCTCACACACTACACACACACACATACACCCTTCATTGTTTCTGACATGTTTTTGTACCACTTTGAGTGCTTTCTTGGAGGCAATGAGACTGTTAAATCCATAAGCCAACAGACAGTAATAAATTCATCAGTTCATCTCCTCCTTTCTGTTTGTTAGCTTTACTGTCTTTCATCAAAGTAAATATTTTCCCCTTTTCCTTTTTTTTTTTTTTTTTAATTTGGCTCACTAGAAGCATGCTGAAGATTTCCACTTCACTTGTTTTGGCAACAAGGTGGTGGCATTGAAAGGCACACCTTTAAGCAATGAGAACAAAAGGATTTAATTGCTTTGACTACTCATGAGATCATTAATAAATGAATGTTGTGAAATGACATAAGTATACTTTCATAGGCATACTTGTTTGTGTGTGTGTGAGCATTTGTGCACATCTTTCATGTTGCTTCCTAAATTAACCTTACTTCAAGGCCTTATTTAAATTCTCAGTAATTTTTATGTGTTTTCATTTATTAGACAGCAGAGATGAAGATTTCACCCTGAAGCATTTCGCTTCCATCAAGGCTGATCGTGAACAAAACCAAAATGTCTATTAAAATGCGAATTATCAAGGAACGTGGTAGTCAGCTAGCTAACAGAACAATAATAATTAATAGGATTTGTGATGATTAATCAGAAATGATGGATATATGGAGACAAATAATTTCAGCTGTGCCTCACCACAGGTTTTATTTTTGCATATGAATATATACACACAGAGGCCTTTAAGTGCCCACTGAATTTCTCTGAGGCTTGTTTGCTTCAAGGTGAAAGGAAAAAAAAAATGTTACCATAATTCACATGGCAGCTTCTGGCATAAGATGAAAGTCAGATCAGCTCAACTTCAGTTCAAAATTTAGAGCTCCCTTTGGAATGTTTATGCTAGTATCTGTAGTCCAGATAAGTTACTGGAAGAAATTGCTCCCCATGGCAGGTCATGAATCTAATTATCCTAGAAACATTGCTACATGGGTTTGATTGAAAATTACTTAGTTTAATGTATGCTATTCATGGCTTCTCTTTTTCAAATCATGTGAAATAAATGGGTGGTTGAACCCAGATGGGCCAAAACACTCCTATAACTCATTGAAACTCTTTTTCCCCTAATCAAAAGTGGGCTCCAGAGAGAATCTACTATGAAGCAAAAAGCCAAGAGAGAGGTGTAGTTAAAAGCAATGGATTTGACAGCAGAAAGGTGTCTGCTTTTGGTGGTGGGGGAGGAAGAAATGACCATAAAGCAAGCAAAACTGAAAGATTTACCCAGAGAACATGCATGCCATTGATTCTTTCCTCTAAAATGTAAGGATGAGAAATCCATCATTCCCCAAAAGTCCTTAGACTGCAATGCCTTTCATCTCTCTCTCTTTTTTATGTAATGCTGGTTGCAGCTGATGGATAGGGTTTCCACATCAGAGGGCTTGGTCCTGTTTCTTCAGTCCTCAGGGTGAGGGATCTCAACTGCCTTGGAATTTGTGAGTGTGTATATCTATTTTCCTCATTTTTTAGTTTTTTTTATTGGAATGGCATAATGGAAAATGGCATTCTTGGAATAACTGTGGTTCATGCCTGACAGATACTGCTTAATGACATCATAAGACATTGCTTAATGACATCACTAAGGCACACCCCCGTGACATCAGCAGAGATACCCCCTCTCATATCACAAAGAGGTTCTTCCAAAGGCCCAAGTTTTGGCACTGAAATCTGAGGGTCTAGGAGAGTCTTGGCCTGGCGCCCCTACTGATGGGAGCTGCAGTGGAACAATATGTGCAGGACCACATGCCCCTCATTCCTCTAGTAGAGATATTAAAATGTTGAGCTTAAAGAAGTAATTCTTCAGTTTCTGCTAATATGCTAATTTTCCCTTCCCTTTTTGTTCTAGCCTCTCACTGTCTTGATTGTATCTTGTATTAAATGAACATTTTCTAAAAAATTTGGAAAATGCAGGGCTTGTGTCTTAGACTCTATATGCACACACATTCATATAGGCTATCAGATAGCTATTGCTATAATTATATCATAGCTGGAATTAATTTTGGTCCATTCAAAGGATAGCAATTAGATGCTGAAAGGGGCTAAAAGTGTTGTGTTTGGTCATGTAAGACTAAGGAGCTGATTGCTTAAGAGACTGACTGCTTCGATGTGGTCCACTATGGGCCATTTCCACACTACACTGTTATAGTGGTATTATTCCATTTTCAATCTCCTGTGGAATTCTGGGGTTTGTAGTTTCCTGAGGTCAAAGAGCTCTCTGGCTGAGGATTCTAAAGGCCCTTTCCTAAACTACAAACCCCAGGATTCCATAGGGTGTTGAAAGTGGAGTAATGACACTATAACAGTGCAGAAATGGCCATAGTCTCTTGCTTTAAGAAGGAGGTCTTTGCTTAACTCACTGTGGCTTAGTGAACTTGTTTGGTTGAGGTGTACAAAAGGGCCTTTTTAGTTGCAACACCCATCATGTATATAGAATCCCCCCACCCGGCCATTGGACTTAGGTGACCTCCAAGTTTGGGCATTGTTTGCCCAGGCATTTTCCCGATTACTTCGCTGATTACAGTATTAACATTTTTATCTACCCGTGGACTGTAATGAATTTTTAAACTGATTTTACTGTTTTCACTGTTTATCGTTTTACCATTTTCGTTACTGTTTTTCTTGAACTTCCGTGAGCATTTTAAACTGAAAAGTCATGAAGAAATGTTCTTAAATGATGAATTTAAATAAGTAAATAAGTTCAAAGCTGGTTGGGGAATTCAGGACTCCTTAAATTACAAAACGCTGGGTGGTTAAAAAACAGCATATCTCCTCCTCCTTTGATTCCTTCCTTGGTTTGTGTTTATGTGATTGATCCATTTCTTTATTGGAGCTACTGACTTTGGAAGAATTTCTTGCAACTAGCTCTTTCAACTTTCTTTTTAATCAAAGGCGGGCGTAAAAAAGTTGCAAGGGAAAGAGGTTGCCTTCTCTCTCATTATTTTCCCCATCACCTCACTGAGGAAATGAGAGATGTTCCAAATGAGCATCCCCTGTTCTCATTAGTTCTGGAGCAGTGGAGACCTCTGGAGGGAAATACATTTTTGGTAGACTAATTCATTGAAAATGCGGAGTCATTGCCTATCACTGGGTGGCCAGACATTAAAACAGACATAACCAATTATCTCTTTCCCCCAGACCAGTTGTTGAACTTTCCGTCCATGTGTCCTTCAGTTTTGCTGGAGCCAGGAATTAGAGGTGGACTCCCATGGTCTGGATAGACTCCCGGTCCGCTAGGGAAACGTGGATTGATGCCTCTTGCCATCTGAATCGGCAGGAGATGTATTAACTTTGCCTCATCCCTTGAATACCTTAACTTATGAAGCATAACCTTTGGCCGATGATGTGCATCCTCTTCTTCTTACTTCATTTTAATATCCTCTGAGTCGGATGCAAAAGCAAGCAATTCACAATTTAGTCAATCAGTTCCCTTGGTTAATGCTGGTTAATGGAATTATTTTTCTGCTCTGTGTGTAAAAAGTATGTGGTTTGTTTTAGGACAGTATCAGCAATGAAATACCAGTCTAGTTGGCACTTGTCCCGACCCTAACCTTCCTCGTAGCAGAATAGAAAATAGAAGATAAGAGGCATGGGGCTATGGTGGTAAACAGGCAGGCGTAATAGAAGCCCACATAGATGAAAAGTATAGAAGGAATGGGAAGAGAACTAAAATGAGTATAAGACATAGGAAAGAGGGGAAGTGTAGCTGAAGAAAATTGTGGGTAATGTAGGGAGGCAAGACTAAGAACATTTCCGCATGATACTCTCATAGCATGATGATTCCACTTTCAACCTCCTATGGAATCCTGGGGTTTGCAGTTCCGGGAGGGGCCGGCCAGTCTCTCTCTGGCTTTCTCCGGCCGGCCCCTCCCGGAACTGCAAACCCCAGGATTCCATAGGAGGTTGAAAGTGGAATCATCGCGCTTTAAGAGTGTTGTGTGGAAATGGCCTAAGATGAGAAAAGAAGATAAGGTCCCACATTTGTAAAGGTGTCAGGGGTCTCCCCATGAAAAAGTGATCATTTCTTCGGTGCAGAAATCTAGCCCACTTTGAACACAGGATTTCAGGAAGAAAGGAATATGGAACTTCCAGCAATTCAGAAACACTTGGGTGTTGATTTTGAGATGGTAAGAAATGGTTCTGAAGGGATATACACAGAGAACAATAAAATAACAGTGGTGCTGAAAAAAAGGAAATTAGCCCTTTTCAACAAATCCGATGGGATTATTCCTTGCTTTCTCCAAAATACAGAGAAGAAGCTGGCGAGGAGATATTCCTACAGGCAGAATACAGTACTTTGTGCAGAAAAGTGTTGCGTTTAGGCTCTTTGCTAGAGACAATTCCCAAAAGCTGTTGCTGAAATTATTATTATTTTTTTTCCAGAGAAGTTGTTTGCTTCAGGGCCAAGCTAGATGTGATTTTAAATGGGTCTTTGCATTTATTGTGATTTTTTTTTTTAAAAAAAATGAATTTCAGCCACTGGGGTGAGAGTGGGAATTACTGGGATTGCAGCAGATGAAAGGTTTAACCCCTTCCTCTCAGGAAACTGCTTTTATAAAAACGTCACTTGCTTTGGCATCAGTGAGGAACATTTTTTTTTTCAGGATTGCACCAAGGGGAAAGGTTAGATTCCCATTTCCTTCCTGTTGTGCTCCTGATAATCATCTCCCCCCAACAACTGTTATTTGCATTTTTAAAGGAAGGCATGAAAAAAATAGTTGCAAAAGCACAGTGCATTGGCCTGTGGGGTTACATGGTGGTTCCCTTCCTAAATCACTTTTTTTTTTTTTTTTACATTCTGCCACAGTAACAACAATATGGACTTTTAGTAATGTGTTCCCCACATGACATGGCCAAGATCAACAGAGGCAGGTTAATTTGTAACCCAGTTCATTCATTAACAATCATAAAGATGAATCCCAAAAGTTATGAGATCGTAAGTTGAGTTTATGATCTCATAAATATTGAACAAGATGCCAGCAAAATCTTTTGTTTGGAGATACTCTGGCTGTTCCATTTTTCTGTATGCTTTTTACATCACTTGTAATTAATTCAAAAGTGTTGGCTTTTGTGTGTGCTTCTTAAAAATACATATTAAGAGTACTTGACACACACATACAAAACAAACCATTAAACTACAGACACACAAAAGAGAATCAAACTACTATGTAAACAGATACTGAAATCTAATAATAAGATTAAATCCTAAAGTCTACTAGTAATAAAGACTAATGGCAAACATTAAACTAAGACTAATGGTAAATGTTAAACTAAGACTAACACTAAAACAAGGTAGCTTCCGACTTTCCTAACATAGACTATTGCTCCTATTAAAAAGACAAAACAAAGCAAAAACTTTCTCTAACTACAAATCACATTACAATGCTTCCACTGCTCTTTTCCCCAAAAATACGAATTGTCAAATCCAACTGTAATACTGCAGTAATTCTTTTCTTGCAAAAAGTTTGTTAATGCTTCCCAGTCCTTGGTGAAAGTCACCACCAGTTTTTCTCTCAATAGCATCAGTAATTTGTCCATTTCAGTTAAGTCCAACAATTTAATCAACCAGTCTTCTTTTTGTTGGAATTTCTGTGTTCTTCCATTTCTGTGTGTATATTAATAATCTTGCTGCTGTGGCCATCCGTCTTAAAACACTGCCATTTTTCTTCTCCAGCTGATCTTCTACTAGTCTCAGGAGGTACAGTTCAGGCTTTAATAACACATCACCTCTCAAAAGATCATGCACCATACCATGTATTTGATTCCAGATTTTTTTTTTTGTCTTTTTCACATGTCCCCCTGCATATGATGGGGAAAAAAGTTCACATTTTCAACATTTGTTTGGAAGATTTTTATCCATTTTGGCCCATTTTTTTTGGAGTCAAGCACCACCGATATGTCATCTTGTAAAAATTCTCTTCCAGATCATAACACAGTATGAATTTAACCCCCTTCATGTGTGTGTATGTTTTTAAGCTTACACAAGAAACAGCAACACCGACTAGTAGGAAAACTCAAGCAGTCTGTTTCTGAAAAGATATGGCATCTGTTCCGTATCCTTTGTTATGGCAGCAAAGTTTCTAAAAAATAAACAGTCATTTCTGGCTGGAGGCAGGCTGTTTTTGCAAAAGCATTACGCTCCTTACCAGCTGCTTCTACAAAAGCAGTTGCTACTGGCTTGAGGCAAACAAATTCTTTCCAGGTGAGGTAGGGAGGCAGCTAGCTTAAATTGTATGTGATGAGTCTGAGATGCCTCTAGGCAATTTTTTTTTTTTTTTGGTTTTTCAAAATCAGATTGTTTTCCTCCCAGACAACAGTCAGACCACCATTTTGCAGTGCAGATAAATTGCACATATTTTTAGAGGGGTCCAGTAGCAGCTCTGAGGGTCACTGACAGGAAAGCATTTGTGGCTCACACCATTGAGTCAGAAATGTCCTCCTCACTATTAGTCTGCAATTTTCCTGATCTTATTACCAATTTTTTTTTAGTGTGTGTGTGTGTGTGTGTATGTATGTGTGTGTGTATATATGTATGTATGTATATATATATGTGTGTGTGTATATATATATATATATATATATATATATATTTGGAGACTGGGGGGTAAGAAATAATAATAGTAATGGTAATACTGATATTTTAAAATATGTCATTAGGAGAAAAAGTTGCACAGTTTCTGGGGTTTTTTTTCCCCCCTGCATTAAATCTTCCATCGTTCTCTAGCCAGAAATGGGCAATGGCCATACTGCATGGGTGCATTTTTTTTCCTAAACTCAGAGAATATCTAGAATCCTTCCAAAAAAAGCTACTTTCTTAGTTTGAAAGTCTCAGCATTCTCCAAGCCTGCATCCCAATGCTGACCAAGAGATTCTGTGGGAACTGTGCTCTAAAAAAAAAAGTAACTTTTTCCCAACCTCTGAGGTTTATATAGGTGTGAGTTTCCTAAGTCTGTGTGAAGAGTATTGTGGGATGTTTTTGGTTGGAAGAACCCGGACAAAGTAAATAGGAAGACCATCTTTTTCTCCTTTGGTGTGTTTTTGATGTACTCTTCTGATTCATACATATATGGATGTAACTTGTTGTCTCATGATTTGATGGCTTGCAGCTGAGAACTGACTCCTTAAAGAAAAAAATACAAATCATAGCTCTTTCCAAGAAAAGTGAGAGTGAATTATATCTGCAGTAAAGCAATCCTTCACTGCAAGTGTAAAGCTTTTTGGAAGGCTGGGAGCTCTCCATGGCCCTACATTGGTTTAGCTCCTCTGTTCTGGTCATTGTATGCACAAGGCTGCACCAGTTAAGATGAATTACAGCGAAAGAAAATCTATGGTTCTTGCAATTTGTGTGCATTTAGAAGAACAAAAACTTTGAAAAAAAAAAAAAAACTGGGTTATAGTTTGAACTTAGAGTTCTCGTTTTCCTTTTCTTTCCAGGTTAGTTTGTAGCATGGCCTATTAGTACAAATAATAGTAGTTTTATCTGAAAGTAATGTACAGGGTGCCCTTAGTATCTGCCAGGACCCCCTGCTGATACCAGAAAAGGTGGATGCTGAAGTCTGTTGTATAAAGGGACTCCATTTGTGTGAATTCAGTGTTCCCTTCCACTTCACTACCCCCTGCACATACTCTAAAGGCAACTGGTGCATGCAAGAACCTGAATCTGCCCACCTTTTTTATTTATTTATTTATTTTATTTTATTTATTTGTATCCCACCTCTCCATATGGATCGAGGTGGCGAACAACTTACAAATAGCATGTATTTCGAACATTTCTATACATGCCCCCAACAAGCTGGGTACTCATTTTACCGACCTGCAAAAGGATGGAAGGCTGAGTCAACCTTTGAGCCCAGCAGGATCGAACTCAGGACCTTGTGGCTTGCAGTACTGGCATTTAACCACTGCACCACCACGGAACCCTAATCTGACAAATAGTTCCCTCTCCCCCCCACACACACACTGAAAGCAATTGCTGAATACACTCCAGCCTTGTCTCCCCACCCCAACCCTGACAACCAATTAAACCTCTTCCTCTCTTTCATTGTCTCTCCCACCCACCTCAGTGGCTTCTTTGCCCTTAGCAAAACATCACAGAACAATTTCTGTGAGGCCACAAGACAGGGTGATGGAGATATGAGATGTCCAACACTCAGAGGCTTTTTGCCAATTCAGTCCTCTGAAATACAGCATACAAAACCTGGTGTTTGGCTGTGGTTTCCCATCCAAGTACTAACCAGGGCTGACCCAACGTAGCTTCTAAGATCAGACAGCATCTGGTGCCTTTGGGGTCTTTAGTACCCTATAGCTTCTTAGATTACTTACTCCTTTATTTTGTTCCCTGCCTGTAGCAATCAATAGATGGCATCTTCCTGGCATTTGTAAGAAGAAAACACATAAGTAAGTTGAGAAGCCACCTTCTCTCTGAAGCCCAGTTCTTCTCTATCAGGAGATAGATTACAAAGATGGCAGTAGTAGTTTCCCCATGAATGCTTGTAGATTACATATTAGTAACTTGGAACATCTGTTGAAACCTTTGAGGCTGCTGTGAATGAACTGCAAATGCAGCATATCCACATCTGCAGCAACATGCTCTACCTTTTGAGTTTAGAGGTGAAAATAGTACTTTGGGGAGATGTGTGGCTCCATGGAAATCTTCACCTGTTTAAAAGCTCCAACTCGATACCACTGTTTTCCTCTACCTTCTACAGTTAGGATGCAATTGTCCCTTACCATTTTTTTTTTTTTTGTATGTAGGTTTCTTATTGGTATTGTTCTAAAAGGGACCAATACCATTCAGGGATCACATAGCGAAAGGAAAGATATTATGTGTTTTCACAGTCAAAGATATGTGTCTCTGTGGTGAAATAACAGGGCAAATGAAATCATCCAAGTGGGTGGCAGTGCAAACAAACAGGTGGACATGTTTGGCAGGAAGAACAAACCCAAAAGATCATTGAGAGGCTGTGTGCGTAATATCAGCAGCACAGAAAATGTTTTCTGAAAAAAATGGTGAGTAATCTGGGGTCAGTCCTGCTGTTTCTGTGAAGTGCCTCTCAGCTAGTGATGCTCTTCTTATTTTGCTGGTATTTGGTACTGCTGATTACCAATAGAGCAGATGAATTCTATTGAAGTTGCCCATTGACTCATAGGAGACTTGTGAGGGTTATCACAGTTTATCTGTGAATTGCATTGTGAGAAGTATCTGTGGTTATGAAGGCTTATGATTAACACATCACATTAACGTTGACATGATAAAACCAGCTTCTGATTAGAGGTCTGTTTTCCATTCTGACGGTTCTCAGATATGAAGGAGCGTCACCCGTTTGTACTACTTTCTTCACCCTCATGTCCAGCAGATGCTTTAGAGCCTAAATCCCTGATCATTGGTGTGGACCAGACCAGTAATGAAGGACCCTTAACACTCCAAAACAGGAGAAGGGAACCAGGCTGGAAAAAAGTTAGATTAGGACATGATAAGAAATTGTATTTCTCCATTTATATCTTGAGATATTTCATAAATTTATAATCTGCATTTCAACTAAGGCGGTTGTTGATTTTAAGAGACTGAAACAAACAAACTGGCTAGCAAAAATGATGTCAGGAAGCAGATGACCTTTGTGGAAGGCCATGCCATACATCACTTTGTTGAGTGCTATGCTGCAGCTGGAGTTGATCATTAAGCAGTCTAAGGTCAAGAAACTGATTGTGTCAATCAGACGCCAGGGAAAGCAACCAGCTAGAGAGGTGCAGAATAAGAATAGTCATAATGCATGTCTAGGTGTCCAGATAATCAGAACAAGGTCTTAGAGCTGGTGAGGCATTTTGGAAGCAACCTTCAAGTCTATTTTTTTTTCCAAAAAATGCATTACTGAAAATCCCACTCCCCTGTCAACGGCAGCTTCTCTCTAGCTCCAGCTCCTTTCCGCACAATACTGTTGTGGTGCTATTATTCCACTTTCAACATCCTGTGGAATCCTAGGGTTTGTAGTTTCCTAAGGCCAAAGGGCTCTCCAGCTGAGAATTCTAAATGCACCTCTCTAAACTGCAAACTCCATGATTGCATAGGGTGTTGAAAGAGAAATAATACCACTATTACAGTATAGGGCAGAAAGGCCCTTCTTCTCTTTCTGAACACAGCTAATAAGTAAAGCCACTGCCTTAATCTTTTTAAACCCATTGGGCCTAATTAATAATTCACAGGGGTTACACATGCACCACCCTTTTTTGCACCATGTTATTGCTCCTGATAAATTGCCCATCTCAGAGTTCTGCTTTAAATAAGCAATCATCCTAAAGTGTGGAAGTTTGAGAACAATTTCTCAGCTCAGGGTTCATCACTCCATAGCCCTTCCTGTGCTCCCCTTTTGGCCTGAGTCTGTTTTCTGTGTGTTGTCAACAGCAGAATGTTTTCCAGGAAAAAAACCAAAAAAGACTTCAGGACTTGTTAAGCCATTTGGCTCTTTCTGGCCTGTGTGACTTCTTGTTTCACCTTGTGGCCTGGCTTGTTTCAAATCTCAAAATTAATTTTATCTTCCTTTTTTTCCCCATCAATATCATGCTGGCTTGAAGACATTAAAGCACTGACATTTAAGACGGTTTCATTTTTGAACGTAGCATACAGGGAAGTTACAATTGTGCCCTCTGCTGGATTCTTATTCTACAAAATTGATGTATTTTGTTTTAATATACAAACTTGAAGGGTTTTTTTAAAGCATCCCTCCCCCATCCATTAGCAATTGTTATGCTATTATTGTACTTGGTTCATACTTAATGTGCATTAATAATCTGGTTAGTGGTGCTAACAGTTTGTTGTTGCATGACTTCAAGTTGTTTCCAACTTATGGTGATCCGGAGTTGAATCTGTCAAAGAATTTTCTTGGCCAGATTTCTTCAGAGGGGTCTTGTCTTTGCTTTCCTCTGAGGCTAAGAGATTCTGACTTGCCCAAGACCACCCAGTGGGTTCCTTTGGCCGAGCAGAGATTCAAATTCTGGTCCCCAGAGTCTTGTTACACTGCTGATACCTCTACAGCACACTGGCTCTTTAATTTTCTTTTTCTTTAAATTCTAAGTGTTTTCTAGTTACTTTATCTGTGCCATTTCTTGAAATTATCTAAAACTATGCTGGCATTGTGATGACCAACATAGTATAGTGGTTTGAGTGCTTTGCATACTTTCACTACTTCTGGCCCTGTGGTATACTGAGGACTGAAATCCACGAGAGTTGCTTCCAACTGTGTCCTGCCACCATTAGACCAAACTCATAGGTAGCCTGAACATCCCTTTTCTCCTTGCACCAACAATGGCCAAGGGGGAGGAAGGAGGAAGAAGGAAAGGAGTCTTCTTCTGCGTAAGGAGGCTTCCACTCATAGCCCCTTTCTGCAGTATTCTTCCGTCCTGGCATAGGGATAGGAGAGGAGCAGGACCATGACAACGCTTTGCATGATGTCATTGTTGTCCCACTCCGCTCATATCCCCAGGCAGCGTGATCATGGATTAAATCATTGATGGGTTTTCCCTGTTAATGACAAGAGATTGCACCAACATCCCACACTTACCTGTCCTGCAGAAGGGCAGGAAGTAGGATGCCAGCACTTCCTGCCCCAGCGCAGCCTGGGAAAGTACCTGGCTGTTCTGTGGAAGGAAGCGGCATGTCCATTGCACAGGGAGCTGGTCCCGTGTGGAAGGGAGCACTCACACCATGTTCCTTTCCCAGCAAAGCCATTGCTGGAATCACCACTGAGCACAACGGGACAGGGTTGGGTGCAGAAAGGGCCATATAATTGGGAATTAGTCTTGAGTTTCCCTCCTCTGCTCTTAATTAGAGATCTAGTTGGGTGTGTAAAGTCTACACTTCTCATTTTTTTTATCTGTATATTGACCTTATTTCAAAATAAAATTGTGTGTATATCCACCTGCCATGTATAAGCTAAGCCTTAGTGTTGCATAATCACGAAAAATAAACTCCTGGGAAAGGGGGGGGAAATGTAGGCATTGTAATTGAAACTAGAAATGGTTTGTGAGACCCCTGTAGTGAAATCATGGCTCAATCTTTTAACTCAGTGGGGACACTCAGTAGTTTCTCTCCGCCATAAACACTTCACAGTATATTGCATCTCACATGAGAAACGAGGGTCTTAAAGCCACACCTGCTTCTCCTAAATACAAAACAGAAACCCATGATATTGGCACATAGTATTGAAAACATTACTGTGGGTAGGGGCATCCTTAGTTATATTGATAGAGATGGGCAGTAGGTTCATGAACATCCATCTGTAATTTTCTTCCCCTGTTGTGAAAATCACACCTCCTTGCTGGATAAAGTGTCTTGAAAGCATAGTCCATTTGAGAATAGCTGTATCCACTGCAGTGTGTGAGTGGAAGGAGCAATCACTTTTCAGCGACATATAGCACACACCTTGCATTCAGAAGTTCTGGAATGCAGTCCTCAGCATCTCCATTTTAAGAAAGGTTCTGGAAGCGGGCTAACTTGAAAGACTACAGCATGTGGTTCTGGACAGCTAATGCTGGTCAGAGGATTAGAAGAGTTTGACAAGTGGTTCAAAGCAAATGTGAACCCCTGTCCAGGCTGGCCCAGCAGTTCCATCTCTTGGGCTTCCATCGTTCACTCTTCCTGGATCTGGTACTTGAGTCTTCGAGGTAACCACTCTAGTGTGTTGCTCAGTGGTTTTGCTGTGATAATGGCCATTTCTGCACTAGACTGTCATAGTGCTATTATTCCGCTTTCAACATCCTATGGAATCCTGGGGTTTGCAGTTTAGGGAGGGGCCTCAAAGGCCCCAGGATTCCATAGGATGTTGAAAGTAGCATAATAACACCATAACAGTCTAGTGCAGAAATGGCCAATGTCAGACCAGTCTTCCTTGTTAATGATTAGATTAAAACATACAGACAGAGATATACAAAACAGTAAAGATTTGCCACACAACAAATAAATTAGAAATCTTGTCTTACACTGGTTTCACACACAGTACACGCTAACACCCTAGCTCCCGGAAGGGGAGATGATACTTTTGTGCATTAAGTTTTTACTTTTGTGCATTAAGTTTTTATGTTTTTCAAAAATGTTTTTGTGGACAAATTTTCCACCATGAAGTTCTGAAATGTGAACAATCATCAAAGCATGAAAAATCTCATAATCTCACCTAGGGGGGAGAAAAATATTGAGATCATCAACGATTAGCAAAGTTCTATATGCCTTGTATAAAATAGAGTCTTATGATCCTTGATGTTTTGTGTGCTTGTAGATGTCCAATGGGCTGCAGAGTTATGTAAGTTGCATGTCTGCTACTCAACAAGGATTCAGACCTTGGTGTATAAGCCTGATTCACATATCAAATGTGTATTTAGATTTAGTTATCTATCTTCAGGAAGAAGCCTGAAGAAAGCCTCAAACTTGAGTGCATACCTCTCTCCTCCTTTCCCCTACTCACAGTTTAGAACAATCCCTAGTTAGTTGAACAAAACAATGAAAAAACCCTAGAGTATCAAGTTGGCTAGTTTGGAATATGACTTAAAATTTTAAACCACAAGTTCAAACAGAACAAGAGGCCAACTTTTGTGCAAATGAAAGCTAAATTGGCAGTTGTCTTCATTTGCAGGGCACACTGGTAAAGATGAAATTCTTTGCTAATTTTCTTCCTGCTGCAAGGAAGTGTTTGAAAATGACGTAGCTTTTGAGGAATCTTCCTAGGAACTGTTAACGCTTATCTTACTGTTTGCCAACTAGCATAAGACTGGCCTATGTAGGGTTGCCTCAAGTTTCATAAGAAGAAGGCCTCTCATATGATTGCCAAGCTCTTGTGGCAGCTCATATGTCATAGAAAGCTCAAACTATCCAAATTTCATGTCCTGTGGACATCATGAGATGAAGCGTTTACCATTGTGCATGCTGTAAAAGCAAGAAGAGTGGACCCAGCCACACAGCAAATGGACCAACACTGTAGTCAGTATGAGTCCATTGAGCCCAAATGCTCTATTGTGAAAGCAGCAGGTATCTAGTCTTCCCAGTCACACAAGATATTTCTGCACAGAACTCCAATGGAACACTTCAGAGCTGAGAAACAGGGGGGATAATGTAGGGAATAAGGTTGCAGGTGAAATACAGAACATGACTGCTGTCCCTTTAATGACTGTGTTACATAAGCGACACTTGTTGAAATTCTCTGTTCTGCAGCTTTCATGGGTGTGTTACCCTGTTACTGGGGGTCCCGTGAGGGCCACCTAAATGCGCTCACAATTAAACAAGTTGGGGAAATTAGCCAAAGAGCACAGCTAGCACTGCGAGAGGCAGGGCAACGCAGCAGAATCTTTTACCCAATGTCTATGGGGTCAGGCCAAGTTAAGGAGCAAACAGGATTGAAATAATAAATGTGATCTTTATTAAAATACAATCAAACAGTGTATGCAGCACACTCACACAGATAACTAAAGAAGTAAAGGTTGGAGTGGTATAGTGGGATTTTTGAGAGGGATTGTTGATTTGGATGATATTACACCTTTCCTGAAGCCTGGGGTAGATCACTGCAAAAGTGCAAAGGTGTGTAGTCTCAGTACGTGGGACTGAGGGGACAGCTCACCAAACAAAGCGGCAGCAAGGCGGGATAGAAGTCCGGAGCGGTCCGAGGAAGGTCTCGGAATCAGGGTTTTTTTATAGGGAAAATATGACCGTAGGCTAGTCCGTACTTGGGGAAACCAATGAGTTGAGGGCTGGAGACAAAGCCTCCGAAAGGTCAGAATATAACATGATTAAGTTAGGTTCGAATTGACAATAGAATAGCCAGTATGCAAATGCGCAGTGCTTGACAGTAGAGGATTCTCATAATCAAGCTGCCTACTCAGGGCAGGGAGTTCTTTGTAAGTAGCGTGCATACATAATGTGGTACTTGCCTTGAGGTCTCCTGAAGCAGCGAGATGGCTATTTCTGGCTTGCCTGTATTGTTTGGAATATTGTAGCAATTAGGGGCCAAGCCTGACTGCGGGCTTGTCCGGTGGTCCTCGCAGACACGTGGAGAGGGATGGTAGAAGAGAGCCAAATTATTGATATCAAAATGATATCTGACATCCCACAAGTTCGGGCTAGAAAATGGCCGTAACAGGTGTACAGGAGTCCTACCCATTGTGTCACTTGGGAACTCTATTGTCCATTCAGATCTATTTTAAGCAAAGGAATCCATGTATACAGGCAAGATGGCATAATGAAGTACCTTGCTGCGGCTTTCTGATCCCAAGCACACCACGTCCTCATACTGTGATAATATTTGATACCTTCCCCTGCAGCCAATGAAAAAATGCAAGGTGTAGACTTCTGTTTCTAAGTGTGAATCCTTTTGCTGTATGTCCATGTAGATTGGCCTTGAATAATAGTCCACTCCAGTAGCATATATCCTATTAGAAGCATATTAATTGTTGGCAGCAGAGATGCTTGTATACTTGAAAGGACAAAAGAATGCAACTTTCAATTCATGTTTTTTTCTATTGTATGGAAGCTGTACAGTCAATGACTTCAACAAAACCAAGTCAAGCAGAAATTATACTGGGGACTTTCTAATAGTGCTTCTTCATCATTCCTTAGTCATTTATAAAAAGAAATAATGGCCCTGAAGCTTCACCTAAGTGTTCAGCATGCTTACGTGCAGTACAGAGAACTTAAAAATTGTTTGCTTTTCTCATTGTTGGTGTCTTGAAATGTCCTTGTTATTATGCGAGTTAAGGTCTTCCTTTTATATGGTACTATCATTTTTGTATTTTAAGATCTATGGAAAGGCAGTGGTTTGAATCTTATTGTTACTTACTAGAGTAGACCCGTAGAATCAAGGACATTTATATAAGTGTTGACTCACCATTCAACAATAGATTCAGTACATCTGCTGTTGTTGTATTTTACCAATGCAAGTTAGGTCAATATGCTTTCATTTTGTTGTTTGGCTTATGAAGAAGAATAGGGATGTAATTTTTCGTTAAATAAATATTCTAAGAAAGCAACAAGCAATTTTAATAGTTTTCTTCCCACTACAAGAAAGTCTTCAAAACTGGGCAGTTTTCAAAGGCTACTCTCAATTTAGGACTTTGCACAAAATTCACCTATGAAGTTTTTGCACAGGAAACATTTTCACCACAACATTTGTTCACAGAGAACACAGCAGTTGGGATATAATTATACACTAAATTTGCAGAATATAGCTTTTCTGCACACATTACCATGGAGAAGATAAGATTTCTGCACAGAAATATGCAGTAAAAATGAAATGTCATAAATTAACTTACTGTGTGCAAAATTTACATTTTTGATGAAGAAAACAACCTTTTCCATGCAGATATTTTCTACACAGAAAAAATGTCCTATACAATATATATATTTCTAGACAGAAAAAGGGATTTTTGTTGCAGCAAATGCTGTGTTCTGCACAAAAAAGGACAAATTTTATGCAGAATAAATCCTAAACAGCAACAATTCTTATCAACTCAGTTTTTTTCTCAAAAAGGTATCCTGGCACTCAAGCTGTCACCAAGAGATTCACTTGTGTTCCTATCAACCATAACTGTTAAGGTGGTAGGAGAGAGAGAAGGGGCTCTCCTGAGGATCTCAGGGTCCAGGCAGTCTGTCAGATAGGTTGGACCTCAGTTGCACAGGACTCCATAGTTCATGACCAGCACTTTTGAATTATACTCAGATTTGATGCTCTGTATCAAAACAGGTTGGCCACTGTATGACTAGAATGTTGGACTAAGTAGGTGTTTGGTGTGATTGGGTTGTTTTGACATTGTGTTGTCAGAAAGACAGGGCAGTGTAAAAACCATCTCCATACAACACTGTGATGACTATCTTTGAAAGATGTTTCTACCAGCAGGTAGCCAAGCTGTGCATATTTTTTCAAGTGGTTTCCTGGAATTCATAAATGGTTGTAATTACTTGCCTTCAATTAATTTCCAGTTTATGGCAACCCCAAGGTGAACTCATCAAAGGGTTTTGTTGGCAAGATTTGTTCAAAGGGGTGCCTCCCTCTAAGGCTGTGAGAATGTGATTTGCCCAAGGACACCTGATGGGTTTCCATTTCTGAGTGAGGATTTGAACCCTGGTCTCTGAAGTCATAGCCTAATGCTTAAGCCACGGTTGTTGTTGCTATGGTTGTTGCATGCCTTCAAGCCATTTTTGACTTATGGTGACCCTAAGGTGAACCTATCATGGGGTTTTCTTGGGGCTGAGAGTGTGTGACATGCCCCAAGGTCACCCAGTGGGTTTCCATGGCTGAGAGGGGAATCAAACCCTGGTCTCCTGAGTTGTGATGCCCTGCTCTAACCACTACACTGTGCTGACTCTCTTCAAGCCACTACATCTCAGAAACAGCTCAATGTTATTTGTGTGAGTAGAAAGAAAAGGTCCTACCAGGCATGTGGAATTTTATTTGTATGGATAGCAAACCAAATGAGCTGACACAATTGTGTTTAAGATGTTCGTTTAGAATCTATAGATTAAATATGGAAATGGAAGTGTGGTAAAATGCATCCTTAAAGTAATGATGTTATTACTTAGGCAGTTCTGTGCAGAGAGAGCGACTGAACAAAGGCTATTTCCATTTAAATGTTTTTGCAATCAGAAGCTATATCTTAATAGCCCTGTGGAATGTATCCATCCACAGTGATTTCCATTATTATTAGATTTCTGCAATGATTGGGATAAAGGTTTGTTTAGCTGTATTTACCCAAAGATACAGCAGAATGACGTGGGGGCAGAGAAAAGGATAAAGTACAAAAACAATCATTTTTGTACCAGTCTAGTCTAGTCATTTTGTGAAGAGCCGCAGACCTAATCTATAAATAATTTGTTCACATGTGTTTGCATGATATAAATTACTTGTGCAACCAGATTTTTGTCATCTTTAGGTTTTTGGGAGGCATCCAGCCTTTATTCTGAGGCCATTTTTAAAAAATATGTTTAGACATAATCCTATGCAATGGTTTCTTTTATCACAATTCTGCTTTATTTGTACATCCACTGCTTCTCTACTAGCAGCCAGCAAAGTGAGGATTGTTTATGACCAAGAAAAAAGATACTAAAAGAATAGTTTGAAGTTGGTTTGTGAACATCACCTTTCTCTTTTCTTTTTTTCTCTTTTCTGCACAGAAACTTTCTCTAAGTTTCTGTGCAGAAAAATAAGATTTTCTGCAAAACAAGTTTTCTGCACACACAAAAATGTTATTTTATGCAGAGAGAGTCCTGTTTTCTGTACAGAAACATTATTGTCCCTACATAAAAATTCCCATTTTATTTGCAAGAAAAAAGTGTGCATTTCATTCAAAATAATTCCCAAACTACTGAGATTCTCACCACTCTAGAGTTCTCCTAGTCAGAATTCCCCTGATGTCCAAGAACCGTGTTCTTTTAACCATTTTTCAAACCATTTTTCATCCCCATCTATGTCATAAGACATCCCTTTCAGAACAGATGCCTTCTGCCTGTCTCAATAAAGTTATTCATCATAGGTCCAAGGGATAATTAATTCCACTATAGAATCAACTGCAAAAGGGAAAAGCTCAGTTGAGAAACCCTTTGTAAAAGCAGAAAGTTTTTGTTGCAAAAAGGAAAAAAAAAACCATTTATCTTAAGACAGATATATTCAGCCATTTCAGATCCAAAAACGTATTCAACTGTAGTTTGCAAACTGGAATATTTTTTAAAAAAGGGCATAATCCCTCTTTTCCCACTTCCCAATTTTATAGGGAATATTATTTTTTATCATTTTATTGGCAGGATATAGTTTCTGAAATTGGAAACTGAGCAGGGTCAGCCTTGGTTATTACCTAGATGGGAGATCATCAACAAATGCAAGAGACTATAGCCAGGGAAGGAACTGGCAAAACCACCTCTGAGTATTCCTTGCCTTGGAAAATGCTATGAAATTCTTGGAGTCACCATAAGTTGACAGGCGTTGCCCGGGATTTTATTTTCTCATAGGTAATACTTGTTACCTTAAGAATGACCTTTCCATACCTTAGGAATTAGATGTGATTGAAATACACAGATTCGAGATCCTGTGTCTCTAATTCCCCAAACTGTCTTCTCCAATACCTGTAACTTTTTCCCATATTCCCCAATCCAATCTGTATTCAGAGTTGTTAACATACAGAGGTTCGCTTTCTGGGGGGAATACAGAGCCCTCCTCCTTGCTGCTAGGCCTCATCCCCATAGCAACCGGCCAGTCCCAAGAGCTCGCTGGCTGAGAATTCTAAAGGCCCCTCTCTGAACTGCCAACTCCAGGATTCCATATAATTTCCTTAGGCAGCCAATCATACGAGGTCTTCTCTGCCCGACACAGACAAACAGACTTTGACTTTTATATATTAGATATATGACTATAGATTAAAAATGTATATAAAAGTGTATATAAGAATTAATGAAAATTAGAGCTAACTAAATAATGACTGTGAGATGTTTAATACTAAACACATTTATAAATAATACAGAGAGAGAGGGAGGGAGAAATTTGTATTGTAAGCAATATTTTCTGACCAAAGTTTGCCCTCTTAAAATCTGTTGAAAACTTCTGCGAAGGGTGGCCTTATTTTGCACATGCCAACTGGCGAGAAAAATACACCATTACAGTGTTGGTAAATAAGATGTCAATGTCTCACTTTCCTCTGTTTACATTAGGTTATTGCTTCTGCCTGTCTCTACCTTGGAATGCATCATGAATTTTGACAGTAACTGACACAATATTTTCCCTATTTTAGAAAAGCAAAGCGAGGGCTGCTTCTTGCTTATTAAGAAGGGAAGCTACAAAACTCACCTGTCAGCACAATTGCAAGCGTGTGGGTTGGGGAGGCAGGTCGAGTTTAAAAAGCAACAGCAACCCCACAATTAATTTTAGCATTGCTAAGACGCTTTGAAGAGAGAGACTGCGGGAAACAGAGAGAGAGAGGCATCCCTGCCTCCAACAGTTTGGAGGCAGGGATGCGAATGAGATGCATGGGTCAGGGCGAAAGCAAAGGACAAAGAGAAAAACAGGCATGGGCTGGAATGAAAAGAGTGGGAATTCAATGAGAAAACCGGGGCAGGAGAAAACAGAGAAGACTGGAGGCGGTAGAAAATGAGGAAGCAGTTTTTTGGGTTTTTTTGGAGAGAATGACCACACTTCCACTTGCTTGACAAGAAAGAAGGGCTTTCAGCCACTCTTTTCACCCCTTGCTCTTCTCTGCTTGCATAGAATATTTGCAGGAGCCATGATGTCCTATGAAGGCAGGGAACAGAATTTTGGGGATGAAACTGGAACATGAGATGGACAGGTATGGCAGTCCACCTTCTTCCAGGTTCTGGCTTTGCCCCAGAGTGTGTGTGTGTGTGTTTGCTGCTTCAAAGCAAGCATAATGAACTGCAGGTCTTTCTTGAGCACTCCTAAGTTAGTGCATTTGTGAGAAGGACTCCAGGGGCATCTTTTGAACCTTGTTGGGTTTGAACCTAAGATAGGCTCCGATGATTCTTTGCATTGTCCCTAGAATGGGACTGAGAAAAGGGATTGTTAAGGGTATCTTGTTCTTGTGATGCCGTTCATAAATGAATGTTAAAGAAACCTTTGTGTTTAGATAGGAGCCGTGGTGGCGCAGTGGTTAAATGCCAGTACTGCAAGCCACAAGGTTGTGAGTTCGATCCTGCCCGGCTCCAAGGTTGACTCAGCCTTCCATCCTTTTGCAGGTTGGTAAAATGAGTACCCAGCTTGTTGGGGGCATGTACAGAAATGTTTCGAAATACATGCTATTTGTAAGTTGTTCGCCGCCTCGATCCATATGGAGAGGCGGGATACAAATAATAATAATTAATATATATATATATATATATATGATTTGTGAAAGGGAAGCAAGATAAGACCTCTGTGGGATCATAACAGGGTAATGAATTAAGAGTCTTGATGTTGCTGATTACGGACTAGCACCTCATTCCATTTCTAACAGGGCAATGGAGCAAGTTAACCCTATTAAAGTGGGGCTTTAAATGGGATTATGCAAAAACTGGAGTATAAAGTTGAAGGTTTCCTGGTAGATTTGGCAGCTTAGGGTCTTTCCTGGTCCTGAGATTTCAGATCTGAAGGCTAAGGACAGCCACTTGTGATGGTACAATGACATCTTCAGGTGTCAACATTGTACCTTCATTAAGTGGACCTTTCTGATGGGTACAATGGGGGTTCCTGGTGGTGTCTTTAAGCATGAGCCATTAAAGATCAGCCACAATAGCTATGAATATATCACTCAAATTTCAAGCAACAAGTGTGAAAAAGGAGAACACATAAACAATTTTCAAGGTGAAGTTTTTGCCCTGAGATTCCTCCCCTCTCCTGAGGCTGTGATATCTTTAGAACCCTACTTCATAGTACTTATCAATCACACTTTTACAGCTGAAAATTTCTCCCACACAAAATTCACACACAGTTGTTTTGTGTATGGGCAAAAAAAAAAGATTTTCTGCAGAGAAAATAATGGGATTTCTACATAGGAATATTTCTTTTTTTTTCTTATAGAAAGAGCTCTTTCCTACACAGAAAATTCTGTAATTGGGGATTTATTTTCTGTGAACTTTGCACGTGAATGACTTGCGTAGATTTTTATTTTTGTGCAGAAAATAATATTTCTATGCATGACTTTTTACTTTCTGTGCAGGAAATGCAAGTTTCACACACAAAAAATGTGCAAAACAACTTGATATGAATTTTGTGCAGAACAAGTCTGAAACTAGGAATAGGCTTTAAAAACAGAGTAATTTAAAAAAAGTTGAAAACTTTCTCAAAGCAGGAAGAAAGTTGCTAAAATTACTAATTTTTCCTCTGAGAATAAGCTTAGTAAATAATTAAGTCCTTATTAGTTACTGTTTTTCCCCCACCAAATCTGGAACTTAAACTTCTGGATTATTCCCCAGCCTCTAGCTATTTAGCTACCCTCTGCTTAACTCCCTGTTAGGCCATTTCCGCACTAGCCTGTTATAGTGTGATGATTCCACTTTCAACATCCTCTGCAGTCCCCGGGATTCCAGAGGATGTTGAAAGTGGAATCATCGCGCTATAACAGGCTAGTGTGGAAATGGCCTTAGAATCTGCATCCCTTCAAGCTATACCAAGGCCTGACCACCCCAGCTGCCTGTTTTAATAAGAATAAAGCAAATGTTCTACTGTATATTCTACGGTATATTGCAGCCTATATTTCTACTGTATATTGCAGCCTATATTTCTACTGTTCTACTGTATATTGCAGCCTATATTTCAATCTACTGTATATTGCAGCCTATATTTCAGTTAAGGAAGTATTACATTGTCCTCTGTCGTACCCACCCACCCCCGAAAAATTCCAGGGCAGCTAATAAGTTGTGAAAATTATTCTTCCCCTCTATATATTTGCAAAAGTTCTGTATTTTGCTTTGCATGTGTTTTAGCAGCAGCTGTTGATATCCCCCCTTGGACTTGACATGGCTGGGTAGGAAGATCCACTGCTACATCATGACTTTTTGAAAAATTTCATCTTCCACCAACACAGCGAAGGCAGCTGGTTAGAAATATTTGTATGTTTCTGTTCTTTTAATTGATGATTCATCCTGCCACGCCAGCCCTGCTTGCCAAGTTTTGGTGGTTTTATGCTGTCTTCTGCTGTTTATTATGTCTGTGGTTCATTTTGTATTTTTGCTTTAATGATGTTGACTTCATTACGTTCGTTGCAAACTGACATAATCGAATTGAGAGAGGAGATATCACTTTTTCCAAAATAGACAAATAAAATCATTATCATATCATGGCTATCAGTAGCTTGTAAAAGCTAATCGGTGTTTAATAACATGATATGTGGGGAAACCTGTCGTTCGAAATTGAAACAGCGGGGGGAAATATTTTGACTTGAAGATTAGAGAGAGACGCATTTGTTGCTAATTTTGCCATCAGGAATAGTGGTGGGAGAGTTAAGAAGAAAATACACCTTCTTTGAAGTAGCAATACTTTTTCTTGCTTTCTGTTTGTTAAATTCCTTTGACTCCAGGCATGAGCAATACATAGAAAACTCTTCTAAATGTCATTTGATACTCATTTATTCCTCAATGTCTACCAGAACAAGCAGGAAACTGAGATATGCCTGGTGGCGCAGTGGTTAAATGCCAGTCCTGCAAGCCACAAGGTTGTGAGTTCGATCCTGCCGGGCTCCAAGGTTGACTCAGCCTTCCATCCTTCTGCAGGTCGGTAAAATGAGTACCCAGCTTGTTGGGGGCATGCATAGAAATGTTTCGAAATACATGCTATTTGTAAGTTGTTTGCTGCCTTGATCCATATGGAGAGGCGGGATACAAATGAATAATAAATAAAAAAAAGATATTGTGCTCTCAGGATAGAACGTGACACCACTCTTATTGTGACTTCCTTCCTACATTGGGTAGTGTGTGAGGGAAAGGGTGTAAATATCTCTTTTTATGAAGCCTTGACAGTGCATTGTGTATTCAGATTTGAAAACATAATAGTTTTTGGCTTTGTTGCTAGGAAAGACATCTAAATAGTTGTCTGCCAAAGCAAGAAGCAGTGCGATATTGCAAATTGCAAGATATAACAGATGTTTCTTTGTTTAAGTTATGAGTATGAAGCTATAGACCTAACCACATTTTAAGAGCCAGTACATGTGGTTGATATTGATTTTCCCCCTTCCTCCTCCCAGCCTCAAAAAAGAAAACATCAGGGAGAGAAGCACAAAATAAATGTATCTCATTTATGCTTTGATGATTAAACAATCAGTAATTTATTAAAGCCTTTGATATAGCAATAAAAAAAGATTTATTCATTGCAATAAATAAAATTAGAGATCCCTAGCTAGACAAATTCATTCAGGGTAAGGCCTATCAATATCTGGCCTCTGAAATCCACAGCTTGTGCCTGAGAATATCTGGTAGTAGAAACAGATAAGAAAGTAGTTACTGACCAGAAACAAATTTTAGCCTTGATGGATTTTTGGTCTAGACCGGTCGCTCAGTTCTTAATAAGTCTGACATTTTTAACATTAACACTGCTTCCCACCCCTCACATCTGATTTCTGTGTGGAAGAAAATCCAGACAGTCAAACAAGGCCATGAAAGAAGCTATCACAGTGTTGTGGCTGAAGTGAAACTGTGGACGCCATGAGTTGAGTTGTAGAGGACGATGGTCTGCAAAGCAAGTGGTTTATGGATTTCTATGCCATTCTTCAGATACAGTATATATCTTGATGGTATATACCTTTATGGTCACAAGCCTATACAAGTCCTACCATTTTGCCAGAGTAAAATATCAGTTGATGAATGCCTCTCCCCGGTTACCTCCATCACAAGATGGACTACAATGTAGAACGTTTTGGGCAAAATGTTGGATTGTCGCTTCATTGGAAGCCGTGTAGCATGTCTGCAGGCTTATGGCATCAAAAGTTTTCTGCAAAGGGTTCCTTGGGTGGTTTTAGAATCAGCCATCCTAGATGCCTATAGTGTTTTGTGAAGGCCCACACTCTCATTGTCAAGTATTCTTCTTTATCAAGTTGGCCTCCATGTTTGCTGTGCAAAATAAGCTGTTCTACATGGTTTCCACTACCATCAGATCTTTTCCCTCTGTGCTGCTGGAACACAGTAGCTGGCATTCCTTGGAGGCACACAACAATCCTGACCCATTGATATCAACTTTCCCTCTGTGAGATGCCATGTTCCCATATTGGATACATGGGATCAACTGGGTTTCTAGATTCCACTAGGTCCATACAGTGCCTCAGAACATCAGGTTTCAGAGTGTGGCTCAGTTGCCTTGACTTGGAGAAACCTGTCTTCTCCAGGCAGATCAAGAAACCCTTTGAGGAAACCCAAGATGTGCAAGAAAAATAAAGAAGTCTGTTTAGGATGGCGCAGAAGAAAATAAATCTTTGTCCCATTCAACAAGAGCATTGCTCATTTCCATCCTACCTGCCTAGAAGGTAGAAAGTGAGAGAGGTGGAACCCCAATCCCCAAGAGGTACGGTATGTAGATAGAAGTCCCCCCCCAAATGTTGAATTTATTCCCCATCTTAGAAATAGCTTCTTGTGAAAATAGATTTCTCACACACAAGATAAGATCAATGAATCATTTCTGTATGTGGTTTCAGCTGCTTTAACCATGCACATACTATTTGGAAATATGTCCAACCCTGTTAAGTAGAATTAGAGCTGGGCTAACAGCTATCTTTCAATAAAGGACATAAACCCAAACACACACAGAACTCAGACTGTGATAATAGGGCTTATAACCATGCCAGGCCAAATAACCTGTTTATATCTGACTAATGACTATGGTGGAGATAGTTGCATTTCTTTTATTCCTTTCCTTCTCCGTGAGAAACTGTTGATAAGATTATCAACAACGTCCTTCAGTCTGGCTGCTTTGCCCTTCAGCTTTCTCAGTGTCCCTTGCCGGTCCCAGTAATTAAGACGAGACCATTAAACATGCTCTTATCCTTATGGTTAAAGGTGGGGGCAAGTGTCTGATAATGGAATCATTTGGGGATGAAGGCGGGGGGTGAGGGTGAGAAGGAGAAAATGTTCCAGCAGTTTTGATGCAGCTGTTCTTTAGGATGGTTTAAATTAGGTTGACGTGCTATAGCCCAGGCACAGAATTTTTATGGCTGGTTTTGATAACTGATGGGGAGAATAACACCAAACACATTATATGGTGGTAAAACTGAGGATTTAATGTCTTCAGGAAATGGCTTTTTAAGAGGGGGACGGGGCTGTGTGCAACTGGAAAACCTTTTCATTAGTTTCAGCACAACACCCAATTCTCTGTCTCCTTTTTTTTTAAAAAAAATTCCCCTTGCTTGGAAAGATTATAGTCGTGGATAGGAAAATAATCACTTTCCCTTTCTCCCACATTCAGGCCAAGTTCTGTCTGTCCCAAATGTGATAACATTTATAAATTGATGAACTCTTTTTTTTTAAAAAAGAAAAGAAACAAAGTTCTGGTCCATTTGCACCAGAAAACCTCTATATCGACAGCTGAGGCTGATTCTTTTAGAAAGTGGAGACAATGAACACACTAGTGGTTGAAAAGAAAAGGAAAAAAAAAAACAGATTTCATAGAATCATAGAAATGTAGAGTTGGAAGAGACCCCAGGGGCCATCCAGTCCAGCCCCCTGCCATGCAGGAACACCCTCAAAGCAGTCCCAACATATGGCCATCCAGCCTCTGCTTAAAACCTCCAAGGAAGGAGCCTCCACTACACTCTGAGGCAGCAGATTCCACTGCCGGACAGCCCTGACTGTCAGGAAGTTCTTCCTGAGCTTCTGGTGGAATCTCCTTTCCTTCAGCTTGAATCCATTGCTCCTTGTCCTGGTCTCTGGAGCAGCAGAAAACAAGCCCTCTCCCTCTTCTACGTGGCATTCCTTCAAATATTGAAACATGGCTCTCCTGTCCCCTCTTCACCTTCTCTTCTGCAGGCTAAACATCCCCAGCTCTCTAAGTCTATCCTCATAGGACTTCATGGCTTCCAGGCCCCTCACCATTTTGGTCGCCCTCCTCTGGACTTGCTCCAGCTTGTCAATATCCTTCTTGAATCGGGGTGCCCAGAACTGGACACAGTATTCAAGATGGGGTCTAACCAAAGCAGAGTAGAGTGGTACCAGTACCTCCCTCGATCTAGACACCGTACTCCTATTGATGCAGCCGAGAATTGCATTGGCTTTCTTGGCTGCCGTATCACACTGCTGACTCATGTTCAGCTTGTGGTTTATTAGGTAGCTGACAAAATTACAGATGTTAATTGAAGGACTGTAGCTGTGTGTATCTTTGCTGATGTCCCTGCTCTCTGACAAATGGAAATGGCCATGTTGGGGAAGGGGTTTGCCCTACTTAGAAGGTGGGACTTTGGGGCATACCATTGGGAGATGTGGCTACAGAGATGCCGCAACACAATGCACATTATGTCTCTCATTGCAGATCCTAGCCTTGAAGTTTGTCAGGAGGTTTGTGTTCTGTTGTTGTGTTCCTCCTGTTGTTGATTTTATGGTTCTATATTTTATTTTTGGATATAAATTGCTTTTATGCTTGTTTATTGTAAGCCTTCAAACTTTTATGTTATGGGGAGGCATACAAATGTCATAAATTGATCCTTACTAGATTAGAAGTAACCTGGGAGTTGGGGAGGAGGTTGGGGTAGTGAAAATGATATATCATTCCCAACGTTTAATTCTGGTCTTGCATGCATACAACTTTCTCTTGCTTGTGCCCCTTGTGCAGAGTGGTGACATTTTGTTCCGATCAGTGCAGCTGTTTTAAAGAACGGTGACTTACAGTGGCAAATTGAAATCATATTAAATCATGCACTGGTACACATGGATGATATAATTCATATGCCATAAGACCTGCTTTTGTAATGTAAACTCCACAGCCAGTGGAGAGAAAGAATAGGAAATAGACTCAGTCCTAGCCAACTAATAAATGGTTGTGGAAACAGGTAGAAATGGTGTATAATACCCGTAATGTCAACACTATTATTTCCACTTTTCTGACATGTCAGCATGTAATTTGCAACATTCCTCAGAATAACAGAATTTATTCAGTCAATTTATCCTTAATGTGTGTGGTATAAATGGACTTATGCAGTGCTTATACATCATAGTAATAATACTTGATGCATGCTTTCTTTACAAATTGGAAACATTGATTCCACCCCCCCCCCCAATCTGTCCTCCACATTGCATCAGGGACCATTCAGTGCTCATTTTAGCTTCTGTACTCTGGAAATGAGCGGGTTTTTCATGAGGTCTTGCTTCTTCCCATAAGTGGTCCCACAAGTGCCTTTTCATACTATAATGATATTGTGTCCCTCTCTAGACTAGAAAGGTGAAGTAGGGTTAATTTCACAAGCTTGATCCATGTACCTTCTGGGCTACTCTCCATGAAGTGCAGATTTTGAAGAGTAACTGCCCAAGGTCAGGAAAGTGCCTTGATAATTCTTATTTTCCAAATAATTATTTGAGTGACATATTCAGAGTAATCATTACTACATTTTCACACACACACACACACACACACACAAACACACACCCCTACCCCTACACCTCTGACTTTTCTATCCTTCACACTGATCCAAAGGATGTTCATGTATTTTGGAAAGCTGTTGGGTGAAAATGTTGGCAAGGTCAATGGAGACGATAAGGCGAACCAGTTCCCCCCAAGCCAATATTAGCTGATAAAATAAATTGAGTGGTTATAATCCTCCCTCCAGAATTCATAGGGAAATGTATGTAAGAGTGGATTCTCATGCCACAAATGGCAGCTAGATGCAAACATGTATGCTTTTGCCCTCTAAACATCTGAATTCCTCAACCTTCTCCCGCAAATACTGTTTTGAAATGTATTCTTCAATATTACACCCTCCCTCCATGTATGGTCACACTTTCAGATCTACAAGAATGTTTCTAGAGAGGGGTTACTTCATATCAACACAATCTAATTTTAAATTTAAGATCCTATTCAGGGGTTAAGTATGTGTTTAAATGTGCTTGTATTTGGCCTACAGCTGCCTCTGAAGTAGTTTCGTTGTTGTTCTTGTTGTTAATTGCCATGAAGCTGACTTTGACAAGTTGCTCTGTTATCAACAGCCCTGCTCAGGTCTTGCAAACTAAGGTGACTTTCTTGATTGAATCTATTTACTTGTAATGTGGTCTCCAAGTTCTCCTGCTGCCTTTTACCATACAAGTATTATTGTATTTTTTTTAGTGAAGCATGCCTTCTAATGGTATGCCTGAAAGATGACAGCCTCAGCTTAGTCATCTTGGCTTCTAGGAACAATTCAGGCTTGATTTGCTCTAGGACCTGTGTATTTGTCTTTTTGACAGTCCGTGGTACCTGTAGAGCTCTCCTCTTGCACCACATTTCAGAGAAGTAGTGGGTTCTCTTCCTATCAGCTTTCTTCACAGTCTAGCTTTCACAACCATACATAGAAGTTGGAAATATAATGGCATGGACAATCCTGACTTTGGTATTCAGTGGTATATCTTTCCATATGAGGCTCTTGTCTGGTCCTTCATAGCAGTCTTTCCAAGTCCTGATCTCTTGATTTATTCTTAGTTTGGAGAGACAAAAAATATCTCATGTGCCCCCGTACTGTTCTGAATGTTCCTGATCCCATCTGATTTTGGAAGCTAAGCAAAATCAGACCTGGTGATTACTTGGGTGGGTGACTGTGATGTTTCAAGTCCCTGCTTGGCCATGGAAATCAACTGGGTGATTCTGAGCAAGTCACAGCCTCTCATGCTAAGAAGAAAGCAACAACAAAGCTCTTCTGGGTGAATCTCACCAAGAAAATCCCAGTTCAGCATTGCCATCAGATGGAGTCAATGTTACTCTCAGAAATTACAGAGTGAATTACCTGGTGTTGCTCACTACAGAACTAAACAGATTTGGCTAAATGGTGACGTCATTGAGGCCAGATGAGGGTAATGATATAGGCAAAAATATGCCCAATTGATGGTGGAGAGATAGGAATGTTGCACACATCAATAGCTTTTGTGACACTGAAAATGTAACACCCACCCCAAATAATTTCAGCTCTGCTGTAATCAATAGTCTAGAGACAAAGATATCTTACACCAAATTGTCCTTGACACAAAGCTGCAGCTGTTTCCTTATTTCACTGTGCAAGGCTAGGTAGTGTTGGGAGTGTGTTTAATTGAACTTTATCTGTAGATTAGTGTGATTTTAATTATCTTTTGAAGGCAAAGTTTTTAACAGTGCTCTTACAGGGTGTTCAACAGAGTGGAAGTTTTTAGAGTAGAATGAATATGCTGATAGCAATACGGTTGGCATTGGTGTGGGTATTATGCAGATTACTCAAGTTATCTACACAATATTTTAATATGTAAAGTAATACAGACTGTTTTAGATGCCTCAGATACTGTTAGCTTTACACCAGACCAGTATATCCAAGTCTGAACCTTCATTTAAGTAATCTTCTAGGATTAAACATTTTGGTGGACTAATCCAGCAGTGTCTCTAAGTGGTTCACAGCAAAGCCACAATTTAAAAACTTGGATGTTATTGGATGAAGTTCTTATTAAGTTTTGGGAGGCTATAGTCACAGCTCATTTGATCTTCATGAACTAGAAAATGTGATGCCACTTACAATGGGATTCTATTAGAGGAAACCATGCATCTGACCATGTAGCAAAATACGGTGGCCAATTTATATGCCTACGCATTCATCTTACCATGTGCATGATCATCTGAGTGTAAATTATTAACAGTGCATGCACTGAATTGTCTTAAAGGTTATTTGCTTTTAAAATATGTATGGAAGCATAGAAGCAAGAGTATCCTTTGTCAGAAAGGGAAACGTATCTCTCCCGTATAGAATCAAGACCAAAAGTATGTTGAGAGAATAGCATGTTTCATACAGTCGTTGAAGAAAGAATCAGACAATACAGAAAATGCTTCCTGGAACGAAAACATGCTTAGGTTTGTCTCTAGTGAGCTCATGGATGAAATGAGGTATTAATAGTGGAGTTATTTGCATATGCAGCTATGTAACAAGCCACTGTGCCATAATGCAACATCACATCACCATTTATAAGGAGTGGTGTGTGCCTTTCTTAGCTCAGTTTCGAACTCTTCATATTTGCAAATGTGCTTGGTAGGTTTTTGCAGAAAAGTTAGTCTATATTTTTAAGAGTTCTTTCCTGGTTTGTCTTAATGGTGTATACATGCTGATGGTTCTGGGTGCATTCTTGCATTTTCCACTACTGATTTTGTTTTGCTTTCATCTGTCCCTCAGCAGGAGTAAAGTGTTCAGGTCTGTAAAAGGAGTAATATGTTCAGACCTGTGCTAGTTTTGCGTGGTACTTTCTGTCCATTCCATGCCTGCACCAGGAGGTGTTTACACACACACATAAAAGTTAAAAGAATTAATTCCCCCCTCCATATTTTTCTTGCTCACAGTGCAACCTAGAATACACATTTTTGTATATGCATTATAGCAAGCTTTTTGGGGTGATAGTTGTATCTCAGTATTCACAGATGTCTGATAAGTAAAAGATAAGTGTATTCTGATCCATGCATTAGTCTTCAAGGTGCAAATCAGATTGGTTTCTTTAAAATTGCAGACTAAATGAGATTCCTGAAAACCCTGAATGTACCTACATTGAGGGCAGCTTGTGGCTTCAATGGAGCAGTGAATCCACCCCAGATGTTACTTTGCAAGTCAGGGGAGCTCTTTGAAGTGCTGAACCTCTATCCCCAAAATAGATCTTGCATCTTGGATACCTCTTTTAAAGTTAAGATGAAAACTCCATCTTAACTTTTTAAAAAAAGTTTCTAAGCAGAGGCTTGATGGTCATCTGTCGGGAGTGCTTTGAGGGTGTTTGTGCATGGCAGGGGGTTGGACTGGATGGCCCCTGGGGTCTCTTCCAACTCTACATTTCTATGATTCTATGATTTCACCACACCACTAGTGCAGAAAGCAGCAGCCTTACAAAACAGTTTCCAAGTAATGCAAATCTACAATACGACACTGCCCTTGGCTAACATGGGCTGCCAAAAGTAGTAGATCAACTTTTGTCAACCTTTGTTAGCCATGGCAAAAATTATGTTTCTAACCTTCTTGCTTTTCTCATCTCCTGCTGCTAGGAAAGCATCACACAAATCCTTCTTGCATGAAGCATAGGTAAAGAATTTTCTGGATTTGGCATTGCTGTGCAGAATCGCTCAGCCATCCTGATGGCCACCCACTAGCTGTTCCAAGAGCTGGAAGGGCTGGTAGGGTGCTTGGTGGATCCATGGCCCAAGAAACCTGGGGACTTTCCTTCTGAATGCACTTTCTTGTTCATGTCAGCTATATCAATATTCTGCAACAGGCTTGAGATCTGTTTGCAATTGTGCCATGAGTCAGTTCGTAGTATTAATAAACTCTGAACTGCCAGAGGTTAGCTTGGCATTTATTCCTGGCTGGAAATCTGACCGATATGCAAATTTGTCAATTTTATGTTAATGTTAGTCCTGTAGGAGAATCATCATCAAAAGACTGTTATGTGGATCCTTAAATTACTTCATGGGTAATTCTACCACAAGGCACAATAAAATGTGTGGTGCTTATTGAGCACATTTGGAAAAGCATGTTATGAATTTATTTTATGTCCAAGATATCTGGATGGGTTTGCATGTTCAGTGAGTCTGTCCTTGTTGATGACCATTTCAGTGCTTAATGACACTACTTCAAGTTATTTTGTCTTTCAAATGGCTTGTGTCTTGTGGTATTTTATTTCAGAGGTATATTTACATCTGCTGAGTAAATTAAACAAATTAAGGGTAAATAATCATTTTTAGTGCCCTCTTCCAGCTAGTCAAATTCATTTTCCAACCCATTGCCAAATATTTGTTTATGGTTCTTCCTTTAATTAATCCTTTGTGTTCACTTGGAAGAACTTGTTTGCATATAATATATACATACAATCTTGGATTATGTGTTCTGTATGACTGTGAATAAATAATACATTCAAGACAATTATGCTTTTGAAGCAATGCTGAATGCTACCAGGTTGTTTCTGTTAAAGATGTTTCCCACTTCTTTACTTCAAATGGGACATGATGGAAGAACTCAAGGCAGAGAATAATAGAAACTTAATACTTATAAAATCATAGGGTTAGATGGGCTACAAGTTTTATAACTCACCCCTTGGAGGATTCAGATGAGGAGTAGGCAGATTGCCAAGAAGCTATAGCTCCCTCTGGGGCCATTTCTGCACTACACAGTTGCAGTGCTATTATTCCACTTTCAACCTTCTATGGAATCCTGTGGTTTGCAGTTTAGGGAAGGGCATTGAGAATTCTCACCCAGAGGGCTTTTTGGCCTTGGGAAACTACAAATCCCAGAATTCCACAGGATGTAGAAATTGGAATAATAGCACAGTGTAGCGTGGAAATGGCCTGAGTCTTAGGCAGTGGTGGCTCCTGCTCCCCAAGAGGACATGGGAGAGAAACTGAAGACAACATACCTGTGTCCATTGTTGAAAGACAGAGACAGAAATGCCAAGCTCTACACAGTTTCAATAATAGATGCTGACCCAATTAGCAATAGTGAGACACCTGTGACCTTGAAGGAGCTACTCATAAATATTGTGGCAGTCGCCTTCCAGCCTTGGTGTTGACAACTGTCTTATCTGGTTGCCTAGCAGTACTTTCTCCCGTATCTCTTTTGTCTTGACCTTGGACTGACTACTTTTTGGACTATTCTGCTTACTCTTTGCTGGCTTGTGCACTTGGCCCTTGGCCCTGCTGATACAGCTTTGGGACTGGCTAAAGACTACCCTTGTGCTTCTCCTTGCATCTTGCTAACCCGTGACTGACCCAAATTGGACTGACTACTCTACCACTCCTACACCCCAACCTGCTGGCATGAGCAATTGCTGACTTGTGTTCAGGACAACAAAAGTTGTCTAGTTCAACCTCTGCCATGCAGGAATGCACAATTATAATGCTTCTGAAAAATGTCCATCCAATTGCTGTATAAAGATCTCAAAAGTAGTAGAGTTAACCAAAGTCCAAGACAGCCCGTGGCAAAAACACAGTTGGAACACCACTAACCCCTTTGGCTTTTTGATGGTCATATTTCTCTAAATAAATTTTGTGTGCAATACTGATGGTTTTGTTTTCCAGTGGGGAGAAGCTAAAGTGTTTATATCACCCAACATGCTGCAGTCTAGAAGCCGTTGTGTTGTTTTAGACGGTACTGAAGTCTGTTCCATAGAAGAGAATGCTGTGGCTGATCAGGGATGTTATTTTGTGTTCTGATACAATTTTAGTGGGTTGGAATGTGTGTGTGGATGGGGGAGGAATTGCCCCTTAATAAGCACATTTAAATATCTGCTATGAAAGGGAGACTTAACAAGAGAAGAGATGAAAGAAGAGAAACAAATAAAATATATAATAATGCATAATTGAATTTTGACCTGATAAATTTTGCTAACCTTCAAAGCCAACACTGCAGCAGCACAATATTATTAGCAATAAAAAGAATTTGCTTTGCCCTTTTTAAATTACCATAAACCGATTGACTGAAGCAGGATGATGTTAATATTTAAGAAGTAGGACACTAGATTCTATTATCTCAGAAGCTCTGTCACCAGCCACACTCTGTAGTCCTCTTATCTAATTATTGTGCTTAAATTGTATTAGCACTCCAGCAATTTGTCCACTGTTGGAAAAGTAATTGACATTTGGGTTACTGCTTTACCGCTTCATATTTCCTTCATATTTCGAAGACTCACTTGGTACTTCCAAAGAGTGGTCCTCTATCAAAACAGATTAGCTTAATTTTACTTAAAGGAGGGGGAGCTAAAATCATTCTTTGCTACCTAAATTACAATCTGGTGTTAAAATTTGGATTATGTACTAAAACTGATCAGAGATAGAAGACGATGAAAATAAGTTCAAGGCTGCAGTGGTTAAATTAATTAGTGAGAGTTTTGACTTTCAGATGACTTTTAGGTAGCATACAAGTATACCTTATTTCAATCTATACTCTTTGCAAGCAAAATCTACTCACGTCATTGACAGAGCATATGTCTTGCATAAAGAAAGTTGCAGATTTGATGCCTGGCATACCTGGGGGGGTTGGGTTGGGTTGGGGAGGGACCTTGGCAAAACTTGTCTGATACTCTGGAGAGCTGCTTCTAGGCAATGTAGATCTGTGGTTCACAACCTTTGATCTTCCAGATGTTTTGTGCTTCAGTCCCCAGAATCCCTTACCAGTTGGCCATGCTGGTCAGGGCTTCTGGGAGCTGAACCTCAGCAGTCCCAAAGACCTATGTGAGTGACACTGAGCTAGATGGAACAATGCTTCGGGTCGCTATAAGCTAGCTTCCTTTTGTATGACTATGGGAAAGGAAACATTAACATGGCTTCATTTAGAAACGCTTGCATTTCCTTATAATTGTCTGGATCTGAATGGCTTTCCTACAGAAAAACAAGCTGATACAGCTAAAGTTACAGTTAGTTTGTCTCTTCCTCTCTGGCATGTAAGGCAGCCCTTCTTAGCAAGGAGTCTCTGGAAAGCCAGGTCTGACCCTAAGTCTGGGAAGATGATCTAAACCTCTGGCTAGGAACATAGTTGGATGGAAAGTTACCCCAGGACAACTTGT
Source organism: Ctenosaura bakeri (assembly GCA_948474755.1). Taxonomy (NCBI): domain Eukaryota; kingdom Metazoa; phylum Chordata; class Lepidosauria; order Squamata; family Iguanidae; genus Ctenosaura; species Ctenosaura bakeri. Next base: position 311,466 of record CAOLHI010001565.1, on the reverse strand, counting down.
ATGATAATATATCAGAGTGGAAGAGAGCTTGGGACCCCCCCATTCTGTTCAGACTCTAGTCTATCAGAGTGTGGGACATAAATGCCTTTGTTTCAATAAAGTGGCGTCTTGATTCACCAATGTGGTCTTCTAATTTCTCCATGAGTTACTGGGAAGGGCAATTCCCTTTCAGTTCCACCACTGGGATCCCAGGAGTTTGAAATCCTCCCAGTTTCTCAAAGATGTTGCAGAAAGGTTTAGAACAGATTCTTACCATTTGGTTTCTTACACTCACATGATAGAAAGACTCATTCCGCACTGGATGTTATAACGCTATTATTCCACTTGCAACATCCTATGGAATCCTGGGGTTTGCAGTTTTGGGAGGGGCCGGCCAGCCCCTCCCGAAACTGCAAACCCCAGGATTCCATAGGATGTTGCAAGTGGAATAATAGCGCTATAACAGTCCAGTGTGGAAATGGTCAAAGTCATGTTTCAATGCTGGTATTTTTGTCAGTGGTTTGACTATTAGACTAAAATTCTGGGAGACCAGAGTTTGAATCCTACTCGGCGACAGAAACCCAAGGGGTGACTTTGGTCAAGTCACTCTCTCTCACTCTCAGAGCAGGGCAAGGGCGAATCTTTACTGAATACAGCTTCCCAAGAAAGCCCCAGGAGAGGTTTGCCATAAGTTGGAATCAACTTGAAGGCACACAACAAGAACTTGTCTATGTCCTACACAAAATGAGACACCCAGAACTGAACATAGTCTTTCAGAAGGGCCCTGACCAGTGCAGAATATCACATTATGCTGAGATGTCCAGATGCACATGAAATCTCAGCACGGTAAGATTTTCTTTTCACATCCCTACATTGAGTGAGGTCTGATTACCAGTTTAGGGCCAGCAGGCAGAAGGAATGTCACAAAATTACTTTCTTTGTTAAGTTTAATGCACATTACAGCACAGAATACAGTGCAACAATGATAAATGATTAGCAGAAGTAATACTTTGGACCGGTGCGGAGAGAAAGGGGTTCTTTTTCAGAAATGACTGCACAATACAGAATTAATTCAGAGCCCATGCATTATCTTTTCACTTGGTTCTCCCAACAGAGGCGTCTGGCTTTTGATCTTTGCTGAGGTATCTGCTGCCAATATACCTTCAAAACACTTTGTCTGTTCCTGACAGTAATGAGAATTAACTCTGCCTTTGATGGATTATTTAATATTGTCATCTTATTTCTCTTGCCTTGTAATTTTGTTAGTGGCTTCTCCAACCCACCTTATTCAGCAGAGTAGTTTGCATATAAACCATAGTTTCTGCCCTTCATTTTGTAATGAAATAATTGCTGATCAAATGTATTGGAAGTTTATAAATTAAAACTGTTTTCTTATAAACACACATACACACATTGCGAGATGAAAGGTTGCTGAATTCATTTATCTTAATATAATTTTTGGAAATGAGGTTCAGAAATAGAAAGAGATCAATCCAACTTGATGACTAGTTTCTCCATAAAACATGTATCACTCCATATACTGCCTTTTCAATCTAAAGGAATATCCCATGCAGAAATTCTTTTTATGTCTACTCCTGTATTAATTAAATCTCAATATGTTCAATAAAACTAATTTCCACATACACCCTTGTCCAGCATAGATAGTGGTGAGAGACATGGGAGGTGCAACCCAGAAACACTGAAAATGCTATATATTCCCCATCCCAAATTTAGGATAATATCAAGTGCATAATTAATAATGGTAGTTGCATAAGAATACATAATACATAGTAAGATAATTATATGTACTGTTAAAATGATAGCATTTATCTGGTTGTTGTTACGGCCTTCAAGTTGTTTCCGACTTACGTTGACCGTAAGGTGAAACTATCTTGGGGTTTTCTGGGGTTGAGAGTGTGTGATGTACCCAAGGTCTCTCAATGGGTTTCCATGGCAGAGCAGGGAATTGAACCTTGGATCATTTCCGCACTAGACTATTATAGCGCTATTATTCCACTTGCAACATCCTATGGAATCCTGGGGTTTGCAGTTTAGGGAGGGGCTGGCTGGCCCCTCCCGAAACTGCAAACCCCAGGATTCCATAGGATGTTGCAAGTGGAATAATAGCGCTATAACAGTCTAGTGTGGAAATGGCCTTGGGCTCTAAAGTCATAGTCCAATGCTCAAACCACTACACCACATTGGCTCTCAGCATTTATATTATCTTATTAATATAAATGCTGAGAGTGTGGAACATGCCCAAGGTCCCCCAAGGGCTCTCCATGGCCAAGTGGGAAATCTAACCCTGGTCTCCAGAATTGCAGTCCAACACTCAAAGTGAGTGTTGGTCTAGGATACTGGAAGACCAGGATTCAAATGCTTGCTTGACCACGGAAACCCCCTGGGTGAACTTGGGCAAATTGTACTCTCTCAGCCTCAAAAGGGAAGGTCCCGGCAAATATCCTCTGAAAAAAATATTGTGGGGAAAATCTCACAATACATTTACCTTATAGTTGCTATAAGTCAGAAACAACTTAAGGGCACACAACAACAACGACATTGATTACCACGTTGCAAAAAAGCCTTTGTGGGTTGGTAGTCAATACCAAAATACTTTATTTAAATACTTTGTACTTTAATACTTTAATTAAAATAAATTGGAGGTGGGGAAACTTTTTGTATCTGGTAATACGAGAATAATTGCACAAAGGTTGAAAGGCAAGAATATATGTTGACGTATCTTTTCTGTTTTTTTACCCTTAATAAAATTATAATTAAAAAGTATTGATTTAATATGAAATATTCATTTCATTTAAAATTTAAATCCAATAGTATTATCAATATCAGGAAGGTGGACATCTGAATATGCCCAATTAAAGTAAATCAAAGTGGCAACAAAAGAAAAAGTGTGTGCCGCATCATTCATGCGAATAACACACACACACTCTCTAACCCACTTTATTATCAGTTTGAGGAAACAGTTATTTTTGTGTCTAAAAGAAGTTTACCTGCTCACCCCCCCCCTTGTAAAGTTTATGAATTGCCATGTCTTTGGGAGGCGGGATATAATGTAATTAAAATTAGAACAAGTGCTCTCATCTGTCACTTGTTCATTGTCTCCTTGCGACGCCACCTGAGGTGTTTTGTTTCTCCAAATTACTGTGACTGCGCTCTTCCCTTCAACACCTGTCAAACAATATGGATTGCAACGTGTGTTTTAAGTAAGTGATCTACACGAATCTGAGTAACGGGAGCTGCTAATTTTGGAGTACTCTGATCAAGCAATGAATTATCCGTGCCGTTTCCATCCTTAATTACTCTACCTGAAACACTGACCATTTTTAATATAAAATTGATACTTTTCACCAACATGTTTTAAAGGCTGTCAGAGCAAATGGTTCCACCTCCCCCAGCAAGGACCCCATCAGAGCATAATGTCTAAGGCCACTGCATTTCTGCATTTCCCCATCCTGGCACAGGAACGCATTGCTGCCCATCCGTGACATGTGCTGCAATACGATGTCATTGCAAGTCCCACTCCTGTAATGTCCTCAGCCGCCGCGATTGCACACTATGCTATTATTGGAAAAAAGTGGTAATAGGCCCCTTTCATGCGATGATCACATCAGCTGGGGCTGTGCAGAAAGGACGGAAGTGCTATCGAGGTGATTCCTTCTTCAGTGCAGCATGGGAAGAGGGCGGCTGCACTGAAGAAGGAAAGATCATATCCTGAGGGCTACTGGCAGCTTCCTGGGTGCAGAGAGGAACCTTTGGGACACAGTCCCATCCCAGCAAAGGCACTGCCAGTAAGATGCCAGGACGTTGCAGGATTGTGGCATAGTGCAGTAAAGACTTAACTTACTGAGCGCTTATAGCACTGTGCAGAATGTTCCCCACTTGCAAAGTGTAGCAATTTCAGTAAAAATAAATCACTGTTAACCTGGGGGAACATTCACAACTCTTTTGGTCAAGTTTCATGGGGAGAGAAAGAATGCCAGATGTCAACAAGTGAAGTTTTCCAGAGAGCCAGGGTGGTTTAAGTGGTAGACTGAGGCTCTGGGAGACCAGGATTCAAATTCCTTCTCACTGGGTGACCAGGGGCAAATCACAGGCCACTTCTTCACTCACCTGTCATAGTGCTATTGTTCCACTTTTAACATCCTGTAGAATTATGAGGTTTGCAGGGGTTTTTTTTTTGGGGGGGAGCTTAAATGTCCCTCCGTAAGGTGCAAGCCCCAGGATTCCATAGGAAGTTGAAAGTGGAATAATAGCGGTATAACAGGCTAGTGCGGAAATGGCCACAGTCTCCCACTTCAAATAACGGAAATGGCAAATTCCTGTAAGAAGACTTGTAAGAAAGCAACAAGTTACTGATCTGAGGTTTATACATGAATGATGCTCACGCTCAGCAAAGAGTGGTGCCATATTCATAACTGCAACCATACATGCCAGAACCTCACTATAAATTGTAATTGTTGCTGTTTTTGTTGTTTGATGTCAAGTCATCTTAAACTCGAGCCAGCATGGTTTAATTGTTTGGGCTATGACCTTGGAGACCAGGGTTTGATTCCCTGCTCGGCCATGGAAATCCATGGGGTAACCTTGGCTGTATCAGACACTCTCAGCCCCCCCCAAAAACCCTGCCATTAGTCAGAAATGACTCAAAGGTGCAACAACATTTTCAACTTATGGCATCCTTACAAACAATAAAGACCCCCTGTAATCAACAGCCTTGCTCATTTCTTGCAAACTTAGGGCTGTGGCTTCCTTGGGTGAATCAATTCAACTGTAGTGCAGTCTCCCACTTTTTCTACTGTCTTCTACTCTACTGAGCATTTTTTTCCAGTGGGTCACAGACCATTTCCACACTACACTGTTATAGTGCTGTTATTCCACTTTCAACATCCTATGGAATCCAGGGGTTTGCAGCTTAGGGAGGGGCCTTTGACTGGTGGCGCAGTGGTTAAATGCCAGTACTGCAAGCCAAAAGGTTGTGAGTTCGATCCTGCCGGGCTCCAAGGTTGACTCAGCCTTCCATCCTTTCGCAGGTCGGTAAAATGAGTACCCAGCTTGTTGGGGGCATGTATAGAAATGTTTCGAAATACATGCTATTTGTAAGTTGTTCGCCACCTCGATCCATATGGAGAGGCGGGATACAAATAAATAAATAAAAAAAAAACTACTGCTACTAATGGTATGAAGTGGAAATGGCCATAGTGTTTCACGATCAGTTCAAAGTGTGACCACCTCTGTTAAGTTATCTTATCCTTCTGGTAAAACACACAAATATACTGACTCTGGCATGGAATATTTGAGAACAGATGGTGGCCACTTTGGGAACAGACTCACGTCTATGATCTAATATATTGTTGTGGTTCTACCTGTGTGGCTGTTATCACAGAGGTTTTTGTTAAAAGATGGACCAGGTAGAATTTTGTGTGGTGCCAACTTCTAGTCTCTCATTTTTGTTTGGCGTTCTACTCGAGTCAGGCAACAAAACAGCTTTTTTTTTTTTTTGACTCTGACAATCTGTCCCATAAAAAGAGATGGAGAACTATAATGCACATAATGTATTTAAATACATAATAGATCAAGTAAGTGGCAAGGAAATGAAATGGCTTGGAATTAATTCTGGGCATGCAGCGTAAGGGAAAAATGAAATTATACAGTTGCACAGCAGGTGCCTCTCCCTCTGGAGAAATTATACTCTTAAAAGTGCAGTTGGACTATTTAATGATTGGCAGGTTTATGGAATATTCTCTTAAGCACCCAGGCATTTCTGTTATTGGTAAGACAAAGCACTGCATAAATCATAACGCGGTGCCACCGTAGTTAACTCTTCTCATCTGTTTGTTCAAGAATGGATTTTGCTAATGTGCTTCTATTGCCACTTCTCACCCAACAGGCCTGTTGTCAGAGAAGGTAGCTTTTAATGAGTGTTAGCCATGTTTTCTCCATGGTTTCTCCTGTTTTCCCATTCCCAGGTGTTGCCCCAAGTCTAGGAAAAGCATAGCAGATGCTAAAGTTTGGCAGCCTCTTGTTAGTTTTTGTGGCTTTACTTCTGTGCCTTTGGAGACACCATTGGGAAAACGCATTTAGTAAGAAAAGAATTTTCCTGGCACAGAGATAAACTAGGGGATAAAGATTCACCTTCTAAGTTTCTCTAATCGACCCATCTCAGAATAGAAGAACTATTGCTAAGGTAGGAGAGGCCACTCTTTGCAAGCAGAAGATCCTAAGTCCAGTTCATTTCCAGATGTTGCTGGGAAATGCTTCTCTTTGGTAGTTTCCGCACTAGACGTGCTATTATTCCACTTTCAACTTCCTATGGCATCCTGGGGTTTGCAGTTTAGGGAGGGCATTTAGAATCCTCAGCCAGAGAGCTCTTTGGCCTCAATGAACTACAAACCCCAGAATTCCACAGGAGGTTGAAAGTGGAATAATAGCGCTAGAACAGTCTAGTGCAGAAATGCCTTGAGTTTTCTGTTTTGAAAAGACTTTGAGGACTGATCGTACAAGGCCAGTCTCACCTCAGCAATATGCTGGATTTTTCTACTTGGTATCTTTCGTGTGCTGTTTTTAAAAAGGACTTAGGTTGTAACTTTGTAGTTTGTGAAATTTTTGTTAGCATTTTTATAAAGTTTTCCCCCCATTAATCTGTTGTAAGCCTCACTGAATCCAGAATTGGGAAAGAGGCTGGATATAAATATAGTCAAATTTGTAATAATATAATATAATAATATAATTTGCCTATATGTGCAAGACCAGTGTGTAGTTTTGTTACCATTGGCCTGTTTCGATGCAGAAAGGGGACAGGGAAGAAGTTTTATAGTATTTTGCAAAAATTTCTATTAGCTTGAATTTTCGTGAATTGCGATTGACAAAATTATTCTGTCCTGTACCTGAAGCAGTGAATTTTAGCCCACAAAACCTCCTGGTAAATAATTGTATATGTCTTAAAAATGTCACAAAGCACTCTCTCCTCCGCCTTTTTGTATCTGCATGTGATGCGTTGTGGGTGATGTTTCTGGGCTTGCGTTGCACACTTTGTTGCTGATGGTTCGTTTTACACCGATTACATGGAACGCTATATGGACAAGTGTTTTTCTTACATTTACACCATGATGTTTAACTCAGTTCTGAAGGCTATTTTAGTCTTGTTGTTGTCATTTTGTTAAGACAGAAAAGAAAAGAAAAACCCTCTCGAATCAAATGTAAATGCCTTTTAATATAATGTTCCACGCTCTAAGTGCAAGTCTTTCAAATATGCCGTGGAAAAGGCATCCCATTAATCATGCATAATGTCTCTGCTAACATCTATCTAGGTCCATGATCTTAAAAAATTGAGCATGCCAGTTCTCACAGTATGTAACAAGAAATGCTTTTCCACTAAGCATCTGTCGTGTTTGAGCTACTTTATATATTCATGAATTCCCAAGACCAAACTGACAGCAAGTTTGAGCATTAGGCAAACTAGACAGAAATACCCCTATCATTACGTGAAATTTCAGGTATAAGTGTCCATTGAGTGCTATTATATGAATTTTAAAAAAACGGAATAACCTAGTCTATTGTAATCTTAGGAAGCTTGTGGGAGTCTTTGGTTTGTGATATAGTAGAATTGGTGCCTGTTCGTAAGTAAATATGGTCCTTTTCCTTGAGTCCGCTTTTATTTGATTTGTATTTTCTCCTCCAAATGTTCTGGAACCTATACTTGCATGAATTTCATACTAATAAGGCCTTTCCCTGCCAAGAGACTGGACCTGAATTCAAACATCCCTAAATTTTATGGAGCAGGTTGCAAAGAGCTGGGTTGTTCCCCCCCCTTTTGGGTGGATTTAACCTATTTTGGGAGAGTATCCACAGCATGCAATTTTCCCTTCTGTCTCTTGCCCATTCTCCTATATGTAGTGAGGAAGCTAGTTCATTTTGCTTCTGGCAGTAAGGGAACCACATGGGACAAGGCAGCTGGAGCAGCAGTACCTTGGACAATTGCAAGAGCTTCTTTACTGTGAGAGCAATGGGATAGATTGGTGATGGACTCTCTGGCCCTTACCACATGAGGTCCCAATAGTGCATCATCCTGGCAGGATTCCAGCATTGCCATTGCTGGGATGGGATCGGGGCCTGGGTAGCATCAGGCACACTGTTCTTCCTTTTGCAATACACCATCAATAGTGAGTCTCTTTCCCTGCCTTTTCCTGCACTGTACCGTGGAAGGAAACATTAGCAAATGCTTTGGCCCTTACTGCATGCTTGCAGCTGATGGGACTGTGACTGGGAAGGGGTCCATTACTGGTTTTTTTCTGGTAGTGAAAAGGGGAGGGTTTGTGATGGATGGGGACGTGACAGCAGTGGATGAGTGATGATATTGTGTAATAGCATGCAACCTAGACCAGGAGCAATGCGTTGCCCTGCTGGGATGACAATGTCATGCAGTAAGGGCCTCTGTCTTTGGAGATCTTTAAACAGAGATTGGATGGACATCTTTGAGGATTGTTTTAGTTGTGCATTTCTGTGTAAAGATGGTTGGACTAGATGGCCCTTACCATTTCTTTCCCAATCTATGAGTCCAAGACAGGCGCTTTCTCAAGAAAAAGCTGGAGGTTAATTTCCATCTTCTCCAACCTGGTGCCCTGTATCAATATTCCAAGACATTGCTGGGTTGGTTTGTTTCAGCATAAAAAGATACAAGGGGATCCTGTAGCACCTTTGAGGCTAATAAACAATCCCACCCCCCATATGATTCAATGCATGAGATTTCCAGATTAACAATGAAGTTAATATTGTATTTTAACAAGTTGGCTATTTTAGGTTATTAGAATTGATTGAGGGGAATGAAGTGGCTGTTCCTCTACCAGATTCTGTAAAACGAGACAAATTCAGAAGAATAAGGATTAGGACAGGAGGAAATGCATCACATGGCTTTGTGTTAGCTACCTTCTTCTAACCTGCCTGATGCCGAGAACCAAGAAGAAGACGAGGTCTTGCCTGGAATGGATGTGGGGGGATGTTTGAAACCATGGACATTTCAAAATGTGAGGCCCTTTTAAAGGTGTTGTCCCTCCAACTATTGGAAGCAACTAAGACAGATTTTACTAATTGGCTTCTACTGCATTTTTCCTCAATCTTTACATGGCCAAGAAAGGACAAGACCTCTTCTGTGTCCCAAAAAAGAACTTCTCCAAAATAATGCATTTTGCTGAAATTAGTCACTTTCATTTTTATTTATTTTAAACTAATCAGAGAGAGAGAAAGAGAGAGAGATGGTGCACTTTTTTTCTAGGTTATGTTTTCAGTAAATCTTTTCGTGTGATTATTTTATGAGACAGGTTTTAGGTAAAGTTCATTTTTGTCTCCATCTTTTTACTACCGGATTTCTTTTTAAAACTATTACCTTGTTCTTCTGTCCTTTTAAATCCTCCAGTCTGCTTATCCCATGCTAGCACTGAGGTCATCATGGTCAAATATTCAGAATCTTTGTGCAAGATTTTAGACAGCGATGTGCAAGTGAAGTGCATTTGAAAGAAAAGAAGGGGAAAAAATCCCTTTGCTAAATGAAATCTGCTGTGGGTTATCAAAGTCGTTAAAGAAAAGCAATGGGGAACTAATGGGGTGATAGAAGAACTTTTCAGTCAAAGCAAAACATAAGGTCTTTTGCTCGCCCAAGAATTCTTCCCATCAGCATCATTTTAATCAATGGCAGTAAAATTTACAGTCTTGTTAACCAGCCTCAACATACATACAGATGATCAAATAAAAGTTTGTACTTCTTTTGAGATGCCTTCTGTTAACTATGTTTTCCGGAAGTCCTCTAAAACATTTATGGCAACCCGCTCAATAATGAGTTCCCAATACATTCATTAATCACCCCACTTTTCATAATGGAGATAACTGTGCTTTCTCCAGGAGGAAGAAGGAAGAATAAGGGGACAAATTAACTCATAGTTGCTTATGAGAAAGCCGGCAGAAGGACAAAAACTAGTAGAAGAGTAGAAAGAATGCTGTAGGATTGGTAAGAATATTAGAAAATATTCAAACAATAGTAAAGGAAAAAAAATCTGGAGGATCAGGAAACTCTGCTGAAGAAACCTGGCTGATGATAATCTTTGCAGCTCGGGACTTGTTTTATGCAAAATTTGGACTTGCAGAAGACATTTTCTGTGCAGAAAATAGTATTCGTGTACAGAAATTTATTTTTTTTAGCAGAAAACTGTTTCCTATGAAGAAAAATTCTGCTTTCCACACAGAAATACCATGTGCAGATTTTATACAGATTATGTCCTGAACCACAGATACTGTGTAGTTTTTGAAGACTGTCTTGCGGTGGGAAGAAAATTGCTAAAATTACTCATTGCTTTCTTTAAGATCAAAATTAGTGAAGAATTGCATTCCCAGGGTGCAGAGACAGTGGCTGAGTTGTTAAATGCTGCTGAATTATTCTGAGCTGAATAGCAGATCTCTCATTTGCTTTGTGACTCATCCCACCATACTCTGAAAATATTATATGCATTTTGCATTTGTAAGTTCTATACATGTAATATTGCGGCAGTTCATATGGAGGGGGAAGACAGGGTGGAACGGCTACCAAATCAAATTGTGTGTATCTGCTTTAAAAAACGTTGGATTTGGGATGTAAAATAAACTGGTTACTGTTGTAATTTATTATTGAAATTAATGGGCTCCCTGATATGGCAAGTGCATTGTTCACTCTGCAGCTAGTATCCCAACCCAATTCTTATTGGGTTTATTTATTGAAGACCTATGTATTTATTTATCAGAGAACAGCGGAATAATTTGAAGCGCTGGGGGAAGAGAGGAAAAGAGTTGCAGACAAATCATTATTTCTTCAGAAGCTGGGATTGCTCTGTGGATTGTGTAAAATGTTCCTCCAGGGAGGTCTTATGCTAGGCCAGAAGGCCAGCTAGAAGGTTTTTAAGAGCTTATTTGTGGAATTAAGTTTCCGAAATGAAATATGGCTGTGTAAAGAATCTGTACCCTATCTTTGTTCTAAAAGACTTTTTCATTCCTTCCCCCTCCTTCTTTTAGACTTATGACTCTGGATGTGCATTGCATAATTTCAAGTTTCAATCAGGCATAAGTGATTCTCTGGGGAACTTTGCATTTACTCTCGCTGTGCGTGAGAGTAGGTGGGCATGCTACACGTGTGGTTTTCTTGAAAACATTAACCAGCACAGGGACAGAAACTTTGAAGTTAATACAGTCAACCATCCACATTCACTGGGGTTAGGGGTGCAGGATCCACACAAAAGTGGGAAAATAAAAAATATCGAAGTGCATGTGCACATCTGTTGGAAGGGAACCAAGGCATGGTGGGGAGAATGGACACCCAGCATCCAAACTGGGACAGGAAAAAGAGAGGGGAGAGGGGTGACCCTAAATTTCCCCTCTCTCTCACCCCTCTCCTTCCTCGGGTCTGTGAAGCATCCAGAGAGAATTTGTGGTGCTGAGAAATCAGGCTGCAATCTGTCCTTAGCTGGCCAGGCAGTTCCTGATGGAAGAGGAACAGGAGAAGCGGTGGTGGGTTTTTAAAGGGTTGCACAACCTGATCAGAGCCACCTAGAGGGAAGGTTCCCCCAGAAGAGGAGCACTTGAGGTGAGATGGCAAGGGTTGGAGAAACTTGCAAATAATGACCTCTGCGAAAGTCAGGGGTTTATCTAGGGTGGGGCAAGTGAAGCACGTGCCCTGGGTGCCAATGCCAGGGAGATGCAAAAAAGCAGTGCCAAAGGAGGAGGAGGAGGAGAAGGTAGCAACCCCAGAGGTACAAGTGCAACTTTCACGCTTGCCCTGGGTGCTGTTTAGATTCCATATGCTTCTGGTGAAAGTTAAACTCACAAATGTGGAGAGCCAACTGGATTTATGCTGCATTTGCTTTTGAGGAAGAATAAACCACACTGATAAATCTGTGTGGTTAAAAAGTTAAGGCTGCATCCCTTTATATTATTATCTGAGAGCAGATCCCATTGAAATGAGTAGGGAAACATTTCAGATCACCTTGTCCCTGTGGTTAATCATTACTGGTTCTTAAGAAAGGCTCGTTTCCATTGCAAGAGACTGCTCAGAATACTGAGAATGGTGGGAAGTCTTCAGGAGCAACTGACTTGGTATGAAAGAGCTGTTCATTTTTCCCTTGAGGAAAGAAAACTCAACTCCCTTAGCATCCTGTGCTTCAGATGCCCCAAGTGTAAAACAGTTACATGAATCACATTTTTGAAACAGTTCAAAAATAGAGTAGGGAGGGGTAAAGCATGCACATAACTTTTCATAGCTTCAGTGAGAAAAGCTGTTTCAACACATGGCATACCCTCTTGAAAAAAGGTCAACTTCTGTAATATTTTTTCACATTTTGAAACTTTTTGCAAAATGTCTTTTTTTGCACAAAGAGCATTGGTTTGGATGCATATGTGTGAGGTTGCATAAAACAATGGCTTTTGCACATAAATAAAAATAAAATGCATTGTCTTCTGTGCAAAAAAGTTTATTTTCTTTTTTAAAAAATGCAAATGGAATTTTTGCAAAAAGTCCTTGGATACTTCATTTAAAAATAAAGATATGCAAATTGGCGGCTTATGGCAAACAGTTTTTCATTTAGGGTCTACATCTCTAATCATATATTGTCATGTCTCGCTCTTCTGTTGGGAATATGGCTGCTAGGTGACAAGTGAGGGAGGAACTCTATAGAGCTGATCTTGTAGTGAAACCAGTGACTGCTCTCTCAACGTTCCCTTGATGTGGCCAGACAGATGCAGCCAAGATTCTATATTGTGGTCAATGGTGCATAACTTTATGCATTCATACCTTGAGGAACAGAGGCCCAATGAATTTCTATTAGTGAATTGCAAAGATGCATTATGACACCAGTCAAAGAGCCCCCATGTGCAACAGGCACTGATACAGCTGGGGACACAATGCACACCAGTCAGCCTTGTAGGTTCTGTTGTGCAAAGGGCACTATTATGTTGTAATGTTATGGTAGCCGCTTGATGAACACAAACATTGTGCAGCTCCTGAATTCTCTTTTCTGCACATGCAAGGGCACTTTGGCCATTTCTGCAGTGCTATTATTCTACTTTCAACCTCCTGTGTAATCCTGGACTTTGCAATCTAGGGATAGATTTCTCAGCCAGAGAGCTCTTTGGCCTCAAGAAACTACAAACCCTAGAATTCTACAAGACGTTGCAAATGGAATAATAGCGCTATAGTGTGATGTGGCAGTCAAGAAAGCCAATCCAATTGTTGGCTGCATCAGTAGGAGTATGGTGTCTAGATCAGGGAGATACTGGTACCACTCTACTCTGCTTTGGTTAGACCCCATCTTGAATACTGTGTCCAGTTCTGGGCACCCCAATTCAAGAGGGATATTTACAAGCTGGAGCAAGTCCAGAGGAGGGCGACCAAAATGGTGAGAGGCCTGGAAGTCATGAAGCCCAATGAGGATAGACTTAGAGAGCTGGGTATGTTTAGTCTGCAGAAGAGAAGGTTGAGAGGGGACATGATAGCCATGTTTAAATATTCAAAGGGATGCCACGTAGAGGAAGGAGAGGGCTTGTTTTCTGCTGCTCCAGAGACCAGGACAAGGAGCAATGGATTCAAGCTGCAGGAAAGGAAATTCCACCTGAACCTCAGGAAGAACTTCCTGACAGTCAGGGCTGTCTGGCAGTGGAATCTGCTGCCTCCACGGATTGTAGTGGAGTCTCCTTCCTTGGAGCTTTTTAAGCAGAGGCTGGATGGCCATCTGTCGGGAGTGCTTTGAGGGTGTTCCTGCATGGCAGGGGGGTTGGACTGGATGGCCCCTGAGGTCTCTTCCAACTCTACATTTCTATGATTCTATGATTCTATAAATCTCCAACAGAATGCCAGCTGTGATTTATACATGTAGTGTATTCATCTCCTACCCTGTTGCCTTCTTCATATGAGTAAAAATGTAGGAACATGTAAGAATATGTCTGCATTCCCTATTTTAGAAAATGCTTTGCTCACACCATCTAGATGGGACAGAATCCTAGGCACGGTAGTATCTTTCAAGCTGCATGTCTGTGTTACAGGTGAGGATGGGATGGTAGGAACCTTGTACCTTTAAAGAATGCTTTATGTGTGAGATTGTAAAAGAATAAAATTGAATAATGAAGTAGTGTTCAAAGCATGCTGTGTTCTGAACAAGAGGGAATTATGAAAGAGATGAGTTGATAGACTGACCTTAGCACTGTGGATTTTGCCTTCCTGTCTCGCTGTATTGAACTGGAGTTTGCTTCATGCTTTAGTAATAAGGAGTCCAAATAATCACTCTTCTTGCTTTGAATTTTCTGAAACTCAAAATTGAATCCTCATAATGTGGCTACATACAAGTGTGTGCATGCACACAAGTTCAGAAAGGCCTCTCCCTAAACTGCAAACCCCAGAATTCTATGGGATGTTGAAAGTAGAATAATAGCACTATGACAGGCTAGGGCGGAAATGGCCTCAGATGTCCGGAGACCGGGTTCAAGTCCCTGGTCAGCCACAGAAATCCACTGGGTTACCCAGGGAAAATCATACTCTCACTCTAAGGCCATTTCCGCATGAGTCTGTTATAGCGCAATGATTCCACTTTCAACATCCTTTGGAATCCTGGGGTTGGCAGTTTCGGGAGGGGCTGGCTGGCCCCTCCCGAAACTGTAAACCCCAGGATTCCAGAGGACGTTGAAAGTGGAATCATCCCGCTATAACAGACTCATGCGGAAATGGCCTAAGAGAAAGGGAATGGGAAACTCTTCTGAACAAATCTTGCCAAGAAAACCAGGAATACGTTGTCTTAGCTGCCTCCTGGCTTTGAGAAAATCCTTGAAAACTGCCATTTTTGAGAGATCTTCATAGTTTGGGAATCATTTTGTGAAAAATCCCATTCTTTTTGCATAGAAAACACAAATACTATTTTCTGTGCAAAAGACTTACATTACTTACACATATCTGTGCACAGAAAATGTCATTTTTTGGTATTACACCCAAGGGAAAAAATAGTTTCAATGCAACCCCTGAAAACTTACTTGAAACTGATTTTGGCTTTCAGCTTGAAAATACCTCTCCTCTTGACACAAATGAATGTTCAGACAAGGTTTGGCCAAATTGCATTCTGTCAAGAAAGCAGGGATGGGCCTTTTTAAAACATACTTGACATTAAAGATGGATAGACTTGTCTGGTTCAAAAAATTTGACCGAGTTTAATCAGATGGCCTGTTCCTTTTGACAGTCACAGAATCATGGGATGGACGGGGACCTCTAGAATACGGCACACTTGAAGTGTCCTCCATGAAGGTGAGATTTGAACAGGGAAGTTTAAGAAATGAGGAGGAGCTGTAAAAAATGGGAAGGTGGTACTCTGCTCACGGTTGACTTAAATGCCGTGATTCATTATACTTATGGTCGTACTATTGATTTTAGTGTTGCCCTAAATATTTTAAGTGACAAAAAGTAACAGTTCCTATTATGGATCATAAAACATAAATCACGGAGCCAGTGATCTTCTCCCCCTCCCCAAGATAATTATGTTTAGAAGCGATTGCTATGATTAATCAGGAGTTTCTGACTATTAAAAACTAAACTGCTGATTGTGCTGCTCGAAACCATGTTTCAGAGGAAAAACACGTAAATTCAAAGCCTGTGGTGTGAGGAAATGTGGCAAATTTCTGGGGTAGCAGCAATAACTCATAATGTAAACAGTTGGTTCTAGTCAAACAACTAAAATCTGTCATAGTGTTTAAAATGTGCCAAATGAACATTTCAGGCAATGCGAGACTCCATGCATTTGCTCAGTTCTTTGTACCCACTTGTCATCTGCAAAATACAGTTGTCAAATGAAGGCCCTTTCCACACTACACTGTTATAGTGCTACTATTCTACCACCAACATCCTGTGGAATTATGAGATTTGTAGTTTACTGTGGCCAAAGAGCTCCCTGGCTGAGGATTCGCAATGTCCCTCCCTAAACTGCAGATCCCAGGATTCCACAGGATGTTGAGAGTGGAATAGTCCCCAATTACAGCCTTCTCTATGCAGGATCAGTCTTTTCTGTGAAGGAAATAATATTTCTGTGCAGAAATAGCATTTTGCAGAAAAATATTTCTTGCAAAAAACAACCCTATGTGCCTTTTATGCAGAAAGAGTTCTGAATTGTGGAGATTCTCACCAGTCTAAGATTCTTCCCATAAGGGGTTTTCAACACTTGAAGAACAAGGGGTTTTTGACATTTTTAAGAAATTATGGCTGAATATCCTTTGCCTCCCTCCTAGAGAGTGGTGGTTAAATTCTTGCCCCAGACTGCATAACAGAGCTGACAGTTCCCTCCTTCTCCCTTTGCATCTCACTATCTTTGTGTCCTGAGAAACACTACCTGTCCCCCTGGCCCTCAACTTATTTTTAATGACTGTCTCCCCTTGTTCCTCTGAAACGCTTTGGCACACTGTTGTTCTGCTCTGGAACCAAACTGGCCCATTCCATTTAGGTCCTGAACACATATAAATCAGTGAAAAGCAGCTTGATTTCCTTTGTTGTTTGGAATGTAGCTGAATCAGTTGCACAGCCCTAAAACTCCCCAGCATTCAGCTTATTTCAGCACTTCAGTCTAGCAAGGTTGTTCTGCAGAAAAAAAAAATGGGTTTGATTGGACTTTCCCCATATTAGGGAAAAGGCAAGATAGAAGATGGATGGATGGATGGATGGATGGTTGGATGGATGGATGGCTAGATACATAGATAGATAGATAGATAGATAGATAGATAGATAGATAGCAGAAAGAGAGGAAAGTGAATCCTGTATTTCTATGTGCTTCTGTAGAGTCACAAAATCTACTCATTTCTAGTCTAAAGGCTTGGGGAAAATATAATTTGTATACAAATACTAATGAAACTTTAATGCACCTAAACAAAGCCAAAGAAGAGTAAAACATTAATCCCAATTGTTTTGAGTTATGGCTTTTCTTGCTTTTGGAGTAAATGAGGTACCATACGATCACTTGAAGGGGAAAAAAATATAAGTGTTATAGGATTCCCTTTTTCTATTAGCAGTTACACTCTATTTTTGTTTGCTCAGAGATTATAGTTGATACTGAAGACGGTCTAGCACTTTCGAAAAAGCCATTTTGAACAATTTCATCAACTCTTCATACGCATTAAGCTGAGCGATATGTATTTAGCTGTGGATGAAGAAGAAAAATAACGGATATGTACTCCCATCTTCAGAGTCCTTGGGGGAAATTCTCTGCAGTGGGTTCTCTTCCTAAATCAGGAAGCAGTGCCAATGCACAAGTATATTGCTATGTTTATTTCCAAGGACCACATTATCTGTCCCAGTGATTAGTTCAGCCCAGGCCAAGCTCTCTGGAGTCATTTACAGTTCAGAGTTTCTGCACCTTCTTAGAATAATCCATTCCCATTGAGTGCATTGCCCATGAAGTTGTCTTCTTTGTGGGTCCTGCAATGTGCTAAAAAATTTGAGTGTTTCTGACTGTGAACTGTCATTGTTGCCCCCCTCAGCGTCCCACCTGGGAACACACCGGTGATAATGGGCTGCCATTATCTGGACAACATAGTGGTATCCCTTCCAAGAAACCAAAGGCTTTAGAATATGATGGGTTAGGTTACATTTTTTTGGACTGGTATCACATAGGATCAGCAGAGATCATGAGAGATGGAGATGACCAACTTTTAAGAAATTTTCCAGATACTTTGAGGTTAGAGGCTGTAAAAACATAGCACTTGGAGGTAAGAGGAAGAGCTTTCAGAAACTCCTACTAATGGGCATGCTTGCCTAACTCACCGTCCCTAGGAAAACCTGGACAATGGGATCCAGAATCCCAGCTTTCCATGAGTATCGGAAGACCCAAAATACCAGCTATATTGTGAGTAGAATAGGAATATTTTGACTAGATGCATTAGAGCTTCTACTTCCTTTCTAACCTCAGCAGAATATGATCTAAGACTTTGTAATGACTCCAAGCAGTGCCTGAATGAAGGTGTCCTCATGCAGAAGATACTTTTTGCTAATATTAAGACTGCTTGCTTAGAATAAAAACTTCCCTTGAAAGACCTACTCCTTTCTGCTCTCCGTCCATATATTGTTGCTTGCTGTGGCTGTGGGAGTGTGTATGGGATCCCTCTTCCTGGGGGAAGAGAAGAGAAAGTATCTGGAGAGCCGGATGGAGAAAAGGGGCAAATTAAACCTCTCAGTGACCCCTCATTAGGTCATTAAGTCGTAGTCTGGAAATATTAGTTCTGTGGTGGCAGCTGATAGAATTTAGGGGGTCCCAAATATGGTTTGGGAGGCCTACAAATAATACAGTTTTTCCACTTTTGCAGGGGTCCTGAACCACTCACCTCTGCAAATGTAGAGGCATAACTGGATAGGTAAATTCAACTGATGGAATGGGTCTACTCTAGTTTAGACTAACAGTAGGATCTAGAGCTACAGGCTTGCTGCCCTAGTCTTGCAAAAATATCTGGTCCTTACCCAAAGAACCAAAATGGCCCCCTCCAACCCTCCTTACTGGCAGCGTGCTGTCAGGCTGTGGCTTCACGTTCTCTGAACGATTTGTTGTCCCATTCAAGCTGGCTGTGAAACTGTTTCCATCATGGCTTTGGTGAATCGGTGGCTGACAAGCGTTGTCAGCAAGTGCCCAGTCTTCAAGAATCTCAGTGTGGTTGGCAGGGTGGTGACCTCCCTGTCAGCCGGAGAGGGAACGTATCAGCGTGTCCGGTGAGGGTGGCTAATTGGAATGAAGCACAGACGGTTCACGAGGACACACATGAACAACTGGGCTACCTTGTTTTGAACTTTTCCTTTGTTGTTGCGCAGCCAGACAGGGAGTTCACAAGGCTTCAATGCAATGCTCGTGGAAGAGTTAATTGATTAATTGTTGCTGTGTCAAGTTTAATCAGCAAGGGTCTTTAATAGGAGAGGTATCTGTCTATCCAGTTATCATTTATTTAATATGTATTTATAGTCCATTTTCCTATCATTTCTAAGTGATAAAAGAATTACCTACAATTGGTCAAAATGCAACTATGAAATCATCTAAAGAAACTCTAGAAAAAAATAAAGTGGATTTTTTTAAAAAAAGTCTATCAAAATACAAAAGCAGAAATAAGCCTTGTTGCAATGTAGTAGTAAAGCAAAACACACAAAACTAAAACAATATAGCATAGCCATCAGCAAAGAGTATAAACCTGCTGATAGTCCCAGTTGCCTGCCATCTGATCAGATGAAGGTCTCCAGGTCCAGCAGGGGTCTTATAAATACCCTTTAAAATTTAATAAAAGCAATTACTTTTATTTCTTAAGTTGAAATTTGCTATGCATTTCCTAACTTGAGGAATTCCTTCTGTGAGCATAAAGCCTGCCAAATTTGTGACAGTGCAGAGAGTTGTTTGCATGCTAGGTAAACTTAACATTAGTAGAAGAAGGGGAAGTGATTTGCCCCTTCTCATTGAATAATTCTGCCCTCCTAGAAACAGTCTTGGGGAAGGGGGGCCAAGAACTTTGAGTTTGATTTAATTCTTAAATTTCAATCTGAGTACAATGTAGTGAACACTTTAATACTCTCTGCCTGAGATCCTGTATCCTTTGCAGCCAAGATCTGTGCTGAGATCCTTGCATGTAATACTGCATGGAATGACCTCACACAACCCCACAGCTATCAGACTCCAAGAGGGAGCATTCCTTTTTTCACTTATCAGTGGGGAGTGGGAGAAGGAGTGGGCAATTCAGACCATGAAGAAGCTGCTCTAAACTTGATAGAGAAAAGAAATGAGGTATGTGTTCTCCATTGGAGTGTGCCTGCCTTTTCCTCCCCCAGGAGCCTGGAGCAGCCAGATCTTCATTGCCTCCCAAACTCCCTCCCTTCTCTCTGGTAAGAAGGAGCAGCAGCTTCTCCAGGGCTTGACAGCTGTTGGACAGTGATAGGTTTTTGGATGGATTGCAAGGGCAAGAGGATAACCATCTACATAGTGTCCAAAAAAGATACTTCTGTATTTGTGAGATGCACATATAAGTCTTTAACAGGATGCCATTCTCTCTGTATGTGTGTCTGTGTGCATGTGTGTGAGAGGGAAAGCAAAATGGCAAAACAAAGAACATGGATCCCTAGCCAGACATGCCATGTTGTGACAGTGTGCAACAAACTGAAAAGACTGACCAACTCAGTTTTAGATTGAGTATGACTGAATGGAACAGTGAGTCATAGAATCATAGAAATGTAGAGTTGGAAGAGACCCCAGGGGCCATCCAGTCCAACCCCCTTCAGCCATGCAGGAACCCACATCAAAGTATTCCCAACAGATGGCCATCCAGCCTCTGCTTAAAAACCTCCAAGGAAGGAGACTCCACTACACTCCATTGACATAGCAGATTCCACTGCCGGACAGCCCTGATCGTCAGGAAGTTCTTCCTGAGGTTCAGGTGGAATCTCCTTTCCTGCAGCTTGAATCCATTGCTCCTTGTCCTGGTCTCTGGAGCAGCAGAAAAAGTGAGTAAAGAAAGATAACTGTTCTAATAAACTAGCAGGAAGAAAGGCAAAAACGCGCCAGAGTTAGAATAGAAAAAGATGTAAGAGTTTGACATTTTAATTAAGCATATTATGAATTGATTAGTTTGGAATGGAAATAGAGCTTTATATCTGTTCCTTTCACAATAGCTTCCAAATACATTTTAATTGGAGAACCTTAGTAAAATCATTTTGTTGTAGCTTTCAACCAGGCAAAGTCACAAAACCAAGTAAACTCTTCTTATCCCTTCCTTGGTGTTTTTCTTTAACAGGGGTTTTGGAGGATGCATATGATCCATGAAAGTATTAATTGGATTGGGGGGGGTGTCTATAAAAATAGATGGGGAAAAACACAAACTTCCAAAGTAGGTCAACAGTTTGGACAGGAAGCTTTGCTGTAGGCTACACTGGACCTGATCCTTTTTGTTTCAGAGGAGGCTGAGCTTTGCAGGGTTCCTCTCAATCTGATGCAGGCCTTTAAACCTAAGCTTGTCTCTTATTTTGTTTTCCAGATTATGTTGCTAAGATACTAAGAACTGTGTCCATTTAAACTTAATGACCAGAATCCTATTAGTGACCTACACAGGTGTAAGCTGTGTTATGCATGCAGATTGTTTTTATTGGACATTGCACAGTGGCTGCACCAAAGAGACAGGGATGGAACTGAAGGTCTGTCTGCAGAACATATTCTGACGCATGCATTCTGGGTGCGGTGTATGCCATCTGCAATGAGCTTTGTCTCATTCTGCAATCATAGACTCATAGAGATGGAAGAGACCACAAGGGCCATAGAGTCCAACCCCCTGCCGTGCAGGAATACACCATCAAAGCATTCCCAACTGATGGCCATCCAGCCTCTGCCTTAAAACCTTCAGGGAAGGAGACTCTACAACATTCGCAGGCTCCTGGGCAGTGTATTCCACTGTCAAACTTCTCTTACTGCCCGAAAGTTCTTCCTAATGCTTAGATGGAATCTCTTTCCCTGAAGTTTTAAGCCATTGTTCTATGTCTCTGGAACAGCAGAAGACAGGCTTGCTCCATCCTTCATATGACATCGCTTCAAATATTTAAACATGGCTATGATGTCACTTTTCTTCTCCAGGCTAAACCTACCCAGCTCCCTAAGCTGCTTCTCATAGGGCTTCATGGTTTCCAGGCCTTCTACCATTTTGACTGCCCTCCTCTGGACACATTCCTGTTTGTCAGTATCCTTCCTGAATTTTGGTGTCCATAACAGGACACAGCATTCCAGGTGAGGCCTGACCGAAACAGACTAGAATGGTACCATCACTTCTCTTGACCTACTAGACTGTACACTCCTATTGATGAGGCCCCACTTCAGAGCAACAGAGACACTTTTTTTGGAACATGTACCAATGCACATTGAATTTCACATCATATTGTGCATTGCAGTTATGCAACAGCATGTCAGATGAGCCCATTTAGCAGTAATCCACATGAATTGTCCTATTATGGTTCCCAGTATTTGGATTGTGTACTACAGGTGAAATGTAACTCTACTGGTAGTTATTTGCATGACCCTGTGGCAACATAGGATCTTGGCCAATGTCCTCTTATCTTTTCCTGGTCTGCAACAGAAGTAACAGAAACTCTATCCCATTTGTAGGGGTGTGTGCAATTTTTTTTTGTTCTTATTCTGTGCCTTCAGGTCATTTCCAAATTATGGAGATCCCAAAGCAAAACCTATCATGAGGTTTTCTTGGCAAGATTTTTTCAGAGGAGGTTTGCCTCTCCCTCTGTGGCTGAGAGAGTGGGCCTTGCCCAAGTTCACTCAGTAGGTTTCCATGGTCAGGTAAGCATTTGAAGCCTAGTCTCCAGAGTCACAGTCTAATGCTGAAACCACTGCACTATGCTAGCTCTCACAGAGGGACAGTTACCTGGAGCAGAAGGTTGGCAGAGCCCCAGGCCAGCACTCCAATCTCTGTGCCATGCTGGCTTTATTTATCATCTCCAGCATCCTCATGACTAATGGAAGCAGATGAGCAAGAGTTAATGACTTCCAGAAGGATCTTATTCAGAGGGAAGGTTGGGTCTTTTGTTCAGTGACATTGATGTTACTGTCAGCTGGCAGGGAGCTTTCTAGTCAGTATCTTGAAGCAACAAAGAACTGCAATTTGAAGGCTGTCATTAAAAAGGTGCGTCTGTTTTGTGAGAGCACTACAGCCTTTATTCCTTTCAGAATAGAAAACCTTGTGCTTGTAAGTGCTTGGCCCAGCATCAAATAAAATAGGTTAAACTGTCAGTGTGTGTGTATGTGTGTGCATGTTCACACTTCCAAATTACAGGTGTGGAATGCATAATTTGGCCATAATTAGATTTTTTTTTCCTATAGGTTGCTTGAGAAATACATGTCTTTAGCATACACATGCACATTTTGGGATCCCATCTCAGTGCTCAGTCTTATTTCAGCACATATCAGTGCATGCAATATCCCTGCACTCTCACTTAATATATACACCACTATTCAGCAATGCTACCAGGTTAGTTTACAAAACCAAGATAAAATGCAGCAAAATCAAAATCAAATAACATCAAAAAGTCTGAGTAGAGGGACAGTTTTTGCTTCTGTTGTGTGCCTTCAGTTTCCTTCCAACTTACGGCAACCCTAAGGCAAATCTATCACAGGGTTTTCCTCACAAGAGAGGGGTGCTTTGCCTTCCTCTGAGGCTGAGAGATTGTGACTTGGGTTCCCATGCCCAAGTGGGGATTCAAATACTGTTCTCCAGAGTCATAGGCCATTTCCGCACCATACTCTTATAACATGACTATTCCACTTTCAACATCCTATGGAATCCTGAGGTTTGCAGTTTTGGGAGGCGCTGGCCAGCCCCTCCCAAAACTGCAAACCCCAGGATTCCATAGCATGTTGAAAGTGGAATAATCGTGCTATAAGAGTGTAGTGCGGAAATGGCCATAGTCCAAAGTTAAATGAGTACACCAGAGGGACAGTTACCTGGAACAAAATGTTGATAGTAGATTAATATTTTAGAAGCAGGATGCCATCCTTGAGAAGTCCCTGGCTGATGTCATCATCTATTTTAGGCCATTTCTGCACTAGACTGTTATAGTGCTATTATTCCACTTTCAACCTCCTAGGGAATTCTGGAGTTTGCAGTTTAGGGAGGGGCCTTTAGAATTTTCAGCCAGAGAGCTCTTGGGCCTCAGGGAACTGCAAACCCTAGAATTCAGCAAGAGGTTGAAAGTGAAATAATAGCACTATAACAGTGGAGTGCAGAAAGGCCCTAGGTGAGTACTTGTTTTTTTTGTTAAACCACAGATCTACTGCTTTTACAGGAGAGGCAGCAAGTCTGTATGATCTGTGATTAAGAAGCAGAGAAGCAACCAAATATGTTCTATTATAGGAACTCCATCTAAAGATAGGAGCATTAAAGATACCATGTTAAGGAAGAGAGCTGGAAGAGGACTGAGTGAGGGAGGAAGGCAGTTTAACTCTAAGAATTTCAGTCTAATCACAGAAAGGGACAGGAGAGAGAAACAAGAGGAGAATCTCCAGATGACCCTAACTATTGGTTTCCAACTCTACTACCACCTCAATCTATGGGGTTCCTTGATTCTTTGTGCAAAGCATAGGCCCTTTCCTCACGAGGCTGATACATCACAGTAGCGTCATATTGTCGCTTTTACCAGTTTGACGTCGTTCTGTCCTCCATGTTAAACCGGTTTGACGTCGTTCTGTCCTTTATGGTTCTGCACGAGTTGAGGTCTTAGCATGGTTACCATCGATGTTAAACTGATGTATTGTAAAAATGGAAAAACTCCAACGTAAACCACCAAACCATTTCTGCTGTGTTTTTTCCTACATCACTTGCACTAAAATGCAGCAACAGTTTCTACAACTTTTTTTTTTAAATTGACCAATCAGCGGTGGTGGGGTGGAGCGAAGGAGGGGGAAAGGAGTTCCTGGAGAATTGATGATGCAGAAGATGCAGACAATTTTCTCCAGTTTATTTCAATAGAAACCAGAGGGTGTGCAGATAGGAATCAGGGTAAGTCGGAGTTAAAAACACCACTCATGACACATGGTGAAACGCTACTCCACTCTGTTGCAGAAATGGCCATAGTCACCCAATCCTTCATTTCCACCAGCGTTCCTCACTTCTGTCACCTCTATGGTCCGAGCTTAGTAAAGCATATCTCAAGCGTTATTGTCTCCTTTTGCTAAGGAGACTTAATGAAATTGGTTATGATAACGTGATCAGTGTGACAAAATGGGAAAGGCAAGCTAACCTTAATGTGCATAAGCACCAGCATGGAGAGAAGGCAGAGTCCTGGTATTAGAGCTGATGGAGATTACTACACAAACGTTGGCTTTGTTTTAGTATTCATGTATTCGTGCTGTATTTGGCCCGAGGGCTCTCACCGTTGACATGGTCCCTGCCATCTTTTCCCTTTCTCTCCGAATCTCCCATCTGCTTTAAGTGCTCTGTGCTATCTTTCTGCATGTCTGTTTTCCTTGAACAACTTCCATCTTCTGTAGGTCAGGGCTGAAAATGTAATTTAATTTACTATTGTTCAGGTTTCAAGATGAATGCATGTGTATGAATTTCCCCCAGGCATTAAAAAAAAAAACCCTCTGCCCTTCTGTTTTAGGAAACAGCTGGTTTTGTGTGGTTTTGTGTGTGTGTGTGTGTGTGTGTGTGTGTGTAGACACTATAATACATTCTCTCCCCCTTGGCATGCCAAGATTTTGCAGTGTGGAGAAAGAAAATACAAGTTAGCATCCATGTTTTATTCCATCATTATGAAGACTATCAACCAATGATCAGTCATCTACTTTTTTAACTGATGAATAGCTTACACTTAAATAAAATTAAATAATATGGATAACTCAGTATGTAAATTCTCTTCAGGACTGCATGAGTATTTAATTTTCAGTATAAATATTGTAGCCCTTTCTAGAAGACAACATATTTCTGGGTCCCCTCCACCCTTTATTTCTTCTTACAGCAACCCATCAGTGTCAAAATAACCCTAAACTTGTGGACGCGTACAGTTGTTCTCTGCTGGCAAGTAGCTTAATCTCCTCCAGTTGATTAATCTGCTGATTAAATTGATTAAACCTTCCATCTCTAACTGCAATGCAAAATGATGCTTAAGCGTGCTCCGGTCAAAGTAAGGCATTTTTAAATCTCATTGATTTCAGTGGGAGTGTTTTAAAGTATGCACTTCACTCTCCTTCAGAATCAGTGTAACTTGTAGGAGCTTAACTTTGGCTAGATCGTTCCTACTGAGCAAACAGTGTGACTGGCATTGCAAAAAAATTTAATGTGAGATGGTGACAGAGAGACGGCACCTCGGAAATGGAGTTAATAAATAGGATCTTGCTGGGGTTGTATGGTAATGCAATCTGAACATTGCAGAGCAGACATGGGTAACTGTGGTCCTCCAGATATTGTTGGAGTGCAACTCCCAATGTCTCTCATGTCTAAAAAGTAAGGGGAGACAATAGAATGTCATAGAATGACAAAACTGCCATGGAGAAAATAGTTGTTTTTTTAGTTCTTCTTATAATAGTAAACCTCAGACAATCCATGGAAGTTGAATGGTGGCAGAGTTTGGACAGATGAAAGGAAGCACTTCTTCAGGCAGTATGTTGTTAAACTGTGGAATTCACTTGTGTTAACTGTGATGGGGAAATGGATGGTAGGGCCATCAGGGGCTACTGATCAGGATGTAATTCATTGCCTCCACGAATAGAGGCAGTATGCCTTTGCATGCCAGATGTTTCAGGTCATGAAATGGAGAGCTCTATTGTTCTTTGCTATTGGGGTTCCCACTGAGGGACTCCAGGAGCATTCTGCATAGACTGAATGTTGGATTGAGAGGCATTTTGTCTGACTCAGCATGGCCTCTGTTCACATTCTTATGTTTCCCAGAGCACTTGGGCTTGACTGTCTACAGATTTTAGTGGGAGATTATGCGTGTTGAGGCAGTCATTGTGTCTTTAAGCATGAATGATGCCAAAATGTAAGTAGCAGTATGTGTGAGAAGGGCCCCAGAGTAGCAAAACTTTGTAGGGCAGAGATGAAGAGTTGCTTCCTTCCTTCTCCACTGTGGCCTGAAAGAAAACCATGCATGGAGACCTCAGTGATAGTTGAATTAGTGGAAGAGCTTTCATTGGTAGCAGTAGGGGCTTCCTTTCCAAAGCAAATAACAGCTTTGGGGGAAAATTTATTCATTGTATGGAATAACAATAATGGGTTTCAGCAAGTTTTTGATTGGTGGCATGGAACAATTTGATCCAGAGTGGTGTGGATTTGTTGTTGGATTTCTAGAAGACCAAAGTTCAGCATGGAAACCCACTGCTCAAGGTCACCTTCTCAACCTCAGAGGAGGGCAGCATCAAACCTCCTTTGAATAAAACTTGATGTAACATGCACCTGGATGGGGTTTTCATAGAAAGTCAGCATAGTGTAGTGGCTTGAGTGGGGTGGCCTGTTGCATGTCATAACACCTCATGAAGTTAGTTACACGTAACAGAGCTTTCTCTGTCGCAGTGTCTCAGCTGTGGAATTCCCTATCCAAGGAGGTCAGACTGGCCCCATCTCTTGAGTTTCGAGCAGCTAGCCAAAATAGTTCTGTTCTGCATGGCATTCTGTGTTTGAAATAGCTGTTTTAACTGTTTCAAATCTGGATTCTAGAATTGTTTTTACCCTGCTTTTAAAAATTTTTAAAGGGTATTTTACCCTGCTTTAATTTTAAAAAAAATCTTTGCATTGTTTCAAATGGTTTTTATATGTTCGTTGCTTCAGGGACCCTCGTAGGCTGGGAGGTGATACAGAAATACTTTAAGTAAATACATAATAAATACATATTTAAGGAAGAACAAAATTGTGCTGCAAAAAACGTAAAAGTACAGATTTAGGTTTGTCCCTTCTTTGCAAAACAGTTTCTCGTTATTAACCTTCATTCTTCAAAACAGAAGGATTCTGTGACTTTGTTCTTAAACTCTCATAAAGAGTCCATTAATATTAAAATTGCTTCTGTCTTAGACTTAAAGTCTTAACAGCCTGGTGCTATGTCAACAGAGACTCCTGGTAAAGCCAGGTGCTTAAAATGCATGGAATGAAGTGAATCAACTCAAACGCACTGCCGTCCGTTTTTTCACTAGATGAATGTACACATTTGGTTTATATTTCTTTTACTATAACACAACGATTTCTATTTCAGGCGAATAATAAAGGTATTGCCCTAATATAGATTTTGCAATTTTTTTCTGTTTTATTCATCTTTTAAATGTGTGTAATAAATTATAATTTGTTGCTATCTGTTGTTGGAGTACAGTCATGGGAAGAACTGAATTGTAATGAAAATGGTCAGTGCAAACTTTAAAGGAACTATCCAAGGTGCTGAAACCTATACCTTCAACTAGGCTCAGCACCTTGGAGAGCTCCATTGATGGTCATTAAAACTTGATGGGATTCACCGCCTCGGTGACATGATAGCCACCAAGCTTCACAGCAAAATACAGACATATCTCAGTTGACAAAGCCTTTGGCAAAGAAGTTCCTTTTTACAAAGTCTGTTTCTGACCACCTAGCCCCTCCTCTTTTCCTCCATTGTCTAGCTAGAAGTATTTTTAATAGCACTGGAGTTTGGGAGGGTGGTGAAGAAAAAGAGAAACATAGACTTTTAGTTGCCAAGTTGCAATAGTGTGTCTTCAGTAAACAGTGCAGTAAAGCCTGAGCTGGGAAAGAATGGGACCCTCCTCCCATAATCCTATTCTAGCTATTTGTGCATTCCTACAACAGGCAAAGTAACAATGGTTGTCTCTAGAATCCCTTACTGAGTATGAGGGATGAGCAAAATGGAGAAAAGGGGGTAAAACAAATTAGCCTGCCTCACCAGCATGTTAAAAAAAAAAAAAGCATAGAGGTCTAACTTTGATCTCCAAAATGGAAATCAGAACAAAAGCAGAAGCTGGTGAAAGGAAAAAAAATGCTTGATTTTAAAATAAGCTCTCTAGAATGTTATTGTTTACTTATGCAAGTCTTACCTGACCTGCTTGTTCCATTTCACATGTGCATATTCTTTCTTTTGAATAAAAGCTTCGGTGAAACATGTTTCTCAGGCTCTCTCCGGCCTCATGTTTCATACGCAACACAAGTAGCAAATGAACAAAATGCAAGGCTACTAAAAAAAAGGTACCATATTCCAAAATCTGAAAAAAAAATCCAGAATCCAGAATGAAAAGGAAAGTGGAAGCAAGCGACTGGCGGCTGAAAGAGAGAGGCTGAGGATCTGAGTGACGAATGAGCAGGAACATTGGGCCTCAAAGGTAGAAGCAGGCATCTGGCAGCAAAACGTTTCAGTCTCAGAAGTTTACAGATTTCCAGATAAGGGATATTCAACCTGTATTTTATGAGGCTGTCACTTTGTTTATTGAGTCAAGCCACCTCTACTGAGGTCTTCCTTTTTCTCTTAGTGTCATTTGGTCCCCCTTCCCCTGACTTGTCTTTTTCCCAGTGAAACATATATATCCAATCTATGGCCCTTTTCACATGTGGGGGAGCCGAAACGGGGCAGCGCACACAGGGGCGGAGATTACCTGCATGCGTTTTGCTCCATCTCTGCTCTGTCCCTGCGGGGAGCGCGGCTCCGCCGCTCCACATGCCGCTGAATTTCGGCAGTGTTTGCGGTGCCCACAATGGCAGTTGGCGGCTTCCAGCGGCGCTCCGCCAATCAGGGCAGCACGCCAGCCGGAAGCCCGCCCCCGGGCAGATCTTCAGAGACACACTAACGCATCTCTGCAGATTCACGCCGGGAGCAGCTGTGGATTAGTACGGGCGAGTTTCATAAAAACAACCTGGGAATTTGGTTTTTAAAAAACTCGCAGCGTCACCCTTGCGGCTGCACTAGAGCGGTTGGAGGTGTGGAGCCTCACCTTTTCCAACTGCACTAGATCGCCCCGCGGTGTGAACGACCTCCGTCTCTGATCGTCTCAACGCGAGGTTTTACCCCTGTGTGGAAATGGCCTATGATAGCCACAGTTTACTCGTTTTGGTTTGCAGCAGAAGTTCAGGCTGGACCGGAGTGTCACACTATTTAGCAATGACTGGGGACAGAACACTGTACTTGAGTTATCTCTTACTGAAATCCAGTGGAGCTTTTTTAAAATAATGTTCTTTGCACCCTTCTCATAGACATCATGTTGTTCACTGAGAAGTTTGTTTGAAGCATAGCGGACAAAAGCTATATTGTACAGAACATGTTCCACATGTTGTTATGCATCTGTACTCTAAAGTAAACCCTACTACGTTTCAATGAGAGTTCTGTTACCCGGTTAAGCGTAGGTAGGATTGCAGTCTAAGTATTTCAGTTCTGCTGCTGGGTTTTACTTTCTGAAGTCCGTCCTGGAGGTATCCATTTCTCTCTCTGTCCCCCTCCCTCCCTCTCCCTCTCCCTTTTCAGTGTCAAGTAATGGAGTTCTGTTTAGGGCCTGAATGAGGATAAAACAGCCATTTCCTTAGCAATGTGCCAGATACCAAGATTGATAACAAGACTAATCCTAATATAATTCTCTTACTAATGCCTGGGAGCTATTCAAGTGGCTTAATGCATCAAGATTTAAATGTTTTATAATGCCCATAAACACTCCCGGAATCTAACATAGTTAATACTATGAAGAGTAAAACAAGTGAAAGGTGTTGTAAAAATCAATTTCTTTCCCCCACCAATGATTTATTTTCACTGGTGAACAAATTAATTTCACACTAAGAAAAGGATAATGCTATTTCAGAGCCGCTGTATATTATACTAAAGTTTAATACGATCTTGCTTTTGTCCAGGGCCATGGGGATGATGCAGACAAATTTAAGCATCTCAAAGTCCAAGTGAGAGCAGAGTTTTTGCGTGAGTTGGGATGTAGTGGAGGCATATGGGCTCTACACTTTCTCAAGTAGAGGTGAAATGCAGAGCAAGAACCAATGCAGCTCTCCAGAAGTCAACAAATTGCAAGTCCCTAGCTAGTACAGCCAATGGTCAGACATGCTGGGAACTGCGGTCCAACATAACTTGGAGGGTGGCATAATTCTCAGCTCTGGTAAAGTCGATCTGACCAGAATGCAATATATACTCAGGGATGCTCATGTTGCATCATTGTGCAATGTAGACTCTACATATGACATCTGAAAACTCCCAGAGTCCAGTGAAGCAAGCCAAATTTTAATACCCTTAAGTTTTTGCTATATGCCAGAATTTGATGTTTGAATACATCTAGTAGTCCTTTGTGTTTTCCCAAAAGCCTGCTACTATAAATGGAGGGCTGAAACTTCCCGGTTTCCTGGCAGAAAAGATAACTTATAGAACTTCATAGCACTCCATTGTTGTTGTTGTTGTTGTTGTTGTTGTTGTTATTATTTTATTTATTTGTATCCCGCCTCTCCATATGGATCGAGGCGGCGAACAACTTACAAATAGCATGTATTTCGAAACATTTCTGTACATGCCCCCAACAAGCTGGGTACTCATTTTACCGACCTGTGAAAGGATGGGAGGCTGAGTCAACCTTGGAGCCCGGCAGGATCGAACTCACAACCTTGTGGCTTGCAGTGCTGGCATTTAACCACTGCGCCACCAGTGAGCTTAATAATACTTAATGTTCCACCATTCACAGACAAGCTTATGAAGATAGGTTATATTCCTGTAGGTACCAGAAAGTTGTTGGTTCTCTGGAATGTTAGCACTATTCCATGGGAAATGTTTTCTGTCTTTAGTGGTTAGGATGCTATCCTTTGCACAAAGGCAGCTGAAGTACTTCTCTGCTATATACGGATTATTAAGAAATCAAAGAGTGGAGAAAGAAATCAAATCAGATGAATGAAGCAGGACACATTTTTGTCACCTTTGGTAAAAAAAGTTTTTGCATTACCTCCCAAATATGCATTTTTTCCTCCAAATATACACAGTTTAGCCATTCAGGTTCTAAAATGCAGATGTGTGAATGCTTTGGGTGAGACGTCTATTTTCTTCCAGCTCTTGGGAGGAGTGAAAATACCACTGTAGTTAAGACTGTCAAGTCACAACAATATTATTTTCTGTACCTGTCCCCCCCCACCGCCTCCAGCTATCTTTTATTAGGAGAACAATTGAGAAGACGTGTAGTTGGGTAGATTGCTTCAAACACCTTGCCTTGTTCTTCAGGGTCTAACAGTTAAGATGATTGTCTGCAAGAACGGGCAGGCAGAGGTGTCAGACATCTCAAATGGATCTGGTACAACAACACAATCGAGTTTGCTGTCAAGAGCAGCAATTTCATCCTCAAAGTGCTTCACAAAAAGATCACAGTGGGCTTCATTTACAGAACACTGTGTTAACCCCCAGACCACTTGGAATTAATCCCCTGGGCAGCTGCTTGAGGATGCAGTGGAGACAGAGGCCATTTCCACACTACGCTCTTATAGTCTATCATTCCACTTTCAACATCCTGTGGAATTCTGGGGTTTGTAGTTTCCTGAGGCCCAAGGGCTCTCTGGTTGAAAATTCTAAAGAACTGCAAACCCCAGGATTCCACAGGAGGTTGAAAGTGGAATAGTAGCTCTGTAACAGTGTAGTGCAGAAATGGCCTCAATTCATCCCCAAAAGAATAGCTTGGACTTTACAACATTAGAAGAGGAACTCAAATGCATTAGCTGCCATCCACACCTCACGGTTCCATATCAAGACCAGGTCCAAAAGGGTCACCAGCTCTCTGTGATTAATTTTTTTAAAGTAGCATTTAGAAATCCTTTGAATTCCATCAGTTTCCTGGGCTGCATCCTTCAAATAGCTCATTCACCCATATTTTAATAAATTTGGGCCTTCTCAGAGGCTTCCCGTATGCCTGGAACATCTTTGCTGGGGAGGCTAGAATGGCCCCCTTGGAAGCACCAAATTTGAGAGTACCTAAAATAAGAACCCCCTATGGTTCTTAGATTATGCTTTGGATTTTGGACTCGTAATGGAACGGCACAAAATCCCAGACCGTCTTTCCTATCTGTGCCCCTGCCTGTTACTTCTATTAAAATTAATTCCAGCTTTGAAATGATCTGTAGCCCTCTCTATATGAAGTGTTGGTGGTGTGACCCTGATTAGCTGTTAACATTCAGTTTGCCTTACATTCCACTTAATGAGCTTCCTTTATTGCTCAGCTGTGCTTAGTAAGGCTAAGTCCTCGGGAGGACAGTGGCAGCCAAAGTGTGATTCACAGCTGAGCTGGTGAAAGATACTAATTCTTTGCTTAGACCCCATTATAAATTACTGTGACTTTCGCTGGGTGAGGTTTGACGTAAAATAGCTCTTGGATTTTTTTTCCTTCCGAGCTATGGTAATGCCAAAGTTGATTATTTTTATACTTTCTGTTACTTACAGACATTGAGGGCTAAATATACCAGCAGAATTTAGAAAGCTAATAATATTTGCCTCACTCTGTGTGTATGTGTGTTTCTCCTTGTGATTAAGTTAAATTAAATTGGAGAGGAATTTGGTTTTAAATGGAGCTAATATTAAATGACCCTTTGCTGTCAGCCATGGCATTGGAGAGTATTCAGAAATCAATTACTAAGTCTTTTACACCAGTGCCAAAAGAAAACATCAATAATGCAAACTTGGAGACTGCCAGTTTTTGTGGATGGACTGATGCTGATTATGTATAATCTTTTTTTGGTGTGTTTTGAGAGCATATCTCACTAGAGGTGAAGCATGTTTTGACCATGCTGAATTAGTTTTTAATTCTGTCTGCCTTCAGGAAATTTCCTTTCTGTTTGGCCTATTTTCTCTTATGTATGACCAAGTGTAGATTAGTTTACTGAGTTTGCAATACTGATCTTTATTCATGGAAATACTGGGCACTTAGCAGGAGTTCAAGCACTAACCATTTTGACACTTGGTCTAACATCTGCCTTTGTACAAGCTGAAAATGTTAGTTTCTGTACTTGAAACCTAGGGCCTTAAGTAACCCTTCAGGAATCTGTCCTGCAATCTGTCCTGAAATCTGAGATACATCCTTTTAAAAAAATTCTAAAACTGATTGAAAATGCAAAACCAACAAGATACCAGTGAACTCTCATATGGGCCATTTCCGCACTAGCCTGTTATATAGCGCGATGATTCCACTTGCAACATCCTCTGGAATCCTGGGGTTTGCAGTTTCAGGAGGGGCCAGCCGGAGGGGCAAACCCCAGGATTCCATAGGATGTTGCAAGTGGAATCATCGCACTATAACAGGCTAGTGTGGAAATGGCCATTGTTTCTGAGTACTTAAAATCTATCTGCAAAGCAGTGTGCATTCTTGACATTCATTACTTAGGTATAACATTATAAAAGCTGTGGGGGAAATAATCTAACAAGTTAACATACCCTCCAACATTGCACAAAACTGGGAGATGCATGACCGAGCAACATTAAGAGTAAGGCCAAGATGGCCAAAGGTATTAATGAGGAAGAACAGACAAGCTAGGAGAGGCTGCAGGAGTTTGATTTGGGCTGTGTCTACAGGGAAGCGTTCATTTCTCTCCTCCTTGATTGTTTGAGTTCAAATTATTTCTGCACTATGAACTCTGTTTGCAGTGCTTGAAGTAAGCTGAGCTCAAAGGAAGAACTGGGAGGAGAAAAGAGAAAATGGAATCTTTTAAAAGCAGCTGATGGAGTAAGAGGACAAGAGGTTTGTTGGGACTGTCCCTCCAAGTTAGGATAGGTGGGGGTATGAGTTGACAGATAAAATAGGTTTAAAATTTAAACTAGATTTTAAAAAGCCACCTTGGGTCCCACTTAGGGAGAAAAGGCAGCATAGAAACACAGTAAATAAAATGATGTGTTCTGGTTAATTGTCAGAGTTGTGTTTTTGTTTGTTATTTTTGAGGTGTTTTGGTTTAAGGGCACATATTTTAAAGCCAATGGAGATGCACTGTATCTCAGTAAGCTGCCCATTTAGCTGGGATTGGGTCATGGATGATGACAAAGAGAGTGTAATCTTGTACCAAAGCAGGGTGAGTTGGAGATCACTGTGCTTTAGAATATTTTACTGGTGTAATCAATTAATAGATCAGTAGGTGATAAAAACGAATCAAGTGACGTTAATAATTATACATTTCTTGGATGCATCATGACATTGTTTGAGCTCTCTCCTGGGAGCAAAGGCTTTGGGGCATTGGATGGAAAATAAAAGAATAAATAAATGTTGCATTCTCACAATGGAACACGGGAGCCAAGAAACATGGGAAGGACTACTTGACCCGTAACCACAAAGCAAGAGATGATAAGGTTTTAAATGTCTGAGGTATTGAGAAGAAGTACCTTTGGGCATGGGGACTTATGTCATTCTGCCACCAGAACTGTAAAGTCAGGAATACTGTGATATTTTATAGCAGTAGGGAGTGCAGAAATTTAAATAACAAATCTTTTTAAATAGGGATCGTTTCATACGACATCTGTTTTCCTTGTGCCTATCCACAAGTCTGTCCTATGGATGCATCAGTTTATGAATTTATTAAATTTAGAAGTCTTGTTAAAACCGCATTTAAATAAAAATGCAATTTTGTATGCATTCAACTACAGAAGATAAAATTACTTATTTTGATGAAATGACATGTTGCAAAGTTGTGCTGCAAACACAGAAAAAATACATAGTTTAAAGGTAATTGCTATTAATTACTGATAATTCCACAACAGACAGGATTTTTCTTTAAAAAATGATATGTTCATGTTTAACTTTCCCTAATGTACTATTTTGTTCATATCAATCCTTAATATACAAATTTTCACGCAAGTTTTAAAAGTAAGAATTGCTCCAGAAAATTTAGAGAAATAAAGGATAGTTCTGTTCCAATCTACACATTAATCCAGCATGTGCTTAAACCAATTGATTCACTGGATTTGTGGAGTTGATCCAAGCTAGCAGAGCAAGATTATCTTCTTCCATACAAGTATGCTTAGAGACTGAGATGTAGAGGTCCTTCTTTTGGTCCTACACTCCTCATGCTTCCAGGCTGTGAAAATTCATTCTAAGATGAATTAAACTGTTTTCCTTCCAGCTGACTTTGCACTGGCAGGCAGATAGCTTTCAGCAACTGACAGGTCTGCTTAAGGACAGAGTATTTAACAGGTAGATCTCCTCCGTTGCTGTTATAATGGTGGTGGTGGTGGTGGTGGTGATGATGATGATTGGTTTCGTAGTCTGTTGGTAAAATTGCTGTTTTAATTGCCATGCATTTTGACTGTTCTTTTTTCAAAAATTCAGCTGTGTTTTAATGTACGGCTTGTTAAATTGCGTTTTATTATAATAGGCTGCTGCCCTATCAGCAGTTACAATGTCATAAGCTGAACTTATGCTATTGTAACTGCTGGACTTTTCACATACAGTCGTTCCTCTACTTTCATGAGGGCTATCTCCCCCTTGCCCACCCATCCAGTAAGGGAATGCACATGCCCACCTTCCCTCCTCCCACTCCCCCACCCCCACCCCATTCCCTTGTCCTGCACCCACCTGAGCTCTTTGGCATAAATGTGTGTACATACATGTCTTGCCTCCTCCCACTCCCCCATCTTGTCCCCCACTCCCCCACCTTAGCTTGAGGAAATGCATCCATGCACCTTGCTTCCTTCCACTTCCCTGTGCCATTCCCCCCTCGTCCCCTGGCTGGCCACCTGAGCATGAGGGAATGCACATGTGTGCACTCTCTCCCCCCTCCAACTCCGCCACCCACCCATACAGGTGAGGGAGTGCATGAGGGAAGCAGAGAAGCAGCAAAAAACTCCACAAATAATCAAATTTGTGAAGGTCAAACTTGCAAATTGTGGAGGAGCAACTGTACATAATCATGAAGGACTGAAAATAATCCCCCCCCACACACACACACTCTTATCTGTGTAGCACTCCAACCAAAATGTTTCTGAGGCATTTGAGAGCTTTCTGAGGCATTTGGGACTGGATTGCTGAGAAATATCACTCACAGTGCAGTCCTGGTTGGGAGGTGTCTTGGGACAAGCCGTTGTGGCAGGTCCCCACCCAAGGGATTTCTCCAGCTGCCTGTTCTCAAGGCACCCTATGGTGTCACTGTCACTTCCCAGTGCTCCAGTCTCCAGCACCTCATGGACCAATTGGGTGCCCATAAGCTGCAAATGGAGATTTGGGGAGGGCATCATCGGTCTTAATTATGGCAATGGAGCACAATCATCATAGTTACGGTGATCATGAACAATCTTAGTCATCGTTTATTGAATGATTGTGTGCGTCATCTCTTTTTGTCCCAATTCCTGATGAAAGGGTGGAAAAGAGAAGAAAAAGTTGCATCTATCGTTCCAAATTATGAGGATGTCTTGTGTAAAAAGACTTTGACCCAACTGCTGCCAGGGTCCTGAGTTCTGTAAAAGAGAGTTCTGTTAGTACTTCCCCCCCATAAAAACTGAAAGCTGCTTATCCTAGGAGCAAGATCATTACAGTTGGCTTTCTGCCACAAACCTTATTGTGTGTGTATGTGTGCACCTTCAAGTTGCTTGTTGATTTATGGTGACCCATGAATTTCATAGGGTTTTCTTAGGCAAGGAATACTCAGGAATACATTTTCCCCCTCCAGTTCCTCCTCCTTAAATATAGCCCACATCACTTAGTATTTCTTGGGGGCCTCCCCTCCATATCCTAACCAAGGTTGACCCTGCTTGGCTTCCAAGATAGTTAGGATCTCATGCCTTTAGAGTATTTAGCCCCCCAAAAAACTTTACTTGGTCCTAAATACAATTGCTAGTCCCGAGTATAGCAGAACCATTGAACTAATGAGATTTACCTAACTTATTCATCAATCGATTAAATAGGTCTACTCTAGTTGGCATGAGTAATTGGAGGTAGGACAGCATATTTGATAATTGCGCTTCCAAACTTTTCCAATACAACACAAGTAATGATAACGTTCTTTTGCACAGTCTTCAAAGAATGCATAATCACCAACCTTTACTGCACAAATGGATGTAGCAGAGATAGACAAGAGAGACGAAGAGTTCTCTCAAGGGATCATGAATGGGTATTGTTTTGATTCTGCAGAAATAGAAGCAATACATTTCCCATGCAATAAAAATGCTAGCTTGATTAAAAACAGCCATTTCTACCGCGAATCAACTAATTACATTCATAGCATATTAACAGACTATGTAAAATAAGTGGAGATGCACCGATAAATCAAGCAAAGTAATTATATAAATTGAAGCATCTTGTCTAAAAGTGGGATAAAAGTTGTCAGAAAGGTGTTATTTATTTCATGCCAGGCTAATATTGCAAGAGCAAACATCCAAGCAGGTGAAGTGTATCAAAATATTAATTATATGGGCTCATCTTCCTGCTTATAATAAATGTTCTCTTCCTGCCGTGCTTCAAAGGAATTGCTCAAATAAGTTACTGCAGAAGTGTTTGAATTATTCAGAGGTATCTGGCTCACTTCACGTGGAGCTTTCTAAAAAATCAAGAAATATTTGGACAGATGAACAGTCCAAAAGTTTATTATTATTACTACTTTAAAAAGAAGAAATTTCCATAATTGAATTTGTTTTTATCAACTATATATTTGGGTTCCTGGCTATAGAATTGCACACTTGGTAGTGTGTAAACTTTTCCAATAATTACTGTGTTTTTGGTGCTTTGTTTTTTTTGCTGTTTTTGTTGCATTATGTGGATGCATAATGGACTCCTTGCTCCACAAATTTCTCACAGCTCTTGTGTGTGTGTGTGTGAGAACGCAAACTGTTACAGACTTGTTGTTATGGCTAGCCAGTTCCATGGGAAACTTTTCCTCAGCGTTATCAGCTTGTCCGGGACTGGCACACAGCTGCGCCATCATATGTGTTTGTGGTGAAGGGATTGCCTATGTCCCAGCACTTGATATGTGTTTGAAAAATGTTTTGTATGTGCCCTCTCTTGATTTCTGTCTGTTATCAGTGGGGCAACTGACAGAATCTGGGTTTAAGGTTGAGTTCTGTGGAAAACAGGGCAAAGTGCTCAAAAATGGGGAGGTGTGTGCTGTGGCTACACGGGAAGAAAGGCTGTTCTTCCTTGAGCCAAATCAAACTGTGTGTAATGTGTATGCTAATACTGCACCACACAATGAATGCATTCATCTTCTACATCGGCGCATGGGACATGCTAGTTTTCCAGTGTTAAAAAAGTTGGCAGGTTGCTGTAAAGGGTGTTCTTTGAAGTCTTGTAGTGTGTTCCTTGACTGTGCAATTTGCAAGCAAACCAAGTCCATGCAGCTGCCAGAACCACGGGTTAGTTCCCGTGTGCCAACTGCTCCATTTCAGTTGGTTCATTGTGACATTGTAGGGCCCCTCAGTAAACAATCACTCGGAGGGGGTAGATATTTCTGTCTCTTCGTAGATGATTTTAGCAGGTACATTTTCTGCTATGTGTTGAAGCAAAAATCTGATGTGTGTCAAGTCCTCAAGAATTGGTGTTCCCTGATTGAGAGGCAGTTTGGTTGTTCTCTTCAAAAGTTGCAAACTGATAGGGGAGCTGAATTTTTGTCAAATAACATGCAACAATGGTTCAAAAAGAAAGGGATCATTCACAGGACAACTGCCAGCTATTCTCCTCACCAAAATGGAGTGGCTGAGCGCAATGCAGGAGTTTTACAAACTCTGATGCACAGTCTGCTAACTGATGCAGATCTGCCTCTGAGTTTTTGGGGTGAAGCAGTTCTGACTGCCTGTTACATACACAATAGGCTCTGGAGTAGTGTAATCAATGCAACCCCCTATGAGTATCTGTATAATAAACAGCCTTCCATTGCTCACATGAAGGTGTTTGGGAGTTTTGCCTGGGTGCACATTCCCAAAAGTCAAAGGAAAAAAGGAGGGCCAAAAGCCCAGCGTCTGCGTTTTGTTGGTTATGAGAATTTTTGTAAAGGGTATCGCTTTCATGCTGGTGGTAATTCCTGTGTTGTGTCAAGAAATGCCTCCTTCGAGGAACACGCAAACTGGGCACGTGTTCAATCAGCGTCTGAAATTCTTCTTCCTGTATCCAGACAGCCTGCAATGCAGCCAGCTCAACCCTCAGTCTCTGCTCCCAGTCCCTCGAGGGTTAAAACAGAGGAGAGAGACTTGCGAAGGAGGAGAGCTGTAAGCGATGTGGCTGAGTCTGGC
Source organism: Ctenosaura bakeri (assembly GCA_948474755.1). Lineage (NCBI taxonomy): Eukaryota > Metazoa > Chordata > Lepidosauria > Squamata > Iguanidae > Ctenosaura > Ctenosaura bakeri. Next base: position 271,811 of record CAOLHI010001565.1, on the reverse strand, counting down.
ACAGGGGAGGAAGAGCGAAAGTATTCATTTAAAAGGTCACGTAGTGCTGAGGAGGGGGAAGGCACCTCACAGAGTCAACCTGTCCTCAGAAGATCAAAAAGAAAAACAAAAGGCATCCCCCCACGTCGTTTCCCTGACGCCCAGGCAGTCCGTGTGTGTGCAGCTGTAGCTACTGAACCAGAAAGTTTTGCTGCTCTTGAGAGATTGTCTGAGCAACAAGCTCAGCCCTGGTGGGATGCCATGCAAAGTGAGATGGATTCAATTGCTCAGCACAATGTGTATTCTCTGTGTAAATTGCCCAAAGGTGTGAAACCAATTGACAGTAAATGGGTTTACAAGCTGAAGACCTCTGCTGATGGGCAAGTGAAACATAAAGCGCGTTTAGTAGCAAGGGGGTGTTTTCAAGGTGATGACGTAGATGAAATCTACAGTCCCACAGTAAAAACACAGTCTATTAGATTGGTGTTTTCCTTAGCAGCCCAAATGAATGCTGTGCTGACACATTTTGATATCACTACTGCCTATCTCAATGCTGATTTGGAAGAAGAGGTTTATATGCTTCAACCTGATGGGTTTGAAGTTGAAGGAAAAGAGTCTCACGTTTGGAAACTGAAACGTGCTCTTTATGGTCTAAAACAATCAGCCAGATGTTGGAATATTTGTTTACACAATGCTCTGCAGGCGTGTGGTTTCAAACAAAGTGTTGCTGATCCCTGTGTATATGTCCGAGGGAAAGGGGAAAGTTTAGAAATTCTCCTTGCCTATGTGGATGATTTGTGTTTAGTTTCTGCTACACAAAATCAAGCACAAGTGTTTGAGAATGAACTGGAAAAAAGTTCCAAGTCAAAAATCTGGGTCCAGTTCAAAATTTTCTGGGAATTGAAGTACAACAAGTCAAAAATGGTTTTCTGCTGTGTCAGAAACAAAAGATTGTGAAATTGTTGGAAAAATGCAACATGTCTGATTGCAAGGCTGTAAAAACGCCTATGGTACCTGGGTTTATGAAAAACATTGGTGATGAAATGTTTCCTGACATACATCTGTATCAATCTGTCATTGGGAGCCTCCTGTACTTAGCAAGTACCAGCCGCCCTGATATTGCTCTAAGTGTAAACATTTTGGGCAGAGCATGTTCTAAGCCTACCCAGTATCATTGGCAGGGTGTGAAAAGAGTGCTTAGGTACCTGAAAGGTTCTTTGGAGTACTGTTTGTGTATTTGTCCCAAAGAACAGCCTACATTGGTGTGTTACTCTGATAGTGACTTTGCAGAAGATGTATCAGATCGCAAGAGCACATCTGGTTATGTTATCACATACAGTGGAGTGGTTATTGATTGGAAAGCCAAGAAACAAACATGTTTGTCTTTATCAACGATGGAATCGGAATATGTGAGTTTGTCTGCACTCTGTACTGAACTAGAGTGGTTCATACAGTTGTTTAAAGATCTGCAAATTTCTGTTGCACAGCCTATACAAATATATTGTGATTCACAAGCCTGCATTCACATGGCAAGTTCTGACAAAATTTCCTCTCGCTCAAAGCACATTGACATCAAGTTTCACAATGTAAAGTTGTTTTTGCGAGATGGGAAAGGATCTCTCACTTATGTGCCTTCAGAATGTAACTTAGCTGATGTGTTCACTAAGCCGCTGTCTGCTGAAACATTTGGTCAGCTGGTAAGCAAGCTGGGGTTGACAAAGCTTCCAGTCCAAAGTGGCTAAATGTGTGACTAAAATTTGTTCCACAAGGAGTAGGGAGTGTTGCATTATGTGGATGCATAATGGACTCCTTGCTCCACAAATTTCTCACAGCTCTTGTGTGTGTGTGTGTGAGAAGCAAACTGTTACAAACTTGTTGTTATGACTAGCCAGTTCCATGGGAAACTTTTCCTCAGCGTTATCAGCTTGTCCGGGACTGGCACACAGCTGCGCCATCATATGTGTTTTTGCTACATGACATGTTATGGCTATGAACTTGTTATTCACGCTTGTTGTCGTAAGGTGAAGGTGCCGAAAGCATGTTTACTGCATATCATATAAACCCCATGCCTTGTGTAAAAGTTTCTCTGTTCTTTTCTCTTTGCACTCTGTTGCTGAACCTGCCATGATGTTGGGCAGTTTGAATTTTTCTTCTGTAACTTAGGTAGTTTGAAATTCTCTTACCAATAAACATAGTTAAGTTGCCAGTTTGACTTCAGCAGTGTTTTGTTTTACTAGCTCCATAGAGCAGGCATGAAGCCTAAAGCAAGCAGGAGTTTTTATTATTTTTTATCAACAGGAGTTTCTCGACTCCTGTTTTGCAACAGTTTTATTCTGATTTAGAATATATGAACATCCCCTTCAACAAATTCACCAGCCTTATCAAAATTCCTTTTGGCACTAAGATTTCTTGTTTCTCAGATAATCTTGCTTAAGGGAGAACCCACTAATTTGCTTTAAATTTGACTCACTGCAAAATCATAATGGCAACTTTTAATTCCAGATACCTTACAAACACACACATGGTGTACAAACATCCTTGAAAAGAAACTTAGTCCTAGTTGCTACATGATGATGTTCTTATGTGTTTCCAGATTGACCCACAACTTATGGTGACCCTATTCTAGAGTTTTGGGGGTGGGGGCAAGATTAATTCAAATGAGGTTTGTGATTGCTTTCTTCTGTTGAAAGAGCAGCTGTATAGTTTGGGAGTACTCCTGGATCCATCTTTCTTGGTGAAGGCTCAAGTGGACTTCATAGTTCACAGTGGTTGGAGGCAGTTTTGATTGTCTTTCCAGTTAACTGCTTTTCTTGGACAGGGATGTAGCCCATGCCCTAGTCGCTACCTGGTCATATTTCTACAGTGCATTCTACATGGGGCTTCCTTCGAAGGTGATGTGGAGGTTGCAGCTAGTGAAAATGTAGTGATTAGATTTCCACCAGCAACACCTTATCAAGCTCACATGACAGTTCTAAAGGAATCATACTGGCTGCCGATATGCTTCAGGTCTCAAATCAAGCCACCAGGGATAACATTTTGAAGACCAAAAAAGCTTGGCATCTTGATGCCTGAAGGGGCATCTCTCCTTCTATGCATCTTCCTGACCTCTGAGTTGTGCTAGGAAGACCCACTCTGCTGGTTGGAGTAATCCAATATACGGTACACAGATATGAGAGAAGGCCTTCTCTGTTGCCGTACCCTAGTTGTGGAAGGCCATTCCCTTCGAGGCTCAGTTTGTGCTGCACAGGGTTCTTTTCAGTGCCAACTTAAAACATGGATCTCAGACCTAGAAATAATTGCTCTGCTAGGCTGTGAAGTTTTGCTTCGGTGGAGATGGCTTTAATTTTCATAAATAGTTTCTCACCTATTAAATTGTCTTGGATTGCTATTTGCTCTTATTCTGTTTCCCTGCTGATGCTTTCTGTGCCCTGCCCTGAGAACTTTTGCTGTCAGGCAGGATAATAATATTTTAGTAACTAAATAAATAATCTAAGTTGTGGTTGAATACAATTCTGTATCTGGAGCAGCAGAAAACAAGCCCTCTCCTTCCTCTACATGGCATCCCTTCAAATACTTGAACATGTATTGAACATATGTATCTCTTTTGATAATAACAGCTTACTAACAAATTGCATAATGCCAAACCTTACTAAATGTAACTATAACACACTCCCTTTTAACTCTATCATAGAATCGTAGAAATGTAGATTTGGAAGAGACCCCAGGGACCATCCAGTCCAACCCCCTTCTGTCATGCAGGAACACCCTCAAAGCACTCCCTTTGGCAGATGGCCATCTAGCCTCTTCTTAAAAACCTCCAAGGAAGGAGACTCCACCACACTCCGAGGCAGCACATTCCACTGCCGGACAGCCCTGACTGTCAGGAAGTTCTTCCTGAGGTTCAGGTGGAATCTCCTTTCCTGCAGCTTGAATCCATTGCTCCTTGTCCTGGTCTCTGGAGCAGCAGAAAACAAGCCCTCTCCTTCCTCTACGTGGCATCCCTTCAAATATTTAAACATGGCTATCATGTCCCCTCTTAACCTTCTCTTCTGCAGACTAAACATACCCAGCTCTCTAAGTCTATCCCCATAGGGCATGGCTTCCAGGCCTCTCACCATTTTGGTCGCCCTCCTCTGGACTTGCTCCAGTTTGACCATGTCCTTCTTGAATTGGGGTGCCCAGAACTGGACACAGTATTCAAGATGGGGTCTAACCAAAACAGAGTAGAGTGGTACCAGTACCTCCCTCGATCTAGACACCATACTCCTCTTGATGCAGCTGAGAATCGCATTGGCTTTCTTGGCTGCTGCATCACACTGCTGACTCATGTTCAGCTTGTGGTCTATGAAGACTCCTAGATCCCTTTCACACATACTGCTATCCAGCCACGTGTCCCCCATCTATATTTCTGTATTCCATTATTTCTACCTCAGTGTAGGACCTTACACTTCTCTCTGTTGAATTTCATTTTGTTCGCCTCGGCCCAGCTCTCCAACCTATCCAGGCCATTTTGAATTTTGATCCTGTCCTCTGGTGTAATAGCAACCCCTCCCAATTTGGTGTCATCTGCAGATTTGATGAGCATGCCCTCTATTCTTTCATCCAAGTCATTGATAAAAATATTGAACAGCACTGGGCCCAGGACAGAACCCTGTGGCACCCCACTAGTCACTTCTCTCCAGGATGAAAAGCAGCCATAATTTACTTTTAAGGAGTTTCTTTATTTCTTCTTTCCTTTCCCAAGGGTGTGCTTGAAGTAGCAATGATTTTGGTACTGATGGTTGCATGGGAACTCCAGATAAGGATCAGCAGAGAGAACAGTTTTGAAAAGCAGACACTTTTGGAATTGTTTTGAACAAGTTTGCCCTGAATTTGAGCTCTGCCTTCAAGATACTTTCTCTCCCCTCCCTGCCCTGTGTGTGTGCGTGTGTGTATGGGTAAAAGAAATTATAGATTAGTTGTTTGGCAGTATATCTGATTTTCTAAAGCTTTCTATTAAGCAATTTGGAAACAATACAATTTTGTCTTTATACATGCAAGAAATGTATTGTTTAATTGATTTATATTTTTTTTTCTTTTAAAAAAAGGATTAATATGGATTGCAATTAAGACTCCTGGAGTAAACACTTTATTAGCTATGTGCCTTCTCTTTCTGGGAGCAAGCGGAATCCCTCCAATGCCACCTTGTGGAAGAAAAACATCTGCTAAAATATGCACATATTTAGATAATTCCAGAAGTGTGAATTTGCTATTTAAAAAAAAGGTGCAAATTCCCCTAAATCACAATCCCCCGCCTTTCTTTTTAAAAGACAGATAAGTGGACTTCTGGCCCTACTCTTGACTGAGGTCCTGGAGAGTTTAGGGGACACTTTTTCCCCTATCAGCCAGATTGTCCCATAAGTTTTCAGTGAAAGGCCAATCTGTGTGCCTCAAATATGGCAGACAGATGATTGTTGTAAACAAAGAGAAGGAACTCATACCCTGATTCCAGGCAGAAAATACCAGGTAAAACTGTTTTTACAATAAATTAACCTAAAAATGAAGCTTCAGAGTCCCTTTACTATCCACATCCCTGAGGCCATTTCCGCACTACACTGTTACAGTGCTATTATTCCACTTTCAGCATCTTAGGAATCCCGGAGTTTGCAGTTTAGGGAAGGGGGCATTTAGAATTCTCAGCCAGAGAGCTCTTTGGCCTCAGGAGACTACAAACCCCAGAATTCCACAGGAGGCTGAAAGTGGAATAATCGCACTACAACAGTGTAGTGCGGAAAGGCTCTTAGAGTCTGGGTCCTCTGGTATTGGAGCTGTGGTGGTGACAAGCAGGCAGGCACACATCTTTTTATTACTGTAGGCAGTTGGTAGCAATGACGATATATAGACACTTTCATTTAGCTAATCTATATAGATATCTTTCTCATTCTAATTTGTATTTATACATCATGGGTCAAGATTCAGTTGGGTTTGTGTCCATCAGCCCAAGGCCATTTGGGTCACTATACATGAGCCAAGGTCCAGTTGGGTCAGTGTCTGCTTACACTGCTCCGACTTTTGCAAGTTGTCACTTTTCAAGGTGGACACAGTTACCTTGTTGTCCATGTCAATTGGGCAAATTCTGTTTCCTGACCGTGAGCCAAGATGGCCAGGGGTTGACCCAGAAGGGAGTGATGGGAGCCCTACACAAGCTACTGCAGAAGCCAGATCATCTTGATTCTATTCAGGATGGTGCTGGGTGATTCTCCTCCCCTCCCCGAGCCTCGGATCCAGTGTTAAGTACATTTCATGAGTGCTATCTTGGCTCTGAGCCATAATTCTTAAGTGTGAGCTTGGAATTGTTTTGCAATAGAGTGCAGTTTAGCATGCAATGGTTAAACAGAAGGGGTGATTTGCTTTAATGTTCCTTTATGGGAGAAGTGCTGAATTATGAAGCAGAAAAATAGAATGTTCTCAGCAGTGTAAATAAAACAGTAATCAAAGGAAGTAAATCATAGTCTTTTTTCTGCTCACCTCCTTCTCCCTTCCCCCATCCAGTTTATGCTTTTGTGCATTGTTGGGTTATTAATCTTGATAATAGAAATGGGGAAGAAATGTTGCACTGAAAAATTGGAGTTGATATAAAACGCTGATGAATGAACAAAACAATTGTGACTTCCTAATGCTTATCTTTGCCGTATTTTGACATGTAATAGTATTAAATTGAAAGCTTGTTGGAAAGTAACAGTTCTATTCTTTAAAGCATCTTATTTTATTTTTTTTTACAATTGTGTACCTGTACACAAAGCACTGCCAGATGATCATAATAAGAATTAAAATTTCAGGACCAGAAGAAGGGAACTTGATAATTGCTTGAATAATTTATCACATTATTGACCTCAAGTGAGATTTGCTGTCAGGAAAACACGTTGGACATGTTTTGTTGCATTTATTTTTATTCCACTAACAGTAGTGGTTGGTGATGTCCATGACATTGTGACATCTCCTGGCCTGACCTCCCCAAAATCTACCTTAATAGCCAAGTGATGGAGATTTTTCAGCTGGTGTTCAGGATGCAAGAGGATGTTTCTATCCTCCTTTTACCAGCAATCTGCAGTGCAATAAGGAATTACAACCAGAGGTCCTTGCTTCTGGTTATTTCAGCTTCACTTTCTGGTGGGAGGGGGCTGCAAATATCCTCCTCCTGTACTGTGATCTCCAGTTGAACAAACCTCCATTACTCAATGTGGCTGCTAGTTGTTGTGTTAAAAGGGTGTGGGGAATTTAAGATCATAGCAATGGTACCATAACTGTGAACACACAGTATAACTAAACACAGCAGTTACGAATTCATAATTCTAACCCCATTTCCGCACCAAGTTGTTATAGCACGATGATTCCACTTTCAACATCCTATGGAATCCTGGGGTTTGCAGTTTCGGGAGGGGCCAGGAGCCCCTCCGAAACTGCAAACCCCAGGATTCCATAGGATTCTGAAAGTGGAATCATCGTGCTATAACAGCTTGGTTCGGAAATGGCCTAGGTTACAAATCCATAATTCCAATATAGGATGCCAGCAATTATTTTCACTATTAGTATCTTTATTTGCATTCCATCTTTTCCCCAAAACTAGCACTCAAAGTGGTAGAGCTGCTTCAAAGTTCAGACTAATTCCTTGATGGATTCTGAAACTGCAGATATGAAGCCCCCCAGCCACCACTGACTAAGTTACCTGGGTAAATTTTCTTGTGAAGAGAATGTATTAGTATATTACTGTTGGTTTGCTTTTGTCCTAGTGTGCCCATTCATTTTCAAATGCACACATTAATTAGGTAGAGAAACTTAGTAGCTATTGAGTAGTACTATAAGTGCTGAAGAACATCTTGTCTTTATGGACTCATTTCTCCTGGAGGAATGATCCCTGCCAAATTTCAGTCAAATTGAAGGGAAAGAAATGCATGTGATAAAATAAATGGAAAAAATACACTTTCATCATTTGTTGTGCATTGGAGCAAATGTAAAATCAATGTAAGTACATTTGTTTAACTCCTGATCCAAATGGTTAAACTGTTGAGATGTTACAGGAGAAGAAGAGCCAGACATCCCCAAAAGCTGTCGAGTGTTCTCAGAAAGAGAACTTCAGGTGCCTGTGAATCCTAGACTGGAGCCCACAGTACTGAAAATAAATTCTGATCTAATCTAAGTTAATCTCCTTTTAACGTAATTTCAGTCATCTCCTCCTGCCTCCTAACAAAATTGCAATTGCAATTCCTAAAGGCTCCATTTTTAAGTCTGGGCTGTAGGTGTGCCCTAAGACTTAGAAGAAAGCAGGTAGATAGGAAGCTCTCCTTAGTGTAGATTCAACGTGGAGAGGCTATCTACCAGCACACACATCTCTCTATTTTTGGGGTGACGTGTGAACCAACCAAAATAGTTTGCCAAATCTTGAAATAAAACAAGAGCAGCAAAAGCAACAACAGAGTCCAGGGCCAGACAAGATTTGCCAAGACCTTTAAATGGAGCCTAGCTGAAAATCTCTGTAAGCCTGTGCCTCTTTGGTTGTAAGAGAGTTTGGGCCAATGGTGACTCAATAAGTATTGTGGCTGAGTGGGCGATTAAGCCCAGGTCTCTGAGGTCATAGTCCAACATTTCCTCAATGGAACCAACTGTATTTATTGTGAGTTCTCTGTCATCCCACTCCAAGTTGAGAGAAAAATGCTGGAGTTGATGGTGGTATTGTAATTACAACAGTTTGTGCCATGCATGACATACAAATTCTCCTGCCCGACTGCTGACTGGGGTGATTCCAAGGAAAATATAACTCCTTTGTTGAAACAGCCTCACTAGATAGCAATTTGTTTCTAGGCACAATTCAAAGTCCTGGTTATGACCTATAAAGCCCTGTATAGCTTAGGTCTTGTCTATCTAGCAAACTATCCCCCCATATGAGCATACTCATGATCTGTCCAAACTACAACAGGCTTAATTTTACCATCTTTCCTTTCAGTGTAATTTCAGGTTTTGTTTGTTCTAAGGGCCATTAATTTGTCTTTTTAGTGGTCTTGTTCCATACCACCTTTCAAATATGTTGATTTTCTTCCTGTCAGCTTTCTTCACTGTCCGGCTTTCACAATCATATATAGAAATTGGAAATGCTCTGGCCTGGGTGATTCTGGCTTTGGTATTTAATGATATAGCTTTACACTCATTGATCTTATCTCATTTCTTCATGGCTGCCTTTTCCAATCTTAGTTTTGTTTTGATTTCTTGACTACAGTCTCCATTTAGATTAATGATTGAGCCAAGGTACAGGAAATCTTGCAACTTTTTTCACCGTCTTCTTTGTCCATGTTAAAGTTATGTGAATCATCTGTGCTCATTATTTTTGTCTTAATATTCAACTGTAACCCTGCATTTGCACTTTCTTCCCTGGCTCTCATCAGCAGCCCCTCCAAGTCTTTCCTATTTTCTGCAAGTAATAAGGTGTCATCTTGAGTATCCTACATTGATCATGTTCTTTCTCCCAATTTTCATACCTGCTTCCTCTGAGTCTAATCCTGCTTTCTGTAGGATAATGTTCTACATGTAAATTAAACAAATAGAGTGATTAAAACCAACATTGTCCTATGCTCTTGCCAGTGCCAGTGATGTAGACTCGAGTCAATTGACTCAGACTCAAGTCACTTCAATGACTCGACTTGGCCATAAATGACAAGCTGACTCGACTTGTGACTTGTATATTTTTAGTGACCAGTTTGCTTGCTGCCATTGGTTCAGTAACATCACACTTATATCCAGAAACCTTGCAACTTTTGAACAACGCTTCCATCTCTTTTTGCCTACTGGTCGCATGACAATCTGTCTCTGGCCTCTCCATGGGTGCATTTCTTGGAGGGAAACAGCCAACAGGTTAGGCAATGGGCTTGAGGTAGGCTTGAGGTGTGTTCAGCAGCAGAAGGCAAGACTCACCCTCAGAGTGCAAGGAAGGATCCGTCTTTCTAAATCTTCAGTAATGGGGAGTAAATAGGATCCAATTCCCCACTTCCAAAAAGGCCTCCAGCTTCAGAAATGGGAAGGAAGAACAATCCCATTCCTCTCTTCAGAAACTGGCTACTAGACTTGAGACTTGACCAGAAAGTATCTTGCAAGGACTTTACACTTGACTTGAGACTTGAAGGTAGAAACTTGGGACTTGACTTGAGACTTGGAGTAAAAGACTGTAAACCATTCAGTTTCTCCATATTGTGTCCTGACAGTCCTGCCTCTTGTTCAGAGTGTAGGGCAATCAGATGTTGTGTCACACCCATTTATTTTAGAAGACTTTGCTGTAATTTATAAAACAAATATATGAAATACTTGCCATATCCACTGATTCTGTATCCAAGGATTCAACCAAACATGTCTTGAAAATATTTTTTTTAAATCCAAAAAACAAACTTTCATTTTACCATTTTATATATGGGACACAGTTACAATAATCGGACTTGAGCATCCATTAATTTTGGTATCCACAAGGAGTCCTCAAACCAAACCCTAGCAGATGCCGAGGGACCACTGCACATAACGATAGCTTACCACTTGAAAAACGCATTTTTTCAACTAATTGTTCTTGACTATTTTTGCATATCCTTTCTACCCCAAATCCTGATTTTTCACCCCTGGGAAAATTCCAAATAAATATACAGATTGGGCGTGCAAGAGAATGGTACAGCTGGGTTTAGGCTTTTTATGTCACCCAGGAAATCCTGAAAGGTGTGAGTCAAGGTGCAATGACTGGTTCACATGATGACGAATGTGCCAAGAAGGTTGTGTTTGTGCCATATCCTTAAATACGTCTTCAGTTTCTTCCAATATTTGCCAGTTGCGTTGCTGCTGCTACTGCTTTTTATCATTTCTTTTGCCTGCAGAAAAGGAAACAAACAAAATATTTAAATATTTGAAGGGATGCCACGTAGAGGAAGGAGAGGGCTTGTTTTCTGCTGCTCCAGAGACCAGGACAAGGAGCAATGGGTTCAAGCTGCAGGAAAGGAGATTCCGCCTGAACCTCAGGAAGAATTTCCTGACAGTCAGGGCTGTCCGGCAGTGGAATCTGCTGCCTCCATGGAGTGCAGTGGAGTCTCCTTCCTTGGAGGTTTTTAAGCAGAGGCTTGATGGCCATCTGCCAAAGGGAGTGCTTTGAGGGCGTTCCTGCATGGCAGGGGGTTGGACTGGATGGCCCCTGGGGTCTCTTCCAACTCTACATTTCTATGATTCTGTGATTCTGTGAAAAAAAAGAGACATTAAGACCTAATGCCTGGGTTTTATTTTATTTTAGTGCAGTTTGGGCATTGAACTCTTAGAATGGAAACATACTTTAATGACAAAGAGAAGGAGTGAGAGAAAGGAGGCAAGAAAAGCTTGCTTCAGAATGCATTAAAGAGTTTTCCTGGTTTCTACATAAGGAACTGGATTTATAATGAAGCAGGTTGAGGCGCTCTTTAAGTATCCCTGTATCAGTGACACATTTAGATTTAAGCTCAGATTTTTGCTACATCTCTCCTTGCCCCTCCCTGGCCCATTTCCCTGGCCACGTAGACTTTTCCCCCTGCTCATTTGACCCGCTGCTTCTAAGGATTTCCTTCCAGTACAGAGGAGAGCATCTCCTTTTGACAGACAGTGCAAATTAAGAGATATGGGCAAGACTCAGGAAGCTGGATGCCTGAATAGGTCCCCTGGGTTTTCATTTACAACTAGGGGCTGCGATAGACACAATTACTGCTGACAGAAACTCAGAGGTTAGTGGAAGGAGCACGTGGGCAACCTTGGCTCGTGCCGGGCTGTAATTGCAAAGATTATTTTTAATCAGAAGTTATTCTATGGCCCAAGCATTAGAAATCTCTTGGAGGGGCTGACAGGAAATTAAACCGAGACCAAACAACAACAAAAACAACACGCAAAAAAAAGCGAGCCTCAAAATAGAGGTAATATTCCGAGTTGTCTAATCATTTTGGTTGTTTTGCTTTCTTATATAAAGAGACAATAATCTGCCGTTCAGCTCTTGATAACATTGTCTAATTTTGCTTTAGGACTGGAATTTTAAATGACCAGCAATGGCCTGTTTGAGTCTATTTATAAATTTCGCTCCTTTTCCAAACAGCCGGATTAAACAGAGGAGAATCAGAACTAATTTTGCATCTTGTTTTTGACACTTAATTGGTCTTATTCTTCCATGTGTACAATCATAAGTCGTTTGCTGCTATGACTCCGCCTTGTACTGCTTTTCAAAGTTGTCGCACAACAAAGGGTAGATGCATTCTGCTGCTCCAAGTTGGAGGCCAAAATAGAATAAACTGCAGAACATCCAGGAGTTTAACCTGTAGTAACTGGGGCTGGGGGTTATTCTTGAATGATAAATGAATAAATAAATAGTCGCCATTGGCTGGGAAAAATGAGAAGGGTAACATAGAAGTTGAAATTATATATCAGCAATTCTGCATTTTCACTATGATGGTTCAGATCCATTGGGAAGTCATTAAGAGGGATGCTGCATAATGCTTTCAGGGAAAAGAAATGAGGTGATGTGGAAAACCACCCATTAGTAGGGATAGATGAGTCATTCTAAATCTGGTCTGTGTCAATTTCACTTGTATTCACTTAGCAGTCCATTCTGTCCTATTCACATATCACTCTGGATTATATGTATATGGGTATATATGTGTGAGCGTAGATAGAATCATAGAATCCTAGAGTTGGAAGAGACCCCAGGGGCCATCCAGTCCAACCCCCTGCCATGCAGGAACACACATCAAAGCATGCCTAACAGATGGCTATCCAGCCTCTGCTTAGAAGTCTCCAAAGAAGGAGACTCCACCACACTCCATGGAGGCAGCAGCAGATTCCACTGCCAGACAGCCCTGACCATCAGGAAGTTCTTCCTGAGGTTCAGGTGGAATCTCCTTTCCTGCAGCTTGAATCCATTGCTCCTTGTCCTGGTCTCTGGAGCAGCAGAAAACAAGCCCGCTCCCTCCTCGACATGACATCCCTTCAAATATTTAAACATGGCTGTCATATCCCCTCTTAACTTTCTTTTCATGAGGATAAACATCCCCAGCTCCCTGTATGTGTGCCCATATGTATAAGGACACTTAAAGTCTTGTATTTAAATACCTCTTTAAATATGCATTTTGTGCATGTTCATCCTGAAATGCACATTTTTGTACAGTTTGAGCCACAATCTATTCTGTAATCGCAGAGTTTAGAGAAATGCATTCAACAGTGCAGTGCACCCTCGTCTGGCACAACCTCTGCATGCAAGAATGTGAGGTCATATGACATGTCACATCCAATTATAGTCAATGGGTGCAGCAGGCCTGGGTGCATGCACATTGCATTCTTTGACTACAGTGGGATGCAGTGCTTGCATTTTTTTGTTTTACGCGGGGGTTCTTGTAATGGGAGCTCCCACATATATGGCAGCCATGTGCTATGTTCCAATTCTAGCATTACACCCAGAAATATAAAATCAAATTGTTTTTCTTGACAGATTCCATAGCTGCAGTTCTTCAAAACATGAAAACATATACTGTATTGGTTAAAGGCAAGGAGCCAATTAGAATTTTTTTTTTAAAAAAAAAGCATAGCAACTTTGATGCAAAACTCACATGACTGAAGAGACCTCGATTTGGACTGGGACTTTTATGTTAAGAGCACAAAGCTTTGGGCTTGTGAATTTTAGTAAACTCTTATCAAAAGAAAATGTGATATATTCCGTGTTTTGTTTTATTTAATTACTTTATTTATTTATTTTTTAGGAAACTACACAGAAGCTCCATGTAAGTGGAACCTACAGTTTTCTGGAGAGGAGCATTAATTCCGTAAGTTCTTATTTTGGAGGTCCTCTCCACTTCTTTCTGTTTTGGCGTGCATCATTCTTGTCTTCTGCCTAGATCTTCAGCTGCATGAAATGAAAAGATTATAATGAACATGGATTGTAATATTTTTTGTTAAAAAATCCGTGCCTTATTTAATGATTTGTTTGCACATTTCTCAGTTTTCTTTAGTGGTTGCACCTGTGTGTTCTCATCTGTTGAATACAGGAGAAAGTGTCCCCCCCCATCCTCACAAAAAGCTAATATCCAAGTAGACCACGTCTTTTCTGATACAATGAAATCATGCACTGGCATTTTGGACTGTCATTGAGTACGCATTAAATATTATGCGGTGTTATTAGAGATTCCTTGATACTTTTGGATTAAGCGGCAATTTTCTTGCTTTATGTTGCATCATTTCACTGGTAACAATGTAAGCTGATGATGAACAATATGGCAGCTGTGTTTCTTCTCCAACCCTGATTCGGCAAAGTGGATTCTTATTGTGAAAGTTTGGCTATGAAAAGTTCCCATCGATGAGCAATTTTCTAAGAACACAGTCATACTTGTCTTTTGTTGTTGTTTCACGACTCCTTAGGTAATGAATATGACGTACTTCATCATCCTTAGCACATATTCATTTGGGCACGGATGGCTAACAACATGCTGAAGGAACATAGCTTGGTAGAAGAGGTCATACTTTATATTTTGAAGGTCTAGCATTCAGTCCTTAGGATCTACATAGATGGCTAAAGAAGCTCATCTGTGGAACACTGAGCCTACTTTGCCAGTAAATGTAATAAATGCTGAAGTAGATGGAACAATGGTGGCCCTTAGCAGATGACAGCTTCCAATGTTGTTGTAGATCCAAAATTACCTCTGCACAAGCAGAAGACAGTTTTGCTCATGAGTTGAGCAGAATATGATGTATTTTCAGCATTTTGGTTGGGCAATGAAAGTATCACTCTTTTGTAGATTTTGTATTTTGTTGTATTTTTCTGCATGGCCAACATGGTTACCCCCTGAATATGTTTCCTGAGAAGAGTAGCATCGTTCATTTGTTCATTGGCCAGTGGCAGGCCCTCTAGCTTGTGTTTTGCTCCATTCCATAGCTTGCATTGATCTTCAAGGCTGGTTTGTATTCTGGCCATGAAGGCCTGCAATGAATGAAGGAGGATAGTCTGGTGTGAACATGGTTGTCTGTGTCCAAGATTGAATTATTGGCTCCCATTAATTTTGAAGGTCAACATATTCATGTAAAGTAGGACCATGCAACTTAGAGCCTAATAGTCCACGTCTAACTTCACAGAGCAAAATTTCAAACATTTCTGCAAGTAGTCACTCTTCTCAGAGCTGATCTTCTCCTCTCAAGCTTAGTGGGAAGAGACAGGTAAGGAAGGGGTTGTTAGAAATAAAGTGTCTGAAAAGGAGTCGGTTCAGCTAAGCCTGACTTCTTCACCCAGGACTTGGTCTGATCCACTGGCTACTGGCAAGAACACCCTGACTATCTACCTTGGAAAAGTTCCATTCTGAAAGGGAAACATGTTCTACATTCTTGACTTAGGGGAAACGTGTGAGATTAAAATAAAATAAAAATATCTGGGGAAAAAAAATAGATTTTTTTTTTTGTGCTTATTTAGAAGTGGCTTCTAAAGCAATGCAATCCTAATATTCTATAGCTGTGTTGTGCTTTTCTAGCCTAAAAAGACTTAAACATAGCACCAGTAGCATCCAGTAGCACTTTTTGAGACCAGTTGGTTCATTCTGGCATAAGCTTCCATGAACTCTAGTCCATGGATGCATCTGATAAAATGATTTGGAGTCCACAAACACACATGCTAGAATAAATCAAGTCCTACTGGATTCCTTAATGCTTTTTAATGCAATACTGAAATCATAAAATACAATAAAACAGCCATCCATGGAAATGAGATGTATAATACACTGACTTATCAACCAGCATTAGCAATATGGGGATGCTGTCTCAGCCCAGAAGAGACAGAAGTAATATTCATGATTTACAAATATTTTGTCAGAGATGCAATTCTCATTCGTTTCTGTTTTGAGGAAGAACCCAAGTGCATTTTCATTCATAGAATGTCTGGAAATGGCAGAGCATCCTGGAGAGCTGATTGTAATGCATGGAGTCTGCATAACAGGCTGCTTGGTCTCTGAGCATAGCTTCCCTGTCACTGCATGTTGAAGGGGAAGTTTTCTGGTGAAGAACAATTATCTCTACCACCACTGCTTGGAAAGTCACTTCTAAGAAATACTTCATTGTAACAGCTCATTGCAAAGGACACTTTCCACAAAGTGACTTTTTAATGTCTCTACTGAACTCTCTCTCTCTCTCTCTCTTTTTTAAAGTAAAGTATTGTTCATAACTTTTCTTTCCTTTTATTTCTTGCTTTTGTTGGGGAAACCTAAACAAAAGGAAAATGCATAGCCTAAACTTTGCAAAAGAAACTCCTCAAAATGATACTGACCAATTATTTTAGTGTCTTCCCTCTGTAAAGATTTAAAAAAATACATAATCTTCACTGGTTACATGGAAAAGAAGCAAGTCAGAAGCTGTTGCCTTTAGGGGAACAAAGCTATACTCTTGCTGTCCTGAGAAGCAATTTAAAACAGGCAATGTTGTTCTTTGCTACACTTTCCTTCTTAGCAATACTTATTGCCAAGGTTGTTCAGGCCTGGGGCCCATTCACACTAAACAATTATAGCATTATTATTCCACTCCTGGGCGAGGTCCTAGAGCTCTCTAGCTGAAGATCTGAAATGCCCCTCCCTAAACTATCTGTCCTAGGATTCCATAGGACAGAACTATGACCGTTAAAGCATAACAATAGTGCTTTATGTCTGTATTGTGGATAAGCCCCTGGCAAGTTTCTTGGGAAACTCCAGGCTTCCCCAGAACATGCTCTGAAAAATTGGAGGCACAGAAATCTCATTTATTAGAAGAGGTTTGCTGTATTAAGCTCTCCTCTGTGCCACATGAAAAATGCATGTTGGATTTTGGTGGCGGGTGGAGGGAGTTGTTTTGGTTATGCTATGCAGTACCGGTTATTTGTCTTGAGGAACACCTTACCAATCTGTTCCTTTTCCCTGCCAAACGCGGCTGTTGCTTCTTAGTCTTTGCTCTCTGCCACAAGCTGTCCCATCTGTCACGGAGCAGTCTTGTGGCAGTTAGCGTTTGATACAGTTGACAGAAAGAAGGAAAAATGGCAAGAGAGGAATCCTACCATCTAGCAAGGCGAAGGTGGGAGAGAGGTTTCCAACTTACGGGACACGCGGTGGTCCCCAAGCTCATTAGTAGGCCATTGTGAAGAAGCCAACAATTTATCTATGATTAATATATTTCTATAACTACATGTGCAACCAAGGGTGGGGGAGGGATAATCAGGCATCTTTAAAAGAAGCTATATATTTGGACTATGCAAAAGAAAGAAGGAACATCAATGTTGGTCTTGGATGTCTGGGGGGATCTGAATGATACTCAAGTCTCTGTGCCTCATTGGTGCCAAAATTTCTTCTTGCAATTGTAACCTGAAGGGCATTGTGAATGTCATTCCCCCTCTCCCAGAGCTCAGGGGTCCTTACTATTTAACTGGGCTGAGACTGAAGTCCACAGTGTTGCTTGGAAGCAGAATAGATGACCTTGCTCCTAGGTCTACCATATGGCTGGGCATTTTGCCCTATTCGCCTGTAAGATGACCTCCATGTGTAGTACATTATAGATTTATAGGATTATTTATTTATTTTATTATTTTTTATTATTATTTATTTGTATCCCGCCTCTCCATATGGATCAAGGCAGCGAACAACTTACAAGTAGCATGTATTTTGAAACATTTCTATACATGCCCCCAACAAGCTGGGTACTCAGGATGCTTTGTCGTATTCTTCTACTGAGAACTGCTTCTCCTCTTTCCTGGTAAGGTAATCTGTTGAGGATACAGATAAAAAGATGTTTGCTTAAGTCAACAGTTCAATAATTTAAAGGAGTTGGTGTTTTGAGAAATTCATCCCGCTATAAATTAACTCTGGAACTAAAGTGGTGGTCTTCGGTCACTAGAAGTTGACAAATAAATCCAGGAGTTGTTAAGCCTCCCTCGAAGCTTACACAATTGGGGTGCACGGTAAGAACAAAAGTGAGCTGCGTCTTCCTGAGAACACCTCCCTGTTTGCTTTATAATTTTGGAGTCCTGTCTCTGCTGACTTGATGATACGTCTGGTTATGAGTGGTGATACATGATGGAACATGTGTATGATCGTGTTGCGAGTCTGTTTTCTTAAGCAGGAGGAAAGGATATATGTTTAACTTATTGCTTGTATAAATTGGCAATATGAACAAATCCACTTGTAGAGTAAATGTCTAATTAGGAAACCCATGTGTCTTCCCTTGGAGAGGAAAGTGGTCTGTCTGAAGGGTGGTCCAGCCTAAGGGCCTTTTCATATCACACAGTTAAAGCCCTCTGAAATCCTGGGATTTGCTGTTTAGTGAGGCATTGGAGCTCTTTGGCTGAGACAGCATAAACCTTTTTTTGTCTCTTGCCTGTAAGTACACAAAAGATTTCCTGCTGGTGTCACTGAGATTTCTTGCATTTGTGGGAAAGAGTTTTGGCACAACATGCACTCCTTGAACAAACTGGGCAAACAACCCAAAATTGTTGGTAGATGTTGGTTTTTTGCAGGGACATTTTTTAAAAATAGAAGCCTTGGATGGGTTGTTTGCATCTCTTTGAACAACCAGGAGGTCCTTCTGTGCTTGCTCTGTGTGTATGTGTATGTGTGTGATTTGCTTCACAAAGGGAAAAGACAGTAGTTTTTGTGCAGAGGCATTTTGTGCAAATTGTGGAAATCTCAGTAACAACAACAATTTGCCTCAATCTTCTTTTGCTGGACACTGTTGTGAGTCTGCTTTAACCGCCATGGTTACATGGGAGGAAAACCTGGAATTTACATTTTAGGGAGGGCTACTTAGGCCAGAGAGCAATAGTGCCTCAGCACTGTTCAATTCAATTCAATTCAAAATTGAATAGGATGAAGCAATGACAGTTAAAGTGGAATCACAGTGCAATAAATGTATAGTGTGAAAGGGTCTCTTGAAGTGAGAAATCTTGCTAGGGTCAATGGTTTCCTAACAGCGTACCTCAGTATGTCAAGACAGCCTATTTCACTGAGAATGGGTAATTTAGTGGTAATTCTTCGCAACCCAATATTGCAAGCTTTCCCCACATCCCATGTTAACTATCCCATCTTGCAAAACCTTACCTTTTTTGGACTATAACTCTGAGGAGTTCCCAGCCAGTTTGGAGAGTGACCAAGCTCCTGGCAGAACTCTGAGAACTGTAGTCTTCCTACACACACACACACACACACACACAAATGCAAGGTTAAATTAATACCCAGCACCGAGGTTATCAAGTGAAATAAGGAACAGGACTCCTTTTGCTTTAATGATTGCACAGAAGAGGGAAATTGAGCAAAGGTTGGTTCCATGACCACAAATACCTGTTGAAATTCGTTCTTCTACACAACCATTCAGAGACTGTATTTCACCTGGGAACCCCACTCGAACCATGGCATTATTTTCCCCTGGCTCTTGGTCTGGATCATCAATCAACTGCCTTAATGAGCCATATCTGTTGTGTGTATTAATCCTGGATGATTGTGTCCTAGACTGGGAGCTTCCATAAGAATGGAAACAAATATGGTAGCCCCATTCACATGTTTCAGCTTATCATTTGGATTCAGCAAAGGATTTCCTATTCCCCTCCATCTCTAGCCTTCTCTCTCTCTTGTCTTTTTACTTCCCCCCCTTTTTATTATGAATCACATACTAAATATACGTTAATATAGACTTTATTGCAATGTTATTGCATTAATTTTTTTTAATAGCAATGCCTTTTCCAACCTATCCAGCCCCAACCCCAGCCCCCAAAATGACTGACAGAGGATCCAGGCCCCATTTGTATCCATTGATGTCAGAAAGCTTTTTCAGAGGCCATTTCCACACTAGCCTGTTATAGCGCTATTATTCCACTTTCAACATCCCATGGAATCCTGGGATTTGCAATTTAGGGAGTGGCCTTAATCAAATTAATTGCATCTTCATAGCCTGATGTTTCTTTTACTTTCTCAGTTGTAATTTTCCAGTAATTACTCCATGATTCCTTACAACATTGTGCACTATACTTTAACCTTCTTTCCCTAAGAGAGTCAAATAATATAGCTTCTTTTATATATTTTATCAAATAAAACTCATTCCACATTGATTTCTTTTTCCACCCTAAAGCAATAACAGCATGAGCAGCTTTTACAATTTGTTTTGTTACAGACCTTTCGTTCTTATTTAAACCTATTGTCCCCAAGTCGAGAGTTGAACAATTCTCTTTACTTATTTTAACCTCTCTCCCTATTATTACACTTATTTGTTTCTTGACCTCTTTCCAAAACTCTTGAATAAATGGACACTCCCCCCATTCCTTCTCTTGAGCCACTTTCCACTTATTTCATTCCATGCTCTCTTATTATCATACTCACACAAATACCGGGAGATATTTATTTCATTGGCATGCTGCCATTCTTCCACGAAGCTCACAGAGTGGCATTCATTTGCTTATTATTTATCTGTTTACAAGTATTTATAAATTGTTGAGACTCTAAACATTTCAAATAGTGATGTACAAGAGTTCAAAAAATTTCAAAGCCCTGTACAACAACAATAAAGTGTACAGGATACAGCACCCACCATATAAATTAATATATGGTATTTATGGGACGCATGAAATAGATGGATGATTCGAAAATGCAGGGAAGGCTTGCAGAACCAGATATATTTTGAAGAAGGGTGTGCATATACTCTGAGAGAAGTGTATTTCATACATGAAGGCTAGGTTAGGCTGAAAGGTAGAGATTGGGCCCAAGTCACCCATTGCTACAAACAGATTGAAACCAGGGCCTCCTTTGATGCAGTCAAACACTCTATCATCTGCATCACACTAGATTTAGGCCATTTCTGCACAAAGGGGCTGGGCCACTTCTGGGACAGGATGGCAGTGGTCAGCAGGCCGAGCTTCCACACAACATTGTTGCCATCCCTCTCCCAGCCCGTCCCCAAGCATGACACTCACACAGTTCTTGCAAAATGGAAAAAATCCATTTTGCACTTGCGATCACTCAGCACTCCTGTCACTTCTGGCCATGTGGAAGCTGTGGAAGCACAAGGGTGGCACTTCCTTCCATAGCACAGCCATGGAAAGTGCCCAGCTCCGCTAAGGAAGGAAGAGGTGGCACCACTGAACTCCTTTCTGCATGGAGTGAGCAGGTGCGGAGGGGAGCATTGCTGCTGTGCTCCCTTCCAGACCCGGGATTGCAAAGGAATGACACGAAAGAGCATTGTTGTGTGGCAATGGCCTTCGTATCTCTTGACCTTCTCAAGGGTGGTTGTCTCCCCTACAAGAGCCAAGCAGTGCTGATATTATGAATGAGATGGCTTCAAACCCATAACATGTTTCTCCTGGGTCAGTTATCTGAACTTTGAGCCATCAGCCAACTCCTTCCCTCTCCTCTCTCCTTGTAGCAGGTATTATTTTATATCCTACATGTTTTATTCTTTTATGGTGGTTCAAGATACCTTCTCTCAAGACACATAGACCCTTCTCTCTCAGTCTGTCTCTCTCTCTCTCTTTTTTATGGGATCACTGTGCTCTCATACAGCTGTCTAATGCGCTCGTAAAGAAGATGTCCGTGGCCATGACTTACCTGAATCATTACACTCTAATCATATCAAGCAATTGCAAGCAGATTGATTAAATGCCACTGATCTCCCTCGAGGACAGGCAGGGCCACAATGCTCAGCTTGCCACCCCTTAACAGATGGCATGCTGACGTCTTTTAACAGCATACTCAAGGAGCAGGTGGCCAGCCACGGTTAGGTGAAGGCTATTTCTGAGATTGGAGGACCAGAGCTCAATCCAGCTGAGCAGCTGCAATTTAAGCTTTGGATGCATCTCTCTCTCTCTCTTTTTTTAAAGTCTGAGACTAGAGTAAAGGGGCCCATTCCATCCCCACGTCCACCTGCTGCTTTCCTCTTCCTTAACTTTCCCGGTTAAAAGCCGTTCCTCTGCTTCACCCAGGCCCCAAAGGATCAAAGCTTTTCCTGCACACATCAGAAGAACAAGAAGAAGTCAGTCTGGTAGAAATATTTGATTTTCACTGCAATGCAAGGGTCACCTCACACGGCTAAATGACCCAGTGGAAAATGAAATAAAATATATAAACACAAATTGGCTCTGTGCTTTTTTTTTTTTTAAAGGATTGCTTTGACATTCTCCTCAAATCATGCTCTGATCAGGAACAAATGGCTGGGAGCTATCGATTTCCAATTCTTATGGTCTACCTAGTCCTGCACAAGTTGTTTTCCCCTACAGCAGATTAAATATATTTTGCGCTCTCTTTTACGGGTCAGACTACAGGGAGATGGGGGCATATGTGGGAGAGGGGAAAGAGGTCAGTTCCCCCCCCACACACACACACATTTAATCTTGCTATTTTCTTACATCCCCATGGGAAAGTCCCATTAAGTGGCTTTACTACATACCTTGTATGTTTTGTACTTTTTTTGGAAGCATGAATCTGAGAAGAGAAAGGATTTATTTTCTTCTAGTATCTCGTTTGCTTTTAGAGGACATTTTCTCCCTAGCAGCCTTGTCTTTTGTGATACCAAAGAGACTTGGTAGTAATGAAGTCATGTCCACAGGTGTGAGAGGTTGTAATAAGCAGCTATGTAATATATTTTTTTTCTTCATTTAATTCTGGCATGCATGAATGAAATGGTTGGTGGGTTCTGGGGATTTCTGCAAAGACTCTTGAGTAGAAAGATGGGCTGGGGAAATCGGAGGGGGCTAAGGAACATTCGTTGGGTGGTAATAGGGGTGGGAAAATAGGAAGAGGTCTCCCTGACACAATGTGTTAAGTTTCCTGGAGTAAAAAGTATGGCAGAAGGAAAAATTACCCCCCTGGAGAGTATTTCCATGAGCTACACCTGATACATCTCAGGTGATGGTGGTTGTGTGCCTTCAAGTCATTTTTAACTTGTGGAGACCCCAATGCATTTCTCGGCTGCATCAATAGGAGTCTGGTGTCTAGATTGAGGGAGGTACTGGTACCACTCTACTCTGCTTTGGTCAGACCTCATCTTGAAAACTGTGTCCAGTTCTGGGCACCCCAATTCAAGAAGGATATTGACAAGCTGGAGCAAGTCCAGAGGAGGGCGACCAAAATGGTGAGAGGCCTGGAAGCCATGAAGCCCTATGAGGATAGACTTAGAGAGCTGGGTATGTTTAGTCTGCAGAAGAGAAAACCAAACTAAACTGAATTTTAGTAGAAAGAAATGACTTTGCGTGAAAGTGGAGGCACTATCTCTTTGAATTTGATAAGACTTGTATGCAACTATGTAGTAGGGAGAGAATAATTTGACTGTTAAGTGTTAGATTGCTGGACTGAAGAAAGACTCGTGAAAAATAGCGTTTTCCCAATATTTTTTACAACAACTCTTGCTTAAGATTTGCTGGGTGAGAGATCTAGGATTTCAGAATATGATGAAGAAGCTGTGGGAGAATTTGAAATAAGATCTGAAAAGGGAAATCAGTGGATTTAAGATACAACAATTTGGGAAAGTAATGCAAGAGGGGGATAAATGTGGGGCTAATCTGGAAATAAAAATAATGAAAATTGTATGGATATACAAATTCAAATTGATTAAATAGAGAGATTAGCCTGTAAAACTGAACAGAAGAAGGCCGAAAGAGGAGGCTAATCTGAAATTAATGTTTATGTATTCATCAAAAATCAAACCCATGAGATTTTGATGAAAGGATTAACCTGTACGATTGAGGTTGAGAGTGAGATAAAAAGGAAGGTGTTCTGTCTCTAGAAAATTTTTAGGAAGGAAATGGAAATAGTAATTGGATGTAAAGGAGAAAATCTAAAGAGTATGGGGAGTGGAAGATCATAATTAGGATGGAAGTGGAGAGCAAAAGTTAAATTTAAAATGAAATAGAACATAATGTCTGGCTGAAATAAGGTTATGATATCTGATAACAGATATAAGGAAAAGAGATGTGGATGTAGACATTATCTTGAGGAGGCTTTGTATAACGAAATGTGATAGAAGTATGGGAGTTTAAATATAATGGAAATCATTGCAGCCAAGAAAGCCAATGCAATTCTCGGCTGCATCAATAGGAGTATGCAGTCTAGATCAAGGGAGGTATTGGTACCACTCTGCTCTGCTTTGGTTAGACGTCATCTTGAATACTGGTCCAGTTCTGGGCACCCCAATTCAAGAAGGACATGGTCAAGCTGGAGCAAGTCCAGAGGAGGGCGACCAAAATGGTGAGAGGCCTGGAAGCCATGAAGCCCTGAGGATAGACTTAGAGAGCTGGGTATGTTTAGTCTGCAGAAGAGAAGGTGAAGAGGGGACATGATAGCCATGTTTAAATATTTGAAGGGATACCATGTAGAGGAAGGAGAGGGCTTGTTTTCTTCTGCTCCGGAGACCAGGACAAGGAGCAATGGATTCAAGCTGCTGGAAAGGAGATTCCACCCAAACCTCAGGAAGAACTTCCTGACAATCAGGGCCATCCGGCAGTGGAATCTGCTGCCTGGGAGTGTGGTGGAGTCTCCTTCCTTGGAGGTTTTTAAGTAGAGGCTTGATGTCCATCTCTCGGGAGTGCTTTGAGGGTGTTCCTGCATGACAGAAGGGGGTTGGACTGGATGGCCCCTGGGGTCTCTTCCAAATCTACATTTCTACGATTCTATGATAGAGTTAAAAGGGAGTGTGTTATAGTTACATTTAGTAAGGTTTGGCATTATGCAATTTGTTAGTAAGCTGTTATTATCAAAAGAGACAAAATGGGGTATTGTTTATAACAATGTAAGATGATTAAGGGTTTAGACATTTGATAGAAATATAGAAGATATTGATTGATATTTTCATGTTGACCTTGGGAAGAAGGAAAACATTGTTGGTTGTTGAGAGATAATGTATCTGGAGGTAGAAAAAAGAGAACTGTTTGGCTTTTATTTAGGGATGCTTGCAAAAATTTGAATGTTGCATACTGTTGAAAGGAAGAAAGGAAGCCATCTCTTTCCTTGATCTTTAATCTTTTCTTTTTCTTTCTTTTCTCTTCTTTTTCTGTTTTCTCCCTTTTTTTTTTAGTGTATTTCTAGAATTTTATTATAGTTGAAAACTTTCAGTTTTTTTTTTTTCCAGAAAGCCTTTGGGGTCTAACAGTTTTGTCCAAATCTGCAGGTACCTGATACTAAAATGATTTAATTTCATTTAACTGTGGACTTGTTTAATATGCTTGTTGCTGCTGCTGCTGTACGCCTTCAAGTAATTGCTAACTTCATGGAAACCCCAAAGAGAACCTATTGTGGCAAGATTTGTCCAGAGGGGGTTTGCATTTGCCTTTCTTTGAGGCTTAGACAGTGGAACCTACTCAAGATAACCCAACGGGTGTCCATGGCTGATCAGGGATACAAACGTTGGTCTCCTGAGTTGTGGTCCAATGTTGAAACCACTATGCAATGCTACCTCTCCTTAATACCCTTACAGATTCTTAAATTATTTCCTAAGCTTAATTTTAAATGTGTACAAATTGCTTTAAATTTATCTTTGCTGTCCATTGCCCTGACGTTTTAGTTAGGTGGGATAGTACCAGGGACTACAGAAGGGGGAGGCTGGTGGTGGGTTTGAACCCCCAAGACCAGACTTGGAGAGCTCTGAGCCTCCCCTGAAATGATCTTCCAAAAAATTCCCACCAAGACTCCTTTGCAGTTGAGTCTCCCCAGGAATTAACCATCAGAAATGTACTAAGTTTTCAAGCAGTAAGAAATATTGCAGCAATGATTGTCATTGAGCTCTTCCAGGAATAAAAAGGCTGCCTGCAATCTATTGTATACACACTTACCTGGGAGTAAGCTGCATTGAACACATAGAAGGCACTTCTGTATATAATTTGTATTTGTAATAGCCTTTGTATTTGGGGATGCTTGAATGATAATGGGAGGAAAAAGTAATTTGCTCTCCAATGCAAATTACCTGCAAGGAGACAAAATTAATAACAACCTGTCTGCTAGTGTTGAGTACCCCCCCCACCCTCTGGTTGTGCCTTAAAAACAGTTCTAGGACCTCTGGACAGAGCTATTATAATAAATAAATAAATAAATAAATAAATAAATAAATAAATATCATAGTTTGCTTGTATGTATGAAACACAAATCATGGTTGGAAGTCTAAACTATAGGTTAATGCAAGCTTTTGTTTGCTGCCATTGGACCAACCCTTTGTGCTCTAGAATTGGTGAAAAGGACTCCTAAGATATCATTTCTTGAATTTTTGGGAACTTGAGTTGCTATGAGGTAGTATTGCCTGCCAGCTGGTATTTGTGTTTCCCACTTGGGTTTTGACCAAACTAGACACTGTTACATCCATTTTGGTATGTATTTATCCAAGAATGTGGTTGCAGAATGTGGACCAGCACATGCTCCAAAAGATAACAGGATGTTGAAGAGTTGTGGTCTTGTCCAGGAAGTGTGAGTCAGATTGAAACACCAAAGACTCTACATTTCTATGATTCTATGATTCTATGAGTCTTCTGACATCTTAACAGCTGTCAGGTTTTAGTTGACACCAGCTTCATTTGTCTGCAGCTCATGAGATGGAAGTGGGCGGACATATGCAAAAAGCTATGCCAAATAAAATCAGTTACTCTTTGAGATGCCAAAAGTTTTTTTTCCCCTTTGGGCTGCAAGAGTCTAACACCCTCCCCTGAAATATCTCCTCCCTCTTTTCTCATTTCTAATAATTTTGACTTTGTTGTTATTTGTTGTCAAGTCAACTTCAACTTATGGTGACCCTATAAATGAGAGACCTCAGCAACTGCCCCACTCAGGTCTTGTATATTCAGAGCTGTGGCTTCTTTGACTAAGTCTATCCATCTGTAATGAGGGCTTCTGCTTTTTCCTAATGCCCTCTACATTACCAAGCGCTGTTGTCTTTTCTAGCAAGTCACGTCTTCTCACAATATGGCCAACATACAACAACCTCAGTGTTATCATCTTGGCTTCTAGGAGGTGATTAAGCTTGCCATTTTTTTTTATTTTTTTTTTTGGTGGGGAGGAATTTGGGGGATGTGTACTTTTCTTTTTTTTTAAAGTTTGCTTTTAAAATGGAACTAGCAAAGACTTGTTAAATTATGGGTAGGATTTGAAGAATTCTGCAGGCTTGCAGAACCCTGTTGAACTTCAGAGAAATACATGCAGGGATTTTTATGCAAGAGTGACATTTGCAGTTCGAGGTTCATGGAAGAGAATGTATTTTCTCCATGTTTCTTGCAAACTGTTACTATGAAAATGAGAAACAGCACAGGGGTGGTCTCATCTAACAGATCCGTAAAGTTTCATAAAGATAGTTCCACTAATTCAAAAGGGGCCTTTTATTTTTCTCCAGATCACAGGATTGATTTGCTTATTTCAAATAGTACATGTTGTAGACCAAACATTTTTGTGCAGAGAACAAACTATTATGCAGAAAATACACTTGTTGGCATCTATTCATGTTTTGCACATGTGTAAATTCCTTTACTCTTGGAACTGTTATTTTTTTGGCCATGGTAGAACATCTGTATTTTATTCATTCATTCATTTAGTATCTCACCTTTCTTTCTACAGGGGATCCAAGGCGATATATAACATTGTAAAAGCATAGTGCAATTAAAAAACTGTTAATACAAAAGTTAAAACATGATTGAAGTCAATTTCTATTTTGAAAAACACAAGTTAAAAGCAGCATTAAAACAAATTAAAACAATAAAAAGATACTTACAAACATAATAAAATAATATAAGTTAAGTTCCATAAGGGAAGCCACAGGTATCCTGAGTTTGCAGGACTTGAGCAAGACAGTTGGTGACCCAAGATCTTGGAGATCTTTCATTCATAGGGTTGACATAAGTCCAAGATGACTTCCGACAAATAACCACAACAGCAACATTCTGTGCGTGTGGCTGCTTCATGTGCCCTTGTGCATTCTGGGATGATACATAACTATTAATCATGCATTCTTTCTGTTATTGTTGCCACAATTCATTCAGCAAACAGTTCTCGAAATTTGGCAGTCACCTTCTGCAAAACATGACTAATAAAGCTTTCTCTGAAATGAGCATGGATATCATTCTCTGGATATATCCCACTTTCAAAAAAAGAGTGAAGCATTTGTAAGGCCCACTTATTATTTGCATATCAACTTACTTCTTTATCAGGATGCCCAAAGCAGGAATCTGCCAGAGACAGTAGGGCTGCTTGGCCAATCAACCCTACCTGTAAACTTTTCAGAAAGTGGCAGTTTTAAGGGTTGGCTCTTTCTCGGCAGCTGGAAAAACTCTGTGCGTAGCAGAGCTGCTCATTAGAACTTGTCAGTCATTTCTGCTGGTGGCTAAATGGGAAGGAGAATTTTGGAGCTGTCCTGTTGGATTTTCAATCAATAATGACCATGAAAAGTAGTTTAGTAAATTTCTCTAAGCCCTGTTTCTTTGTTGGGAACTATATATTTGGGTCATTGATAGGACTGGCTGAGCAATTCAGTCACAAACCAATGCAGAGCAAGCAAACTTGGACTAATCTGTGCTGGATCTGAATCAGATGAGATTATACCAGATTAGATTGGTTTGAAACAATCTGGATGAATTTAGTTAACTTTCCAGGACTTTAAAACCTCTAACGACAGCTAGGTAGTGTGTCTCTAAAACTTTGCTTTGCAATGCTATATAAGAGGGAAAAATCACACCGGGATGAATCTCAACAACATACTTTAGTCACAGAGCTTAGAAGGAGAGATGTTAAATCATTTGACTCCATCTCTATATAAACACACACACACATGCATTTGCAATTCAAGATTTCCCATCCAAGTACTAACCAGGCACAACCTTGCTTAGCTTCTGAGATCAGACGAGATTGGGCATGATAAGGGTGGTATGGCCGCTGGATCAATGCTTCTCCCATAAGGTTCTTCTGCAAGAAGAACACACTTTGTGCCATTTTTCACTTCCAGTTCCTCTCTAATGAACTTCATTAAAGGGATTGTACATTGTATCAATGCTCAGCCTCTTCTGAAACTGCTAATGCTGCTGTTGCTATTACTGTGCTCATTTAATCATTGTTTTAAACAAAGCAGGACTAAATATGCCTTCTAGGTAGTCCCATTTATCACTTCGGCAAGCTTGATACTTCAAGGTTTCCTCCCAACCCCCAAAACCTTTTGCTATGATCTTCCCATTTATAGCTGCTCTCTGTGCTTGCCAAGAAGTCGGAGAGCATCTCGCAACAAACAAAAACTCATAGCAATTCTATCATACAGAAACGACGCTGAAAGACAACATTTTTATTCATAGTTTCAGTTTACCCTCGTGCTGTGCAATTGTTTCAGATGAATCACAAATTCTAATGCATATCGGACCAGTTCTGTTGAGACTGGAGGAACTGGGGAGGGGTGATAGAAGTGGGGCAAATAGTCATTTGTAGCCCACTTTGATTCAGTGTGTTCAATCCAGTCCATTCCATCCAACTGTGTATCAGTTTGCAATGTAAAAAAATTGCTCTCACACAGAGAATTCACAAGTATGAAATTTCCCTAGTGCACACGCACAAATTTTTAACACAACTTCCAATGAAATGTGCATTTTTGTGTGCAATTTCTGAGCCAAATTTTGCATGACAAAATCTGGGAAACAGGGCAGCACAAAGCATATCTGTGGTGTGCACATTATTCCAGAAAGTTTGGATCAGAACATTCTGCGTAAAAATACTAACCAAACAAAATATTCATCATCTCTAGGTGGGAAGCAGACTGTCCACTTCCTTCCACCCATCAGTTACTGATTATCTCTAATAGAGTCTTCTTATAGCCTATAAAAATCTTCTCGGTGTTTTTGATGGCTGTTAACCTATCGCAAATGACTTTGTTAGTGGCTTACAGTTCTCATTATTGCTGATCAATAGACATACTAAAAATGATTTGAGGCTCTTTGGCCTGTTTGGACTTTGACCGGTAATGCTTTTCTATTTTCCTGTATTAGAGAATTTCATCATGCTTCTCCAGTGATATCACCTAACCATAACATTAATGGCAGCTTTCTAATGATTTCTGCAAAAGATTTCTCTCCTCACTTTGCTAATGATTTCCCCCCGTTCCTTCAACTTTCTTTTATCTTCTTAATTGTCATGTATATATTCAGATTATATAGATGACATTCCCATCATGTGCATTAAGGTTTTGCATTTATACTAATTTGTATAATATTTGCAATTGCAGAGAACTTCATGTTCTCGACTAGGGTGGAACTATTGTATATCTATGTAGTGATTTAAGTAATTTTTGCTGTAGAGACTTTGATAAGACCACTTGCTGTTTTATACACCAAAGTGCAAAATTTGTTAAAAAAAAGTCCCCAATTAAAGCATTTTCTGTGCAGGAAACTGCATTGTTTGCAAAGAAAAAAAAATATTTCATGCACAATATTGTCTGTGCAGAGAATGCAGATTTCTGTGCAAAAACACACATGCAAATTTTGTGCAGAAGGATTCCTGAACTGCAAATAATGCAACCTTTAAAACTGCATGGTTCTTGAATACTTTCTCCCAGCAGGAAGGAGATTGGTAAAATTACTTGTCGCTTCATTCAAGAAAAAAAAGAAAAGAAATTGTGTACAATTACAGCTTTATTCTCAACTATGTTGGCTAATTAAACAATAGCCATTATAGTCTTTATATTGGAGCCCAAATGAAGCCACAGTGTGCAACCTTCAAGCCACAAACAATCCCAAGGCCATTTTCGTACACAACACACAACACACACATACATACATATATTGAGTAATAATCTCTTTTTTTCCAGCAGCCCCTGAAAGAAGCTGGAAATGCTCATTTTATGGTTTAATGTTTACTCCCACAGTTTGGTGGCACAGCAGGAGGAATAGGAAACTACAGAAAGAGAGTTTTAATGCCTGAAAAGTCTCCACCTCTTCCAGATAGCCTATTCCTTTAAGTGCACAGGAGAACTTTTTGGAAAAAAGAAATATGCTTGCATTCTTTTTAAAATTTTGCGTGCAGGGCACAGGGCTCCTTTTATGAAATGGTTTTGCAGGGCTTAGCCACCGTATCGGCTTTCAGCGAGAGAGCTTAAACCTGAAGGATAATGAGGAGTGAACAGATAAAAGTTCCAAAGATGATACAGACTGCATTTCTTTCTCCCCGCTCTGTATCTGCAGAGACGTTCTCCCTTCCAAGGACTGGGGCCAAAGGCTTTGAGATCAGGCTAACTCATACATGCCATGTTTCCATACACGGTGGTGGTGCATTGGTAGCGCAGTCCCTGGAGTATCTGGGCATGAAAGAGCCCGAGGCAGGCACAACATTTTGAACTAGGTTTGGAGAGGATATGAGATGGAGGCGCTTCAGAGTTAAGGGAGCTGCTTCCAATATAGGAGCACACACTCAATTGAAACTGTGGTCCATTCAGCGTAGCACATGTTTTTATTCAGGCAGGTCTTTTAAATTGTGGAGCGGCAGTGTGTGTGTGTGCAATGGGTAGCAAGAACCAGCACGATGTAATGGTTTGAGCACTGGACTAGGACCTTGGAAACCAGGGTTCAGATTCCTTATCCTCCATTGAAACACATTGGGTGACCTTGAGTGCATCACACACTCTCAGCCCCAGCAAAATACTCTGATAGTTTTGCCTTGTGGTTGTTGTAAGTTGGAAATGACTTGAAGGCACACAACAAAAACAAGTGCGTAATGTGCTGTATTTCTCTTTTTATTGGTATTTATGTTTTAACTTTTTAAAAACAGTTCTAAACCATGTTTTTAAATTAATATTGTGGTTTAATTATTTCTTAGGTTCTGTAAATTGGTATTTTAGCTTGATCTTTTTTAAAAAAAATTGTAATCCGTCTTGCATTCCATTTGGGGAAGAAGGCAGGATATAAATTCAATAAATAAATGAGTATATCTGGGTTGACTACATGTTCTTTTTGAAACAAACACCTCGGTGTTCATTTAGAGAAAAGTGAGGGATTTTACAGTCTTCAACCCATTCATAACTCTGTGGACTGCCCCCCTGTCCAGATTTTGCTGCACAGAAAAACAATATTTCTATATATAACGTACAGAGACATTATTTTCTGCACAGGAAATGTTGCTTCTTGTGCAGAAAATATATTGTTTTCTGTGCAAAGCAATCATGTGTGAATTTTGCACAAAAGAATCATGAAATGAGACGATTCTGCTCAGCCCAGGGTCCTTCCCATCAAACTTTTTTGTTTTTGACCATTATGGGTTTTTTTTATTTGTTTTTGAAAATTCTTCCTATTGTTGGTTTTTCCCTAGCTTAAGAAACCATATGAAATTATAAAGGTCACCATAAATTCTATCAAACACACACACACACACCCCCTTATTCCCATTTTTAGAAAAAGCAAATGAGGTTGAATGTAGATCAGAGGTGGGTGAAGTTCAGTCCTCCAGATGTTATTGTAGGGTTTTGGGTCCTGTATTCCTAACTATTAGGTGTACTGGCTCGGTATTCCCCCCTTGCAGGGTAGGATTCTGGATTATTTTCAAATTCTCTCATTGTTGGTGTCAAGGAAGGCCTTTCTACTTGCAAGGCTTTAATGTACATCCCTCAAATGTGACTAAGGGTAGATATCTACAGACCCCTTTTCTGAATCGTATATGTCATTGTGCTCAAGCTCCTGACATTCTCCATCATATTGTATTGTTCTGCCCACTGTATATAATTCCAAGGAAAAAGTTGTTAAGGAGGTTATTTGGAGAGGAATATCTGTTTGGATAGGTTATCAGTGGAATACTATTGGAAGATCAGAATCCGCATATTACTAGGCTAATGGCCAACTTTCTGGTGGAGGCAACAAACTTATGGCTTAAATTTTCTAAAAATGATTGTTGAAGCTTTTATTGTGAATGTATATGTTATAGTATGCCTAATAAAGGTTAATCAGAATCAGAATCAGAATCAGGTGTCCTGGCAAGGGCAAATGAAAGGTGCAGCCTAAGAACCTTTGGAAGCCTGAACTTTGCCCTCCCCTGCCATGGGTGGAATGCAATGACAGAGATGATGGGCAAGAAGCAAGAAGGAGAATGGTAGCAATGACTGAAGTAGCAGATCCTTTTTCTTCTACATGAGCAAGCATAATTATAGACTCCTACAATGTGCAAATTCAGTCACACCATTAATTTATCCACTTTTCATCCTTGGAAGGTGCGGTGTTTCCAAACACCTGTCTAAACTCTGACAAGGCCATGCAAAACAAGCATCTCTTTTCTGTATTGTACCTGATGCAATTTTCAATCTTGCAGAGAATTTAATTTCTGAAGGAAGTAAGGCATCTTTGAATTGTCTGTAAAAAATAATAATGAGAGGGAGGGGATTTGTTCCAGTAGACAGTAGCTTCCAAGCGTTTATTGGTGGAGGAAATCAAATACTTTGCAGAATTTGTACCATCTTGAACCTGCAAGCTAGATCTGCTTGATTTCAGTGACAAGTGCAGGATTGTAACAGACTTTCTGTTTTTAAAGATCAAACATGAATGTATCATCTACAGTTGGTGCTAATTGTGTATTATTTTCTGCACATGAAATTTGAACTGCAGGCTTCTTCTATCCCAGAATCTCAAAAACGTATTATAAATTTGTTTCTGCTTGCCATCTTTAATGAACGTCTACACGTTTTTCTAACAAATTAGTGCATAGAGATTTAATAAGGCTTTGGTTTGTTGGATGTGGAGAATAGCAGAGGGCAAATCTGCTAGTTACTTTCTTCCAAAGTTGGACTTCCTAACACTTCCAAGTTCTTATAAAAACTATTTAAATAAATAAATAAATAAATAAATGACACTTCCAAGTTCATTCCATCCTCAAATTTTAGTAAGAAGAAAGGATATTCTAATCCATTAGCCTGGTCTGAATTTGACAGTAACAGCTATTCCCAGCATGAAAAGAACTATATTATACTTTTGTGGCTATCAGAAAGAGATTGCAACTCTAATTTAGCACTTAATCTGAGTACAATCAATTCCAAATTGGAATTTAGAGAGTTAAAACTATTCTGACACGTGGATTTGTGTAACATTGTGCCACTTTTGGTTTCTCCCACTTTTTTTTTAAAAAAATAAATCTCATTTTACCCATACTAAATGCTAAACACTAAATATGAAGAACCTCTTCCTTATGCTTGAGATGGAATCTCATTTGTTGCAATTTGAATCCATTGGTTCATGTTACTCTAAAATGGAAATATGATGTTATCGTTTTTGTTCCTTTGTGGTTCCCTGTAGCCCCAGCATTTCCTCACAGGAACGATAGAGCTACATGGAAAGAAATTTGTTGAATTTCTTGTTGCAAGAAAGTGTGCTTCTCACCCCAAGCATTTACAAATTTGCGAAGCCTGCAAGGCATTTCCAAGAAATGAAGTGCATAGAAATCAATGAACCTATTTTAAAATGTGAACAGATAAAATTCACATACTTGGAGGGAGAGCACAGCCAGGCTTTTAGTTGCTGGGGAAAGACTGCATGAATTAGGTAAACTGTGCAAAGAATTTAGCACATTAAGAAAATGTGTGTGAATTTAATTACAGGAAGAAAACACTGTGTCTCTCAACCTGACACAAAACAAGGATGGGGTGAAAATGCAGGTGAGATTCAGGAAAACTCAGTGAGATCTAAACTGAGATATTTCACTTCCCTGCTAAACAGTAATAACAGCAGCCAAAATCTCCGGGTTGGAAAATGGCCCAAACCCGCACTAACATCTTCTCAGCAAGTGTTCTTCAAACCCATATAATTATTATACACTGCTAAGTACCAAAAGTTTGAAAACACAACTCAAAGTTAGCCAAGGTGTCCTGTGGGAGTTACTATTTCAACTTTTCATTTCGAAAGCCTTAGCTCAGCTTTAATAAATCCGAAAGGACAAATACAACAGATCTGGAGACAATAATGAACTTCAAGGAACAGGAAAGTAGATCAGGATTTAAGAAGAATGTCCTTATTTTCCAGGACAAATGATTTATATATATGCAGAGAGAGAGAGAGAGAGAGAGAGAAAGTCATTCCAAGGACATATGTAAGCACTAGAATCAAGTTTAGAGATATCTTATCAGTTGGAAAAAAGGTGAAATTTGGGGAGTGCCATGGCTATCACAAATGTATTCATCCTGTCACTGAAATTCTAAATTGTTCCGTGTAGCAAAATAATTCCATGGGTGGAACTCCAGTATGACTCTTTATGGCTTAATAGGGTTCATTACCTCCAGGATTTATGGTTTTAGCATAATAGCAAATGTTTTGAATGGCCATTCCATGAGTGTTGGAGAACAGTGAAGAGGAGGATCAGGGGAGTGTCTGGTATTCCCACTGGCCAGATGCAAGCCAATGATATTTTCTGCTGAGATCATCTTGGGGGCTTGGAAGATGATGTCACTTTGGGCTGACCTGGCTATGGAGAATAAGGAGACACTCTTTGATCCTCCCACTGCTCTCCAGTTACCATGGACTGGCCATTGAGAAGGTTGTCACAGCACGACTCTGAATCCTGGATGAGGGTGAGGCCTTTGGTTGTTGCAGAGGTTGGAAAAGAATACCAACCTTGACAAAGAGAAATATATGACCCTAGGTAGGTGTCAAGTGGACTGTGGCCTTTTCCACACCAGGCAAGGGAATCACCCCATACAATTACTCACCAGGGCCTTTCAGCTCCCCGGTCCAGTCCACGGCGCTCTGGAGCAGGGGTGCTTTGTCAATACGCACTGCTCCGGCATCCCAAATGGTGGCTTCCAGTTGGTCGAGGTCTAACCAACCGCTGAAGCTCACCAGCCTAAAGCCCATCCCCTGGACAGATCGCAGGCTCACATTGGTGCAAGCCTGCAAATATGCATAAGGGAGCAGGCTCGCAGTGGCTGCTCCGTGCTTTTGAAAGACCAGAAAAATCAGGTCTTTCAAAAGTACACTGGAGGACCACTTGGGGTCGATCTGGACTGGACTGAGGTAAGGATCTACCTTAAATAGGTCCGACCCATTCCGGTCCAAGGTGCAGACCTCCTCCTTGGAGGACAGACTGCACCGTTTCAAAAACCCTGTGTGGAAAAGGCCATAGTCTTGCACATGTCACCTGTGTGTGTTCTTGTGTGTGATCTGAGACTTAAACCTGATGTTCTCAAGCTCTCACATCTGTCATCAGTCAGTACATTTTTTGCAGTTGTGTTTCATGCTCCCAAATGCTCCCAAATACTCTGCTTGTATGTATCTTATATGTATTAGATGACATTGCAAAGATGTCTCTTCTGCCTTCTCATCTGGAGGTTTCCTCTTGGCTTTAAGGAAGTGGGAATGAATAACAACATTTTTAGGAGAAAATTGGCTTTATGTTTATGTTTATTTTAATATCCCAGCTTTTCTCCTGGTATGGGGCCCAAGTTGACTTATAATAA
The DNA here is from genome assembly GCA_948474755.1 of Ctenosaura bakeri. Classification (NCBI taxonomy): domain Eukaryota; kingdom Metazoa; phylum Chordata; class Lepidosauria; order Squamata; family Iguanidae; genus Ctenosaura; species Ctenosaura bakeri. The sequence goes on along the minus strand of CAOLHI010001565.1, from coordinate 235,433 downwards.
AACATTCAAGCAAAATGCAATTTAAACAATATACAGTACAATAGTGTGTTCTGTGATGTATTTCTATTCAGATAGTTTTCTTTAAAGAGAAAAGTAGATTTAATGGTTAACAGTATAGAAGGTGTCTTGTTATATACTGTGTATGTGCGTGTGCGCATGCATATGCACTGTATGTGCATGTGGAGTCATTAAAAAAATGGTAAAACTATGGCAGGTTGCTGAAGTTTCCCAGAGGCGATGATAGAAAAGCTAATTCCAATTAAGACGAACAACTTCACAGGGACAGCCTTTGCTACAGACATGCTAGGCCACCACCCATTTTAACTGAATATCGCAAAGCAGATTTAACTTACAACACCAGATGTAATAAACATAACAAGTATCTTGGGGTGAGAGGCAATAAAGTAAAATTGAATCAATTGCAAAATAAAAATGGAAGAGAAAGCATTTTTTCACTTAATATTTTCAGAATGCCCATATTCTGGTTATTTGGTGCATGTACAGGGGACGAGGAGGGAGTTCTGCACCCAGTGAGAGACCTTGGGCTGCTCACCATTTCTTTTTGGAGCTCAAAACAAAATAAAGCTGGCAGGTGGGGAGAAAGGAGGAATTATGTTGAAACCTATCGGTACCAATTAGGAGAAGGAGAGGTTTCTGGAATTGCCCTTTTTGGTCTCAGGTTCCAGAGAAGTGAAGTAAACACTTTTGGCTAATTTTATCTCAAAGTTAAGTCACAGGAATTGGAGTTGGCTCATCAGATTGGACCCTCATGACATGGTCAGCTGGGCAGCAGTCCAGCGAACTGGATTGGACCCCTGGGTTCTGGCATTTTGCCTGAAGTGACTAATAATATGACCCAGCCTTAGCGAACGCCCCACTAGGTCGCTATCCCCCTTGTACTTTAAGTTCAGCAAGTTTAAGAAGTTAAAAGAAGGTTGCCCTATTCAACCAGTACACCCATCTGGTCTCATTGTTCCCATAGTGAGTTGCCTACCTATATGAGCATGTTAAGGTCAAACTTCCAGAGTCTCCAACAGTTATTCCAATGCCGAAGTACAGTGTGCAAGTCACCTGTAACATTAAATAGGCAAGGACAGAACTTGGTCAGCCCTGGCTCAGTCAACAGGTGGTCCAACTGACTCAAAAATGCTGAATTTAGGGGTGTGATACACCAAAAATGCTGAATGTAGGGGTGTGATACACCTTTGTTACCCGGTTCAGGAGGGGGGCTATCAGGTCAGGTGAGCAGGGTATCCCAGATCCAGAGATTTCAGGACCACCACCTGTCATCTAGGGAACACATCACAGGATGAAGGCCTTGAAGCATGTTACAAGAGGCAACCCCTGGTGAATTCACTAAACAGGACACATTGCAATCAACTGCAGTTGCATAGAGTTTGCCATGCGAATAAGAAAAATACCATTTCAAACAAATGAAGAAATGTGTATTTCAAGATGGCCAGTTCCTGAGATCTTTCCTCTTTGCCCTGAGGGCTGCAGAAGAGGGTCTAAGCCAGGCCTGCACATCTTGAAACCTTGTTTAGGGGCATTTCAGACTGAGCACAGTCAAGCACAGTCCCTGCTCGGACAGATAAGGTTTCTTCCCTAACCTGCGTGACTTCCAGTTCAGCCCTGAAAATCAGAATCCATTTACAAGCTGCCCAAAAATGAGAAGTATAAATCATTTTCTTGATGGAATGGATAAAATTTAGGTGGAGGCTGCTTATTTCAAGTTCCCATTTGGCATGTGGGCTGGGCTGGTGGGAACTGTAGTCCAAATCATCTGGAAGACATCAAGTTAGGGGCATTGGAGAAGATGATAGAGATGATTTCTCGTTAACTTATTTTCTTAATCACTTGCACATTATTTTTTGCTGTGAAGAGAATGTATTAGCCTCAGCAGTGGCCTCTGGGTTTATATCACAGTGGGAACAAAAAAGAGACAAGATGGTAGAATGCAGAGAAGTGTTGTATTGGAAAAATAGGTTGTGATGACATGTGGGGAGGAAAGGCACGAAAATCAATTTTGTTTTGTAACTTCCACAGTGTTGGGTGTGTCATTTCATGTCACTGTCTGATGACAGAACCACCCACCCCCTCTCCAGTTCCCTGTACTTGGAAAGCTTTGAAGTGTCAGGCAATGAAGTCGTACTTCTTTTGCAGCCTGTCTAAAGGTTGGAGGAAGCAGCTGATCAATACCAGCCACGTTCACTTCCTCCTTCTAATCCGGTGAATCTCGAAATCCTTTCAAAGTTACAAGCAGCCGTGACAGACTTTATCCTCCCATGGTTCAGGTGCTTGTTCCGGAGCTCAGTTCTCCCAAAGAAATGATTACTTCTCCTTGGACAGAAATGTTCTGGTCTCTGATTTGTGTAGTACCTGAATGTCTAATTCTCCAAACCACAGTGCCTGGAGCAGTGCTTCATAAATACTCCCTAAAACCATGGGATTCCTCTTAAAATAAAAAAATTGTTCAAAGTACGATAAGGACCAAAAAGTTTAGAATTTGATCCGTAATGGAGAACTTAAATGTTCAGTCCCAAGAACAAGAATGTTTTGTCCTTTAATCCTTCTCCATCACCAGTATCACCATCATAATGGTCTTCACTACATGTTGACTATTCTACATATTGATTTATTATTTCCCCATTTATTATATCAAGCAGCATTTAATTAATTATAAAACTAATTATATGTTAATTAGTTTGCATCCCACTTTCTCCCAATATTGGACTCAAGTTCACAAGTTTTCATAAATACAGAGGCCAGACTCCTAGTGGTGCACTGTGCTAGTGGGCTGCACTTTTTCTAGGGTTGTAAATGGAGGGCAGACATAGGCTGGGATCCTGTTTGAGATAAATGCATATGCATAAGTTTTCCTGGTTGTTGCTCTTGTAATGTGCCTTCAAGTTGTTTTTGACTTAGGCCATTTCCACACTAGAGTGTTATAGTGCTATGATTCCACTTTCAACATCCTATGGAATCCTGGGGTTTGCAGTTTTGGGAGGAGCCGGCCAGCCCCTCCGAAATCTGCAAACCGCAGGATTCCATAGGATGTTGAAAGTGGAATCATAGCGTTATGACTATCTAGTGCAGAAATGGCCTTAATGGTGACTGTAAGGAGAACCTATCACAGGGTTTTCTTGGCAAGATCTGTTCAGAAGTGTGTTGCCCTTGCCTTTGTCTGAGGCTGAGAAAGTGTGACTTGTTCAAGGTCATCAGTTTCCATGGCTGAGTTAGCATTTGAACCCTGATGTTCCAGTGTCCTAGTCCAACATTCAAACCACTTAATCACAAGGGTTCTCAAGTTTCCCTTTCTTGTGCATTTTTGGAGGGTGGGTATTCCCTTCTTCCCTTGTGTCAAGTTGGCTGAGCTCTCCCTGCCATGTTTTTAGGTAATTGACTTTATTTTGGTGCATGTGCATTCTGCTACGTAGATGGGGGATGATGTGATCTGTTGATGGCTGAGCAGGTGGGAACATGGAAATGTTATTGTAACAACTAATGATAAGAGAGAAAACAGGCACGGCTGCAATGTCAGACTGTTGGCAAACTGAATGGGAAAATGGGAGGGGAAAAGAAATCTTGGGAAAATTTGTTGCAAACCATCCAGTGGGAAGTTATTGCTCTCTAATTTTGAAATGTAATAGTTTATGTAATAGTTTATACAGAGCCCTGATGGCACAGTGGTTAAATGCCAGTACTGCAGCCACAAGGTTGTGAGTTCAATCCTACCAGGCTCCAGGTTGACTCAGCTTTCCATCCTTCCGCAGGTCGGTAAAAGGAGACCCCAGCTTGTTGGGGAAAATTAGCTAAGCACATTGTAAACTGCTTAGAGAACACTTAGCTGGTAAGTGGTATAGAAATGCACATGCTATTGTGATTGATATTGCTAGGTAGCACTGCAAATCCAATATTCCTTTAGTCCTGGCAGTGCCAAGGTGTGCTATTGTTTCCTCAACGTTCCTGAATAAAACTTTTGAAACCTCTAAGTTCAGTTCCTTGAACTTGGATCTATCCTGTACATCACACTTCAGATCACCCAACCCCCTCCTCCAACTTATTGAACAGCCTCTGAAGCCCACTGGATGATCGTTCCCTGATTTGTGGGGAACAGGCAGGGTCAAAAAAGTGACTGGCTGTGTTACTGTAGCTAGACGTGAAATGATTATTGCAGCACGGAGACACCCTAAGGACCCCAAGAGATGCTTCTATGGGGTTGAGAGATTCAGAGGCTGTTTATTAAGTCAGGAGAATGAATGGTATATGGCTCAGCCTAGCATAGGTCTGCATGCACTGAACCATGCAGGATTTCAGCCCTAATCTGCCAGCTCTGAAGAGGCTGTTTATCCAATACCTGCTTGCTTTCATGACCAATGCACCCTTTCTGCTGCCTCTACCTGTGCCTTGTACCCTCTGTCCCTTTGTGGACATGCGTTTTAGTCAGCATTATTAGCACATGTCGTTTTGAAGTCTCTTAGGGAGAAAAGCAAGGCATGTGTAACAGAATAAATAAATAACGTGCATGTTTTTGTATTTAATTCCTAATCTTCCTGTTTCTCACAGATTGAATAGAAAAAACTCCTTTTTCTTGTTTTGTTAACAAAGAATCATTAGCACAACCATGACCCATAACTTCAATGAACTAAAATGCATCAAAGACTATTCATGGAGACGTGAAACAGCTTTTATACACAATGCTATTGCTGATAGAGAAGGATTTACCCCCCAAATAAAAAACATACAAGTTATGAAAATGTGGCATTGTAAAGGATGAGTATAGTGCATTTTAAAAAAAATGGAAAATGGAGTGCATTGTTCTTCCAACATTATGCCAGTGGGTTAGTGGAGCCAGGACTGATAAGGTTGAAGGCCAGGACTGTGTATTTATGTATTTATTTGTTTAAATGTTTATATGCCGTCCTGTATTGTTTGTTTTCAGGGTGGCATAGAGATAAAGCAATGCACAATTTAATGCAATTCCAGATTGTAGCAGAAAATCACTTAAAGAAGACAGAAGCATATTGAACACGAGAACAAGTTAAAACAGCTTTAAAGGCTATGGCAATTAAATACTCTCTATGCAAACATTTAAAGTAAATTAAACAACAAAGATTTTTTAATAAAAATCCATGTCTTGACTTGGCACAAGAAAGAAAACAAAACAAGAACAGCCCCAAAGTTGGAGACAATCAGACTTTTGAGGACAAGGCTTCCCACATTTGGGTGTCGTAACTAGGAAGGCCTTCTCCTGTGTCCTCCCACATCACACTCAGGGAGGACACGGAGGGGACATGTTTATATAGGGAGAATCACTCCTTCAAATTTTGAGGTCCCAAGCCATTTAAGGCTTGAAATGTCCTCAGCAGCACCTTGAATTCAGGCTGGTAGAGAACTGGCAGCAGCTTCTTTAAGACTGGAGTTATCTGTTGCCTGTATGGTACTCAGTCACCCATCTTGTTGCTGCATTTTGCATAAACTGTAGCTTCCAAGTCAATCAATCGATAATTTTTATTTCAGTCAATGACCAAATTTGAAAATTCATCTACATACATGATATACATACATCTGGTAGCATTAGCAAAGTATAAATATAAATATAAGCATAAATTGTATAAAATATGTAATATAAAACATAAAATATAGGTACATATTCCTATAATAAAACCTGCTTCCAAGTCATATTCAAGAGCAACCTCACATGGATTTCATTACAATAGTTGAAGTGAGAAGTTATCCATGCACCAACTGCTGTGGCTAAGTCCAGCAAAGGCCATAGCTGGAAGAGCAATCAAAGTTGGTGCCAACTACTCTTAGGCATGGAGTCCACTTGCCCTCCAGTGACAGAGAAGGATCTAGGAGTAATCCCAAACTACGTCCCTGCTTCTGCAGAGGAAGACCAACTTCATCCAGGCAGTGTTGCCAGATCTCAGGGCTCGGCCCTCAGCAGGAGCCAAGGATGCAAATTCTACCATTTTGGTGTGTTCAGGTTCAAGCAAGAGGAAAGGGTTGTATGCAAACCTCTAGCTTAGTCAGTAGAGCAGCACCTTGGTATGATTTGTAATTCAGATTCCAGACTCACCAGTGGGATCTGTGTAGCTCCCTTTTTGTGCCACAAGAGTACACCCTCATCATTCATTTTGCATCCATCTTCTGGCTAGAGGAAAGTAGGGTATATTAAATGTTCCTTATCCTGTCTCCCCAGTTCCCTGATTAGGAAATCCCTCATTTCACTTTGATCAGGGAAGAGGCCCTTTAGCAAAGTTTTCTGTCTTAATTTGCAAACAGGAAAATCAATCTCTTTCTCTCTGTATGTGTTTGAATGACAGGCTGTGAGCTAGTGTGGTTGGTTTCCAGTGCTTAACATTTAACATCATCACCAGGGGGCATTCCTAGGTCTTGGGTTTCAGCCTGGAAATCTCAGGGCCTGAGGTCATCCTGAACTGGCAACTCTGCATCCAGGGCATACCTAGTTCCTGGACTTGCAAACCAGCAGCCCACAGAGACTCCATCCTACCGGGATCCAGCTTCAGTTCACTGGCCATTATCCAGTCCGGTCCAGCATCCAGCAAGTGGTCCAGCCCTTGCACCAGGTGATTAGCATGGTTTGCAAAATTATCTGTAACCCACCTTGGACTCTTCCATTCACTCTGAGTTTGATTGCAGTGCCCCACAGTAACCAGAGCACAAATGGATTTAGCAGCAACATTGTATTGTCGAGAAGTACCTCTATTGTAATCCAAAGAATTTAGTGTGAGGTAGCTTGTTTTTGAGTTAGTAAGTCCCTTTAACTTTACATAAGACATACTCATGGTAAAAATGAAAACTTCTAGAAATTGTTGTAGATCAGCACAGGTCAAGACAATACGTGCTGTTTTGGACCCTCCCTGGATGTGTTGCTAAAGAGATGTCCATTGTAGGTGTGTTGGATCACACCTCCCATCATTTGAAACTAGTGTGATCAGTGCCCACAATTATTGTGGATAATGGGAGCTGCAGTGCACCACATTGGAGGAGAGTTGGTGGTACCAGGATAGTGCCCTGGGTGCATTTCCTTTTGCATCACAGGCCCTTAGGCCACCTAAAAGTTCCACAAGGTTTTCCTCTTCCCAACCACCCCAAAAATAAAGAAAAAATTGGATAAAGCGGCCACGTTTATTAACAAGCCTTTCAAAGAGATTGAATACCAAGAGACAGCGAGCAACTGCCTGAAAACAGGTATTGATGCTAAGGAGTAATTGCCAGCAATTAAAAGGGGAGGGTGGGAGAGTAAGAATATAAAAAATTAGCATGGGGGACACAAAGCCATGTGGGCCAAACACAAGCAGGCCTGTCAAATCATTGATTAGCATCTCTTCCCCCAGTTTTTCTCCTTCCTTCTTGTGTGTGGTTTAAGTGACTGAGGAAACAGATATGTTTGCACAAGCAAATGCACGCCTTGTTTATTTTCTCCTGTGTCTCTCAAACAGAGGGGGGCAAACTTTCACTCCTAAGGGCCATTCCACAGTTCCCCCTAAATTCTCCCAAATGCTCTCTAGGGAGTGTAAGAGGGCATTTATGCTGTATTTTGGGAGCATCTTGGAGAATTCATGCCTAGGGGACATCTTTTTATTTGAAACAAGAAATAAACAGAAAGTTATTTCTGCTCACTTCCTCTTGTCAAAAAAGACCTCTTTTGGCCGTACAATGGGCCAGGAAGGCCCGAACAATATGATGAGATGCCTCCTATGTCCCTTAGCATTTTGGGACATTTGGAACCTGTCACTGTTGTTGCAGCAGTGGGTACAGTGGGTGTCCCTCCAAGAGCTGCTAGGGGACAAGTACCCCCCCCTTGCCTTCCATAGTTGTCCAGCATCCTCTAATAGATGCCTTTATTGCTTCCAGGAGGTCTTGTTAGACTGCTTCAAGCAAGTATACTACACCAGCTGTGAACAGGAGGGCTGAGAAAAAAGCCAACCTCCCATGTTATTCTGGCAGTATTTAGAAGTACCCCAGTGCTGCCCTGCCATCTTTTCCTTATTAATGGTTGTTACTGTGGAATTAATTCATTTATTTTATTTATATTATTATATTTCTATGGCACCTTTCTTCCAGAGTGGGACCCAAGGTGGAGTTTAGAATAATTAAGCTTGGAACTTTTTGGAGTGGGGAGCAAGGGTTGCATTGCCCCTGCCATGAACCCCATACCAGCAGCAGACTGGGAAAGATGGAGAAAATGAGTTTCTCTGTTGGGTGTGTGAGTGTGTGTGTGTGTGTGTTTCTCTGTGTGTGTAAAGAATGCCAATGATTGCAGGAGGAAGAAAGGTTTGGATTTTCAAATCAAGCTTCAGGTTGGGACGCCGGGTTGGACTCCAAATTGGGTTGAGCCAGTTCAGGCCCTTTCCTGAAGGCTACAGCTGGGACCTTAACAAAATCTCGTGGTTGTTCTGCAACTCTGACATATATTCACCTTAAATTATTGTGTTATTGGCATTTTAGTAGTAGCCAACCCAATTAGTTGTTCTTTGTTGCTTATCCACCTTTGTTGCCCTCTAGCAGGCACATTAGTCTTGAGGGCAGGGGAGAGAATACAGAAAATAATCCCTTTCCCTCTGCAGTCTTCCCTTGCTGTGCTAATCACCCATTTCAGAAAATACATCTTCAGAATTGTTTTATTGTGACAGGTCAGCAGATAAAAGTGCAGTACCAGGGGGTAAATCGTACCTTATTAGCTGGCATTCTCTCTCCAGCCTAAGCGATCTCCCACTGGAGTGTTGGATCATCACTGGTGTCAAGCATGAAAATATTACAGGACAATTAAGTCCTGTTCTTTGCTGCATTAGGCAAGGCTACCACCTTATATTCCCATTTTATGCCCCTCTCCTCCTTCTCTGTCTCTGCTAATTTATGTGATAATTACCACTGCAGTTGAGTGACCAAAATCTTTAATGATAAAGTTCTAGGCGCCAAAGCACTGTGGTGAAGCCAGGCTATTAGTGTCTCTGTGTGTCTATAAAAGATGGAGAGAACACTTTACCCCCCAGAATCTCATTTTTGTCTTTGTCACCCCTGCAGACACGCAGTCTAAACTGCACACAAGGCTCATCTTGCAACCAAAGTAGCAAACTTAAGCATGGAGGAGCTTTCCAGGAAAAGATAGCCTGACTCATCTGGAAACTTTGCTTTTGTTTTCTTGGACTTCTTTGCTTCCTCCTTTTGGCTGATCCATGTACTTATTCAAGTTTATCCTCACAACGGCCGTGATAGGTCTAGCACAGTGGTTCCCAAATCTTAGTCCTTCGCTATGCTTTGGACTTCAGCTCTCCAAGGTCCCAGCTGCCTTGGTCAGTGGTCAGTGATTCTTGGAGCTGAAGTCCAAAACATCTGGAAGACCAGAATTTGGGAAACACTGGTTTAGGAGGCAGGTGGAAGAAGCAAAAGGCAGATATTAAGTGATAGGTTAGTCAGGGTTTCCTGAAGACCTTTGTAGCTGGACAGAGACTAGATCCCAATGGAAACCCATTTTCTCCCTTCCGTCCCCCTTGGATTGGGGTTGAAGATTCCATTATGAGAACCAAACTAGATTTGAAAGCAAATGAGACATACACCTTTGAAAGAGTGTTAGATGTATGCTTGTGTTTAATGTAGTTATTATCTGGGGTGCTGAGGATTATTGGGATCATAGCTAGCATAAGGGGGTGCCTAACCCTTTCTGTCTTGACAGAAATTCCTTCTCTGAGACTACTATTTGAAAATCTGCCACTGGTTCAAATGTCCTTTCCTTTGCCTGTCCCCACTCCAGATCCTGATTGCAAAGAAACTACATTCTGAAAATGTTCAAACTTTATTGATAAGCAAAAGACATATGTGGCGTTCTCGGTAGTTTATGCCGGAAGAACTCCAAAGTGTCTCCAAAGGGTTTAAGACAGAAAGTGTGCTTTCCTTCATGCCACCAGTTATTTTCTCCTTTCATAAATCTGCTCTGACCTTTTCCCACATTAGCTTTCAGTTTTAAAATAGCCTGCATAATACACTCTACAACACTTCACAGATAAAAACAAGGGCGTGAATGGCCAAGCAATATCAGAGTGTGGTCAAGATGGTGAAATTTATTAAATGAAGAACGCAAAAGCTAGGAGAGGCTGCAACAGTTTGCTTTTGCCTGAGATTACTGGGAAGGGCAAGATTCTGTCTCCTTTCCACACTCTCTTGTTCTAACGCAACTGAATGCACACCACTTTCCTACTTTGAACTCAGTTTGCAGTACTCTGAGGACAAAGGGCAGAACTGGAAGGAGGGGAGAGAATTGGGAACATTTTAAAGGCAGCTGGAAAAGTGAGATGGCAGACTATGAATTGGGACTCTCCTTGCTCATTTGGAACAGTTGGAAAGTGTTAAATTGCATGCACTTTTCCATGCAAATTTTCTCCAACCATTTTTCTCCTATATAAATTTATTTTTTTTACTTCTTCCCAAAATATATACAGTTTTGCTCTGTACACTCCACCAGTGTGTCCATCATGGAATTTCTTAGAAATACAATAACTGCCTTCCAGATTGCACATTGACATGGCGGGGAGGTGGGATGTGGCAAGTTCTTATTGAAATGGAAACTAAATTAAATTCTCCCCCTTCTGGACTACTATTGCATTGTAGAAGCAACTATTAGCTGATAGCATTCATTTGGGGGAAAAAAGTAATCTGCTGACAGTGGCTTTGTCAGTGGCTGCCTTGAGAAATAAGTAGTGGCAGGATTTCTAGAAGTTTTAACGAAAACATTTCAGGTTGTTAAATACACTATTGTTGTTGTTTGTGCTAAAGCTTCAACATGCAGCTGGAGGGAAGATACTTTTTCAGCTCCCCCTCCCTTTTGGCTTCCATTTGACACTTCATTGATATGTGTTCTCATATTATTCTGCAATATATTATTTGCACAAGGCCAATTCCCTTGAAGAACTTAAAAGTGGCTGATATATCATTGCCTGTTAAGTACAAAATAAAGGTTTGAATGTGAGGTGCCTGTCTCCAACAATAAGCAGCCTTAAGAGTGTGGTCAATTGTTTTCCCCAGCTATGCTGTGAGTTCTCCTGAGTACACGAATGGTTTATAATAATGGGCTATTATCAAACTGCAGTTTTCTAGTACATTCAGTAGAGGAAAAAAAATAGAATGCGTGTCTTTGAAGCAGCTGGTTAAAAGGGTTACTGAGGAAGCAGACATCTTTTATGGCACAGATCTCTTCCTGGGTTCTTTGGGCATACGTTGAGACACTTGTATGTAGGCAACACCAAATGGTGGTCAAGATAGAGAAAGTTATTACAGAAGAATACCAAAATCTAGGAGAAATTGCAGCAGTTTGCTTTTGTCTGTAAGTACTGGGAAGTGTCAGAGATCACACTTTCTTCCTTCTGCTGTGTTAGCTGAGTACAAACTAGGGATGCAGTTCATCACTATCTTTCTTCTCCAAACCACCTCTGAGTATTCCTTGTCTAAGAAAACCCCACAAAATTCATGAGGTCACCATAAGTCAGTAGCCAACTTGAAGACACATGTACACATGCGGTTTTAGGAGAACTAACGAAATGGCATTTGGTATGAGAGCGCCACAGCGTTTGCAAAGTGCTCTTCACATTTTGCCATTGTGTTCCACACACACACTGTGGTGAATCAGAACAAGGCAGGCAGAACACCTTCCCCCTTATGAAGGAGAAGCTAAATTCCTACAGACCCAGAAAAGTAACCAGGGAAACCCTGTACTAAAGTCCAAGTTGGGCGCGTGCATCAAGAAACAGTAAAAGGCAGTAGAAGTGGGATGGAGCAGTGTTTTACAACCCCTCTTCACTTCATCCTCCCTGCAAAGCAAGGCTTTGATGGCCTTGTGTATTTCTCTCTCTCCTCCTAGGAGATTAAATGTCTTTGTTTTTGTAACAAAGCAAAGTGGACCAGAACAACCTGTGTGAGAGGTTCAAATCTTGTGAGAGGCATCGAACCTGCCCCTCAAAATACGAAGTAGATCTGGTCTGGTCTGGTTGGGCATAGTAACAATAACATACGTGCTGCCTTTTTGTCGCTGTTACGTGCCTTTGAGTCTTTTCTGGCATATTGGAAACCCCTCGTGGGGTTTTCTGGGGGCCAAGAGTGTGTGACATGTCCAAGGTCACCCTGTGGGTTTCCATGGCTGAGCAGGGAATTGAGTCCCGGTCTCCAGGTTCATAGTCCTAACTATCCAAAAGTAAGTCCTGCTGAATTTTAGTCCAATCCAGCATTTTCTGGTCACAGATCTGTTCATTTGGTCTTCTATTTCCCTCATCAACCCCACATCCCCAAACAGATGTTTTCAGCAATGGGACTGATTTAATTTATGATGTTTAATAGAAGAAGATAGCTTGACTTTCTGCCTGTTCACTATGCATCACATATAGGCATGGGGGCAGAAGATATTTGAAGTAGAAAAGCAGAGGGGGAAAAACCCAACAGATTAGCTTCAAAGAGTCTTCTTTGATTGATGGATGTCCTTCCAAAGTCCTCAGTGTTGTCCTCATTTTCTCTGTCTCCCACAATCGTTCCCCTCCCTCTCTTTCCCCTCCCTCCTCTTGGTTAACTGCTTTTTGTAATAGAAAAGATAGAATGGCAAAGAAACAAAGAGGATAACAACTGGTTCATCTGCTGATGCTCTGAAAGACCATTGTCCCATTGCAAGAAAAGCCAACTTCACCCAGCAAAATCTCTGTCTGCTCAGATGTAAGCCCATCTTGAATTCAGTGGGGCTTACTCAGGCATGTAGCTACAATGAGAAAACTAAAGCACTGCCACCTCAAATAAGAATTCTGCCCCGCAATGAAATGGTTATTCAGTCTCCAAGTTTCTGGCGGTGAAAGCTGAGCATCTAGAAATACAGTTTAGGCACCCAGAGAAGAAGGGCACACAAAGTGACCAAGGTAATACAGCAAATGCAAGTATTCTAGGTGAATGGTTTTTGATGTCCCACTTTCTGGCCATTTCCAGACTACACTGTTATAACGCTATCATTCCACTTTCAACCTCCTCTGGAATCCTGGGGTTGGAGTTTAGGGAGGGGCCTTTAGAATTCTCAGCCGGAGAGCTCTTTGGCCTCAGGAAACTACAAACCCCAAAATTCCACAGGAGGCTGAAAGTGGAATAATAGCACTACAACAGTGTAGTGTGGAAATGGCCTCTGTCATGCTAGGAATCTGGGGACTGAACAGAAATTGAATTGCAGGACAAAGAAATTTTTTAAAATAATTTTAGTAAGTGTCACAAATAAAAAAAATCATCTTAAGTTGTACTTTTACATGTAATGTTTCTGTTCTTCCACTCTGATCTAGTTTTCATTTTCTGAATTTCAATTCACATATAAAAATTATGCATCATAATTCTATGTTCATCTTATGTGCTTGATCTTGCACTTCTCTCACCCAGTCCTGTTATGTTACAGTTATCCCTCTTTAATTTCAACCATAATCCAGACATTCTCACTTGGCAGTTCCCAGCAATTGGACAAAGAATTCCTACTTGGGGCACATTGTCCTCATTTTGTCCACCCCACCCATAGCTACACACCTGGGCTTACTCCAGGTAAGTGTTTATAGAATCACAGAATTAGCCTGTGCTTGAATGCATCCTTTCCTGTAAGGAATCCCAACTGACTGTAGTGTTACTTCCCTGGTGCTGTTATTTTGAGGAGTCTGCAGGCAGGAGAAAGGTCTTTATTTTAAGAGCAGTTTGGAAGTCAAGGATTGCAAGATTCCTCAGGAACCTGCTGACTCCCCTCCCTTGGTGTACTTTCAAGCCAAATCTCCATAGGCTCCTGTCAGAAAGGATTTAGCTAAAGGGTATGCAGCCTAAGGGCAGAAAGTCTGTATTAAATAACCTGTGAGGTCACTGAAAGTTTGACTTCCAGAAGGCTATGATTCCTGAAGCCTAGGCTTTTCTGCAAAAGGGTGCTTCACTTGGAACCTCTGGAGAGATACGTGAAAAGTAAAAACACAGTTCTGTTCCATATTAGTGGTTATTGCAGTCATCAACACAGATCCGGTATTTTCCCTTTTCTACATATCAGTTTGCTTCCCTCCTTTGGTCTTTCCTGTATCCCCTTTCTCCTACAATCTGTTTCGTTGTTGTCATTGTGTGCCTTCAAGTTGCTTCTGACTTACAGCAACCCTAAGATGAACTTGTCAAATGTATTGGGGGCTGAGAGTGCGTGATGTGCTTAAGGTAACCCAGTGGGTTTTTGTGGCTGAACGGGTACCAGGCTGGACAGGTACCAGAAGTTTCCCTCACTCCACGTAAAGCAGTGTGAGTGCAGGGAGAGAGAACTGTTATACCAGCCTCTGAATTTTATTGGTTGATCCCAACTAGAATTGTGTTACCCGAAGAGGTGGGGGACTTTGAAGTCCATCTGGAATGCCAGCATCTCCTAAGGATTTGGGGAATTACCATTCAAAGCAGGCCTGTGAGAGGAGGGTCTTTTCACCTCTCTATACCAGTGCAACAGTAAAGAGAACTTCAGTTAAAAGTTATTTTATTTGAAATTAACAAACACCCAAGAAGTCAGACATTCTTAAGAACCATGCAAGACTATCAGAAATTGAGGTGAGAAAGGTTGAATAGAGAGAGATTGGGTGGTGATGGTTACCAATCATGAAGCAGAAGGTTGAAGTGGAGTGTCTCAGGTGACCATCTGAGGGTAGCAAGAACAGACAGAGGTCTGGGCACCATGTATTATGTACAGATACTACAGTTTATTGAGGCTGGATCTGGGGTTTTTATGTCCTATTTCCTGCCCTGAAGGAAGGTGCATGGACAAAGAAGTTTCTCATGGGATTGACAAAGGAGTCCAGCATTGGCTGCTTGTTTTAACTCTAGGTGACTAAACATTGATGGAAGTCCTGGCAATCTCTTAATGTTTTGGTCAGCTAGTGCAAATAGGGAAGGTCTCCATAGGATATGTTGACAGTAGGGTCCCTGGTTGCTTAGCCTGGGCAGCTTCACCCTCTATTGTTTTTGGAAGTGCTTGCAGCTTGCAGTTTTTGAAAGGATTATCACAAGCCTATTAACACCAGGCTTTCCCACCTAATCTTCTTTGAACTTATGACTTGATCATGTCTGAAGTTATCCTGACCTGGCATATTTTTCTAGCCAGCGCTCTTTCAAACATGTGTTTCAGCCATAAATGTGTCCAGTTATGAAGACAGCGCCTCCCATGGTGGGGAGGGTGTATGGTATGCTAATGGTTGTTGTTGAAAGGTGAACCAACATTTGGGTAAATTCCATTCATTGAATGGGTCTGCTCTTGCTGGGGCTAATAACTGAATTCAGGCTTGATGAGATATTCCATACCTTGCTATTCCCTCCTTTTAAAAAAATGCATTTACGTCATTAAGGAACATGAACAGGTGGGGTCGTCCATGCTGCTTATTTTAATTCTCATTGAAGATACTTTGATGCACAAGGCTATGAAGCTTTTGAAAAAGAAAGGGAAATGAATCAGAGTCTCTGCCACAATCTCTGGAACTTGTTATGCTGAACTGAGACTTAATTTTGCAATCTCCCACCTCTACTGTTCCCCCCTGCACCGTGCCTCTTTGCTTAACTTGCATTCTGTGATAGTCTAATAATTTCATAGTCTAAGCTCTCTGTAATATAACCTCTACAGGAAAAGGCATAAATCAATACTGTGCAGGTATTAAGTCACAAGGCTTTCTACATCCTTCTCACAATTATCTTCAAATCCAGCAGTGGATTTTTCATAAGCACCTATTTGCTGTCTCTTGCCAGAGGGTTTCAAGCAGTTTGTCAGATGCATTTCATTAAATCCCACATAATTAAGCCTCAATTAAGCCTTTCTGAGGTGGCTGCTGTAATTATGCTTATCAGGACCCGATGAAAGGACATGAAGCCTCTCGGCTGATCCATATTCTAAGGCCTTACTTGCCTCTACCCTGTAAACTCAGTTTCTGTGCTGCAGTAATTTGCAAGGAAAGGAAAAAAAAGGTGGATATGTGTCTTTGCTTTAATATTAAGCAATCTCGTCCTCCACTGTTTCTGAAATAATTCTGCAGTGAGGTGCCATGGTTTTTGGTCTGGCTGCAAGCACCAGTCCTGACTCTCCACCACGGAGTGGGAAAACCCCGTTTCGGAACCAAAACAGACTCTTGCGGCATGTGAAAGCTGAGATATACTCTGATGGGTATTTTCATCAGGTGCAACCTATTGCATCAAGCATATGCACAATACAATCATATGCATACCTATCTTCCAACCATCAGGAAAAGGCCTAATTAATCCTTTGCCATCCCAGTTTTGAATCTTCTTTTAAGTTGTAACCGTTTCTCTCTCCTCTTCCCATGTTCCCCCTTTGTTTTTAGTTTGCTTCCGTTGTTGCAAACTGAGGCCATTTCCACACAACACGGTTACAGTGCTATTATCCCACTTTCAACCTCCAATAGAACCCTAATCACAAGTCATCTCAATTCAGAAACAAGCATCACATCAAACCGTGATTAATGCAGATCAGACGCTGCTTACTAAGATGTTTCCTTGTGGACTTTTATCTCTCCAAAGGCAGACGGTGAACTGTTTTCGTACCTCTCAGCAGGACCTTTGATTCCACAGTGGGCCTTAAGGGAAAGATTAGCTTGGCGGGCTCTTGATGGTTATAAAAAGGACAACCAGCTGAGGGTTGCAAACTGAAAAGCCAGCCCAGAGTCACCAGGTTTTCCTTTGACATGCTGGCAGTCTTCCACAGAGGAGAGATGGAGAGATCTGGTCACTCCCTTCTATGACATCTCCAGCTCCTCTTCAGGGGAATTATAGAGAAAAATATGGGGCTGGGGTTGGGAATGAAAGGCCTAATGGGCAGAATGTTAAAGGGGTGATAGTGGTGATGTGGGAGGGAGTGGCTGAGGAGTAGAGGTGGGAAGACTATTTGGAAATGTTAAAAAATGGCAGAGGGAAAAACACATGTTTCTCAGGAGTCAAGAAATGCTGACCAGAGGAATCCGGAATTGATGGAGATTTTCACACTTTGAGACTTATTGTACACAAAATGCGCTTGCAGAAAATAGCAATTTGTGTGCAGAAAATAATAATTTTCATGCAAAAATAATTTTCTGTGAAGAAAAAAAATCTGTGCAGATTTTTTTTCACATAAGTGTTTGTTTCCTGTGCAGGAAATGCTGTCTGATGTGCAAATCATTTTCAGGAAGAAAAGTGCTAAAATTACTCATTGCTTTCTTTGAAGAGAAAATGATCAAAGAGTTACAATCTTAGTGAGGAGTTTCTGAAGGCATATTGGTTTTACAAATAAGCCGACCTACTTCCCACTTTTGGAGA
This sequence comes from Ctenosaura bakeri, assembly GCA_948474755.1. Classification (NCBI taxonomy): domain Eukaryota; kingdom Metazoa; phylum Chordata; class Lepidosauria; order Squamata; family Iguanidae; genus Ctenosaura; species Ctenosaura bakeri. Next base: position 218,099 of record CAOLHI010001565.1, on the reverse strand, counting down.
ATTAGCTCTGAGCCTTTCTGCACAACACAGTTATTGCACTATAATTCTACTTTAACTACCATGGCTGCATCCTATGGAATCTTGGGTTTGTGGTCTTGGGAGGTCCTGGAGATCTCTGGCTGAGGCTACTAAATATCCCTTCTTAAACCGCAAAACCCATTAATCTATAGAACAGAACCATGGAAGTTAAAGTGGAATCATAGTGCAATAGCCATGTAGTGCAGAAAGGCCCTCCGTTTATGTCCAAGCAATCAGAACTGGGATTTGAGTTTGTTCATGACTCAGCCCAAATGCTGTAGACTAGAATAGGAAGCCTTTTCCAGATGTGAGGGTGCAACATTAACTCACACTTTACCGCTGAGTTAATGCAAGCACCGCTATCTAAAATTTAAGTGAAAAACTTCTGGAAGCAGATAAAAGAGTGAAACTGAAAGATTACATCCGGGGGGGGGGAGGCAAAAATAGGTTTGATGAATCAAAAATACTCCCATGCCTAGCATTGGTTGCATTTCAAAATTTGGCTTGTCAAAAGTGAGTGTTCATTAGAAATATTTTATAAGGCCAGGCGAAGGGAAGGGAAGTTGTCAGGATGGATAGCTACCAATTCACATCTTGTGTTGCACTTTAAAATGGAGAAAAAGTGCCGCTTTCTGCAGCTTTATGTCAGCGTTCGGAAATAAAGCAGTGGCAAGGGAAGTGACATTATTACTGTAGTCTTTAGGAGATGCTAAATTGGTAAGCTTACATGTGTTATTACATTCACAGTTTTTTGACATGTGCAATCTTTCAAGCTTATGTAGACTTTGTCAGGAGCAGACTTATCACAGCAGCAACTGTCCAGAACTTGGGATGTTAACTTTGGAAAATTAATTAATTATCATTACCATATCAAGGCTCAAAGAGTCTTTCATTACTGTCCTGTCTCTCTCATTCTCTCTCTGTATTTGTGTGTATCCCTCTCATCCTCACAGACATCAGTAAGAAAGATAAGAACCAAAAACATTTGATGCTTTTTATAAACATCTGTTTCCAATAATTTTATTTAATTTTATCAAACCAATGTCAATTTTTTATAATATCTTTCTGGGATTTAGGTTCTGTCTGAAACAATGCTGTCCGTTGTTTTAGCAATAATTTCATATATACATGTGTGCAGGTTTTGATATGTGAAAAGCAGCTCTTTTATTTTCCCGTTAATCAAAGCAACTAAATATATATATATATATGTGTGTGTATATATATATATGTATGAATGTATGTATGTATGTATGTGTATATATATATATATATATATATATACACACACACACACACACACACATACATACATATATTCAGTTACTTTTTTAAAGGCATTTCATCTTTAGTAACTGAAGAAGGTAGAAGATGAAACATTTTCTCATTTTATATATTTTCAGATGGTTGTTGTTGTTATTATTTATTTCTTTATACCCCATCTTTTCCTTGCAAGGACTCAAAACAGATGTTCTGTTTCTTCTATTTATATATATGTGTGTGTGTGTGTGTGTGTGGTTAAATGCCAGTACTGCAGCCACAAGGTTGTGAGTTCAATCCCGCCGGGCTCCAGGTTGACTCAGCCTTCCATCCTTCCACAGGTCGGTAAAATGAGTACCCAGCTTGTTGGGGGCAATTAGCTAAACACATTGTAAACCGCTTAGAGAGCACTTAGCTGATAAGCGGTAGAGAAATACATGCTATTTGTAATGTATAATTTATTTCATGTTGTTCTCCGCCTCGATCCGTGTGGAGAGGCGACATACAAATATATTATTATTATTATTATTATTATTATTATTATTATTATTATTATTAATTGCATGCTTCTGGGGTCTATCCTCTTATTTGTTGATCTGTCTGTCTGTCTGTCTATCTATATTACATTGCGTATCTCAGCAGGAGATATAGGAGCACAATGGCTAGAAGGACCCACCATGTCAAGCAAGACATCACTTGCTGATCCTACAATCTTTTTTATATGACTGAATGCAGGGATACAGGGTGAGTCCATGGGCTAGACTACCAAAGACCTGCTTCAGCACTTAAGGAACTATAAGCCTCCTACATATGATAACAACAGCAAGAATTGAATATGCTAAACTGTGGAAGAAAGAGGAGACACCCAAAATGGATCAGTGGCTAAATACGCTTTCAGAAATAAAAAATGCCAACATAGTAACCCAGAGACTCAAAGGTTGGACGGCCGTTGGGTGTAGACAGAAAGCAATGCATAATTCATGATATCAACTACTATACCGGGTAATAATCATAGAAATATCATGTAACAAGTAAAGTAGAGAAATATAGCAGGAGCTAATGAATTAAATTTGATTACTAACATTTTATTGCGATACGTGGTATAACAAATAGAGGAAATATTAATAATTGTAATCCAGAAAAAAAAAGGAAGAAGAAGTAACACTGCATGTAATGCATAATTCATGATATCAACTACTATACCGGGTAATAATCATAGAAATATCATGTAACAAGTAAAGTAGAGAAATATAGCAGGAGCTAATGAATTAAATTTGATTACTAACATTTTATTGCGATACGTGGTATAACAAATAGAGGAAATATTAATAATTGTAATCCAGAAAAAAAAAGGAAGAAGAAGTAACATTGCATGTAAACATTGCAGAGATAATTGTTTATTTGCTGAAACTTTAATAAAATTATATATATATATATATATATATATATATATAAAAGGTCGGACGGGCGAAGATATTGAAAGAGCATGGGAACTCATAAAATACCTTGCGTAAAATGGAAAAACAGAATAAACAGTATTGTACAGTAAGATGTAAGAGAAACCTAGAAACGGGACAACAAACTTAGGAAGTATGTACTCCAAAGTAAGAGGGAATTTAAATTTGTATTGGTATAAATAGTAATATTATATTGGATTTAGTTATTATTATTGTTATGTAGAAATATGTTAAGCAACCAAATGTAGAAATATAAACAAAGCGTTATACAAGATTTTAGAAAAAAAAAGTTAAAAAAAGAAAGAAAATGACTTGACGAATAATGTAAGAAGGTGGGGAAAAAAACTAACTGAAATAATAGATAGATTAGAAATTTATACAAAAACAATTAACTGGAAAAAAATGTGTGCAGTACTGTTACAAAGGCAAGAATAAACGATTCTAGTAAGGATTGGAAGAATAACAGTAAGATATGGCAATGAAAAGCAAAAGACATCATGTATTGTACGTTTATATAGCATTTTAATAAAAAGTATAAATTAAAAAAAAGGAACTATAAGCCTCCAATTTTAACTAGGAAGGTGGAACCACCAGTGTCTGAGCATTTCAACTCAGAACAGCACCGCCTCTCCTCTTGGTCCCTGTTTGGCAGTGAGGTGTCATGCCCTTCAGACATTTTGGACAAAAAGGAGAATTTTTGGATTTATAGACTAAAACCTCCATTATCACATGGCCTCAATTTAGAGGATAATCCCATCATCCACTAAGAATGCTGGTAACATAGTGATCTAAAAAAACTGCCACCTGCTATAGGGCTCAGTTTCATCTTTGGCAACTGAAGAAGGCAGAAGCGGAAATGTTTTGCTCTAAATGTATATTTTTCATGACTATTTGATTTATATTCATTATGTTTGTGTATGTGTGTGTGTGGTGATTAACAAACAGAACTGAAAAAGGGGTTCTAAAGCTTCCATATACTCCAGAATTTGGAAAAGCTATGGGGCTGTGGCATAAAGAGTTTGCCCAGTGCCTTGTAGAAGCATTTGGCCTCCTCTGACTTTTCCGCATTTTGCTGTTTTACAATATCTTGTGGCATGAGAACATACATCTAGGAGTCTTCATAGACCACAAGCTGAACATGAGTCAGCAGTGTGATGCGGCAGCCAAGAAAGCCAACACAATTCTCGGCTGCATCAATAGGAGTATGGTGTGTAGATCGAGGGAGGTACTGGTACCACTCTCCTCTGCTTTGGTTAGACCTCATCTTGTATCCTGTGTCCAGTTCTGGGCACCCCAATTCAAGAAGGATATTGACAAGCTGGAGCAAGTCCAGAGGAGGGCGACCAAAATGGTGAGGGGCCTGGAAGCCATGAAGCCCTATGAGGATAGACTTAGAGAGCTGGGGATGTTTAGTCTGCAGAAGAGAAAGTTAAGAGGGGACATGATAGCCATGTTTAAATATTTGAAGGGATGCCATGTAGAGGAAGGAGAAGGCTTGCTTTCTGCTGCTCCAGAGACCAGGACAAGGAGCAATGGATTCAAGCTGCAGGAAAGGAGATTCCATCTGAACCTCAGGAAGAACTTCCTGACAGTCAGGGCTGTCTGGCAGTGGAATCTGCTGCCTCAAAGTGTAGTGGAGTCTCCTTCCTTGGAGGGTTTTAAGCAGAGGCTGGATGGCCATCTGTCGGGAGTGCTTTGAGGGTGTTCCTGCATGGCAGGGGGTTGGACTGGATGGCCCCTGGGGTCTCTTCCAACTCTACATTTCTATGATTCTATGATTCTATGAAATGTGGACATCTATTCATTTTGATACAGTGGAATTTCTCCTTTGGGATCTCCTATGAGATCTTTCTTCCCATTCTTGGTTCACGTTAGATAGTTGGACTTTGTGTTTTCTTCCTGCACTAAAATCCTGTGCTCTGAATACATATTTCCCTAATCTGCCCATTGATTTACACAATTTACACAGTTTACTAAGTTTACTCAACTTTTCCCCAATGGCTAAAGACACTTTTCTGTGCATTTTTCTTGTGGTTCTTGTGTGCCTTCAACTTGTTTCCAACTTACAGTGACCCCAAGGCAAACCTATCATGTGGTTCTTTTGGGACTGAGAGGGTGTGATGCTTCCAGTGGGATTCCATGGCAGAACAGGGAATCGAACCCGGGTCTCTGGGATTGTGACCCAATGCTCAAACCACACTGGCTATCTACATTTTTACCCTTTCCCAACTGGGCACAGTTTACCATTTGAATTTTAAAACATATGCATTGTTTTGTGCATACTTTATTTCTTTGAAACAACCTGTAAAAAATCACAAAAGTGCAGATTTTTTCAAGTGTGGTGCACATTTTCTTGTAACAGGACTCGTGAGGAACAAAAATACTACTTTAACCTTACAGTGGAATTTCTTTCCAGCCCTACTGGAAACTGACTTTGTCTGCCTTATAATCCCTAGACATTGAAGCCCCTATTCGGACTTTTTATTTGTCCCTGATTTATGATCTCCCCTTGTCTGTTACTTAACCAGACCCTTTCCGCTCTTACTGTGTGCCGCTGAGTATTTAATATGTCTATTTAAATGCAAATTTTGACTTTTGGTCTGTAATCGTATGAAATGTTTGGCACTAAAATTTTTAATCAGAAATGTAATTTTTATATCAAACTGGTAATGGAGTGTTAGGCTACAGATAATAGAAAGATGCATCACTGACCTGATTTTTCAGGGAAGGGACACATCACATCCGATATCTGCTGGAACACCAGGACCAATTTCTTGAACATAAGAATCCCTTTGTAATAAATCCCCTGCTAATCGCTGGGCTGGTTTGTATGTCAGCCACTTAATGAGGTGCCACATGTTTAGCATCCCTTCTCTGCCTGTACAAATCTCCCCCCCAAAAAAGACAGGCAGCTCCCTTTGTCTACTGTCAGTCATGGTTTCGGCATCCTTATAGCTTAAATCACTATGTCACGCTGAAAAGAACTTATTTCATTTAATTTTGGACGCTAGTTACGGTCACATCTGGTTAGCCTTGGGATGGGAGACCACTAAGATGGGAAGACAGCTGGCCCTCCACATTTACGGGTTTGTCTTTCATGGATTTGATTATTTGGGAGTTTCTCCTAAAGCACCTCTTTTCCATAGGAACATTCCCTCTCAGCGGCTCTGATCAGGCCATACTTCTCTTTAAAAACCCACCCCTGATCCTTCACCACTACCACCACCACCACCAGCAGCCACTACCTGGCCAGCTAAAGATGTCTTGCAGTCCAATTTCTCAGTACCTTCGAACACCCAGGGAAGAAGATGGGGAAGAGAGGAGAAGCATAGGTCCACCATACAGGTCCACCCCCTTTTCCTCTTCGTCCCCTGAGCTGGTCTGGGCTCTGGGTGCCTTTTCTCTCCCCATGCCTCAGCTCCCTTAATGCACAAAAACACACACATTTTGATATTTGCAATTTCCCCACCTTTGTGGGGGTCCTGTGCCCCAACCCTGGTGAATGTGGAGGGCTGACTATAGCACTAACGTGAAAAGGATCCTTTATTTATTGCTGCTATTATGTTTATTGTGTTTATATTTTTATTATTATAATTGCTCTTTTTCTAATGTCTTTTTCTTTCTTTCTTTCCCCCCTCCCCTTTCTTTCTTCCTTTTTATTTTCATTTGTTTGGGATTTTTAAACAATGGGTGGAAGGCCATTTGTCAGGGCTGCCTTAGCTATGCATTCCTCCATTGGGTGAATGTTAGCATAATTGCCCCTCAGGCTTATTTCCAAACTCTTGGGGTCCTTTCAAGCAATGTAGGATCTCTCCAGTGAATCTGCTATTCTCACCAATGTAAATTTATTGTAGAAGAACAAAATAATAAGAAAACATTATATTATATATATATATATATATATATATATATATATAAAAACAGAATAATACCAATGAAGAGGGTACAGCTGAGTTGTGTTGATTTATTAGAGCAATAGTGTGGATGCAAATCTTTATGTAGTGCTGTCTTTAAGCAAACTTTAAAAACTTGCAAAGCAATGATAGCTGAAGTGTAATATTTCCTGCTCATTAGACAGTGGCTCTTGTCGGTCTCCTATTTATAGCCCATGTTTTCCGACCCAAGACACCACTTGCTTTGGTAATGACACTGATGTTTTGTCTGGGATTTTGGTGTCCAGCGGTTGGCCCTGCCAGTGGCCACTGAGCTCCATCTGCTGCAGGAAGGGTCACAGCTGCCAGAATCGCTTTCCTGTCATCTTGATCTGATTGATTCAGGTCGCATGTGGTGTCCGGGGTCCTGCCGAAACAGCACTCAGAGCAAGCGATGCGGCAGCCATCGTCCAGGTGGAGTGTTTTGGGGAAAGAATCACAGCAACTGGCACATATGGTATCGGCAAGAGCATATGATACGTTTAAAACTCTTCAACATTACCAGTTGTTCCTTTGTTGGCACTGAGAATTGCTCGAGCAGCTACGTGCTGAGCTTGAAACAGCTCATTGTCCATGGTTGCAAGAGCCAAAGGTCAGAAGAAGTAGCCCTGTATTCTGATGTTTGTGGAGAAACTGGAAACTGGCATATTTGCTAACAGCAGTTCTCAGCTAACATCTTTGGACTCCATGTAGCATGTGCAACAATATCACTTGCATAGTTATTTACCAAGATTTTTCTAGGGTTGACCCATGGACCACATTGGGGGCACTTCCTCAGGGATCCAAGGGTATGACACTTTTTTGGTTTTTAGATTTTGGAAGCAACCAAAAAATGTACGAGTGGGCAACTGTAGAATGACAAAGCACAACATAGAAGGTCTTACCTTTACCATTTTACCTGCATCTTTTTGGGGAAAAAATGTTATGGCTTAGGTTCAGTCTATCTTACTTGTCTGGACCCTGGGATCCTTGGGAGAGGCCCTTCTTTCCCTCCTTCCACCAAAAGAGATACTGTTGGTGGGACTGTGAGAGAAGACATTCTTGCTGGCTGCCCTTAAGCTTTGGAGCTCCCCCCTAAGGAAGCTAGATTGACCCTTCCTTTCTGCCTTTCTGTCAGCAGATGAAAAGACATCCTTTTAGAACTCATAATTATGTTCCCCTTTTTAATTAAAAATGTTAGACAACAGTCATCCCTCCACTTTCACTAGGGTTGGGGTACAGGACCTCCGTGAAAGTGGAAAAAACCGTGAATCACTCTAGACCCTCCCAAACCATATCTAACAGACCAAAAATGATGATCACCATGTTCAACCAACCATGGATTCCTTTGAAGCATTAGGGGTCCTTCACAAGGCAGAAGTGGGGGGCTGGGGGGGCTTCCTGCCATCTCCACAGCTGCCCCAGTTTTTAATAGGGACTTACAAGCCTCTTTTGCAGTTTCGTGGTCTCACAAGGCTTGCAATCCCTGTTAAAAATGGCACAGGGAGGCAGCAGAGGTGAAATAATCCATGAATAATCAAATCTGCAAATAATCCATGAATAATCAAATCTGCAAAAGTAAAACCACAAATGTGGAGAGCTGACTGTACACAGCTACATAACAACAAAAGCACAGAAAAGAAAACACTAAATTACAACCACTACTAACCTTCCAAAAGACAGCCACAAAATTTAAACCGAAAACCTTACAAAATACTAGATAACAACAAGAAGAACTACTAATACCTTGTAGCTTTTAAGGAAAGGACTGTGAGAGTGTGCTGTGTTGTTGTAATATTTAATATTAAAAACCACCTTCTACAATGTATGTTTTATATTGTTTCAATATGCTTAATACTTTGATTTTAATATTGACATTTTTGTATATTTTAGATTATATTGTCATAATTCATTTGCAAGCTGCTTTGAGTCTCAGTCTTGGGGAAAAGGTGGGATATAAATGATGATGATAGTGGTGGTGGTGGTGGTGGTGGTGGAATGACAATAACAAAGCAAAATAGCAGCAACAATAACAACAAAAACAAACTTGTTGTCAATCTGCAGCATCACTTCCATATCACAATGAGAGGGGAAACTGCGAAGGATAAATTTAATCACAGTTTTGAACATATCCTATTTGATGACGATGATAGTATGACAATATTCACTGTTATTATTATCCTATTATGTTATTAGAATCATAGAATCATAGAATCATAGAGATGTAGAGTTGGAAGAGACCACACAGGCCATCCAGTCCAACCCCCTGCCATGCAGGAACACCCTCAAAGCACTCCCGACAGATGGCCATCAAGCCTCTGCTTAAAAACCTCCAAGGAAGGAGACTCCACTGCACTCCGAGGCAGCAGATTCCACTGCCGGACAGCCCTGACTGTCAGGAAGTTCTTCCTGAGGTTCAGGTGGAATCTCCTTTCCTGCAGCTTGAATCCATTGCTCCTTGTCCTGGTCTCTGGAGCAGCAGAAAACAAGCCCTCTCCTTTATCTACATGGCATCCCTTCAAATATTTAAACCTGGCCATAATGTCCCCTCTTAACCTTCTCTTCTGCAGACTGAACATACCCAGCAATCTAAGTCTGTCCTCATAGGGCTTCATGGCTTCCAGGCCTCTCACCATTTTGGTCACCCTCCTCTGAACTTGCGCCAGCTTGACCATGTCCTTCTTGAATTGGGGTGCCCAGAACTGGACACAGTATTCCAGATGGGGTCTAACCAAAGTAAAGTAGAGTGGTACCAGTACCTCCCTCAATCTAGACACCATATTCCTATTGATGCAGCTGAGAATTGCATTGGCTTTCTTGGCTGCCGCATCACACTGCTGACTCATGTTCAGCTTGTGGTCTATGAAGACTCCTAGATCCCTTTCACAGGTACTGCTATCCAGTTTGCAGCTGAAACACTGCTTTTTTAGAAACGGAAAACATTCTCCAAAGAGAGATGTGTGCTCGTGTCCCGTATCTCTGAGACTCCATAGTTCTCTCCCGTAGATAATTTCTGTTCCGGCACCTCTCAAGAGCTCCGCCGTCCTTCCTTTGCGGTGCCTCTTTCCCCTCAACTGCTTCTTCCTTTGTTCTGATGAAACGTTTCTAAAACTTGCTTACAAAGTTTTGTTTATTCATTGAAACTCAGGTTGAGGTCCTTGATGGATGATTAACCTGACTGTTCAAGGTTAACCAACCTGTTTATGTTGAAATTGCTTTTTATGGAACGGGTTCCGGGGCATTGCAAATGTTGCCCATTACCTCACTTTTGACATTTCAGCTGTGAATCCTTTATGAAATATGAATTGAATCTAATCATCTTACTGGAATGAGATGAAGTGGTTTGCACTTACATATTAACAGTAAAAGTGTCTCTCTTCTTCTCCCATCACACGTGTGAGTGTTCTGCAGTTGCTTTTAATAATATTTAACATTTGGAGTCTGTACAATACATTCAAGGATGTTTAGGCTGCAGTTCCGTACACCACTTATTAACATCATTTTTTTAAATAAAAAGATAATGTGTTAATGTTAATATTTTTTTTCTTTTGGCTAACAAAAAAGAAAAAAAAAGACAAATTGAAAAGGTTCAAATTTGGTTCTGTCGTGGCATCATAAAGACAAAAGTATTGGCTGATATTCTCCCAAATCTTTCAGCTGTCCTCTTTCTTTCTGCCCTCTTCCTTATATGAAGAATTTGGGGATTTACATATATACTAGCTGGAGGGATTTTATTTTTATTTTGTTAGTAAGATTTGAGATCTTGTGTCTCTAATTCCTCAAACTGTCTTGTCCAGTGCCTGTAACTTTTTCCCACATTCCCCAATCGAATCTGTATTCAGAGTTATCAACATGCAGAGGTTGGGTTCCTGTGGGGAAATATACTGCCCTCCTCTTTTCTGCTGGGCCTCGTCTCCATAGCCACTGGCTTATTCCAGACAGACACAGTTGACTGAGGTCCAAGAGCTCTTTGGCTGAAAATTCTAAAGGCCCCTCCCTAAACTGCAAACCCCAGGATTCCGTAGGATCTTCTTAGGTGGCCAAACCTATGAGGTCTTCACTTGACTTTTATATGTTTTAGATGTAGACTTAGGACTGTGTCCTAAGCTTTTAAGAAATTTCTGGAATGGGAAGTGGCTTAATTGTAAACACATATATGGTTATTTCAGGAGCGAGTCTCACCTCTGAATAAATGGACTGCATTCACCGAAACATCAGGGTGTGGTTGTTCTCTTAATGAGCAATATTAATGCGTTGCATAATTTTAGCAAATTGCAAAAACTAATTTGTCGCTTAATGGCATTAAATTCTTAAGTGCTAGTCTGAAAGTGTTTAAAGTGGAAGTTAACTGTAAATTGACACATTATTATTCAGATAGTGGAGGGATTAATTTAATTTCCAAATGAATTCATAGAAATCATAGAAATCATAGAAATGTAGAGTTGGAAGAGACCACACGGGCCATCCAGTCCAACTCCCTGTCATGCAGGAACACCCTCAAAGCACTCCCGACAGATGGCCATCAAGCCTCTGCTTAAAAACCTCCAAGGTAGGAGACTCCACTACTCTCCGAGGCAGCAGATTCCACTGCCGGACAGCCCTGACTGTCAGGAAGTTCTTCCTGAGGTTCAGGTGGAATCTCCTTTCCTGCAGCTTGAATCCATTGCTCCTTGTCCTGGTTTCTGGAGCAGCAGAAAACAAGCCCCCTACTTCCTCTACGTGGCATCCCTTCAAATATTTAAACATGGCTATCATGTCCCCTCTTAACCTCCTTTTCTGCAACTAAACATACCCAGCTCTCTCAGTCTATCCTCATAGGGCATGTTTTCCAGGCCTCTCACCATTTTGGTCACCCTCCTCTGGACTTGCTCCAGCTTGTCAATATCCTTCTTGAATTGGGGTGCCCAGAACTGGACACAGTATTCCAGATGGGGTCTAACCAAAGCAGAGTAGAGTGGTACCAGTACCTCCCTCGATCTAGACACCATACTCCTGTTGATGCAGCCGAGAATTGCATTGGCTTTCTTGGCTGCCGCATCACACTGCTGACTCATGTTCAGCTTGTGGTCTATGAAGACTCCTAGATCCCTTTCACACGTACTGCTATCCAGCCACGTGTCCCCATCCTATATTTCTGTATTCCATTATTTCTGCCTAAGTGTAGGACCTTACATTTCTCTCTGTTGAATTTCATTTTGTTCGCCCTGGCCCAGCTCTCCAATCTATCCAGGTCATTTTGAATTTTGATCCTGTCCTCTGGCATATTAGCAACCCCTCCCAATTTGGTGTCATCTGCAAATTTGATGAGCATGCCCTCTATTCCTTCATCTAAGTCATTGATAAAAATATTGAACAGCACTGGGCCCAGGACAGAACCTTGTGGCACCCCACTAGTCACTTCTCTCCAGGATGAAAAGCAGCCATCCGTGATCACCCGTTGGGTTCGGTCGGTCAACCAATTACATATCCAATTAACAGTAGCCCTGTCTAGCCCACATTTTACTAGCTTCGATGCAAGAATGTCATGGGGAACTTTGTCAAAGGCCTTACTGAAATCGAGATATGCTACATCCACAGCATTCCCTTCATCTATCAAGCTAGTAACTCTATCATAAAAAGAGATCAGATTAGTCTGGCATGACTTATTTTTGAGAAATCCATGTTGACTTCTCGTGATTATTGCGTTGTTTTCTAAATGATTAGAAACTGAACGCTTAATGATCTGCTCCAGGATCTTTCCGGGTACCGATGTCAGGCTGACTGGGCGATAATTATTTGGGTCCTCTTTTTTTCCCTTCTTGAAGATGGGGATAACATTTGCTCTCTTCCAATCTGCTGGAACTTCTCCTGTCCTCCAAGATTTCTCAAAAATTATAGCAAGCGGTTCCGAAATGACCTCTGCCAGCTCTTTTAATATCCTAGGATGCAATTCATCTGGCCCTGGAGACTTGAATTCATCCAATGCGGCCAGGTATTCCTGTACCACCTCTCTACCTATTATGTGCCTCATTTCCTCTGCTTCCTCCCCTGCTCCCCTACCGCCAGGTTGAGTGCTTGTATCCTTCTGGGGAAAAACGGAGGCAGAGAAGGTGTTAAGTAGCTTTGCCTTTTCTCTCCCCCCTGTGAGTAATTCGCCATCTTCTCTGCGTAGCGACCCTACTGTCTCCTTCTTTTTCCTTTTGCTGCGGACATATTTAAAAAAACCCTTTTTATTGTTTTTAATGTCTCTGGCCAGCCTAAGTTCGTTCTGTGCTTTAGCCTTTCTGACCTCCTCCCTACATCTCCTGGCTACTTGCTTAAATTCTTCTTTGGTGGTTTCCCCTTCTTCCATTTCCTATACGTGTTTCTCTTAACTCTTAGCTCAGCTGAGAGTTCTTTAGTCAACCATTCTGGTTTCTTCAGATGCCTTCCATTTTTCCTCCTTATTGGCACAGTTTTAGACTGTGCCGTCAGTCCTCTCCTTTTTAAGGAACTCCCATGCCTCCTGAACTCCTTTCCCTTTCACTATTCCTGACCACGGAATTCCAGCCAGCAGCTCCCTAAGTTTACAGAAGTCCGCTTTTTTAAAATCTAAGACGAGTGTCTGGCTACCCTTATCTTCTCCTTCCCACTGAATGCTAAATTCCAACAGGGCATGGTCACTCCCCCCTAAAGATCCAACCACTTCTACCTCATTCACAAGGTCATCCCTGTTGGAATTATCACCTATTTTAGACTTCTTCTTTTTTTAAAAAAAAAGAAAAGAAATTGTTGGTGACTTGATGGGGATGTAGGAATATCATTTCAGAATTCCAGTGATGGGATTTAATTGGCGAGGGTGGGTTTCAGTTTGGGCCGTTGTACAGGCTAAGTTCATTTCAAAAGTATAAAGCGTGTTGTTTGATATTAAAATGTTAAGTTCTCTTTCTGGGCCATTTCCGCATGAGACTGTTATAGCGCTTTGATTCCACTTTCAACCTCCTATGGAATCCCTCCCGAAACTGCAAATCCCAGCTCCTTCAACCTTTCCTCGTATATTTTGTTCTCCATACCTCTTATCATCTTGCCTTTCTCTGAACCTGCTCCAGCTTGTCTATATCCTTCTTAAAATGTGACACCCACACCTGAACACACTACTGCAAATGAAACCTGATTAGCACCAAATTTAATGGAACTGTTACTTCTCTTGACTTGGAAATGATACTTCTATGAAGGCAGGCTAAAATAGCATTTGCTCTCTTTGCTGCAGCACCACACGACAGGCTCGCATTCAGCATATGATCCACCATAATTCCAAGGTCCTGTCCAGATGTAGTACTTCTGAGCTGTGTATCCCCTAAATTAACACCTATGCATTTAAATCCCATTGACTGAAAGCATCTACTCCAGTTGGAAGTAACCATTTGATATAGACCAGCAGTTTACTATTGGAATAAAGAGCCAGCAAATGTCTCTTTAAGGATTCGAGATTTGCATAGCATTCAGATAAAATGGGGCATCCAAAAGAGACCATGTTTCATTAGCTGCAGGGTCACAAAATCTTGGATTTCATGAACATGATGGCCTTTCTTAGCCACTGTGGTGAAATTTAGCAGTTCACTGAGTAGAACAATCACTGAAAGAAGAAGCAAATAAAAATATGTGACGCCCAGAACCATCTTTGCTTGACTTTGTTGGGCTATTTAGACCTTAATTTATTTCTCTTTCCCCGCACTCCAAGTTTTGCTATGTGAAATGGTCTTTTTAAACTCAGATGCTGGTTTCACTGCCAAGTGACCACAAATTGCTGCTAAAACTGAACTTTAGACGTGAGAATCTACCTTGTAACTGTTTTTACTCAATCCTCTCCCTGTGTTATTGAAGAAAAACTATGTTTTTGTTCCTTTTAACCCTGGCACTTATTTATGTTAAGACAATATATATACACAAAAGCATCTGTTATAATTCTTTCAGCAGGAAGGAAGTTGTTATAGGGCTGGTGTCCTTATTCGGAAATTGAAAAATAATAGTGTACAATAGCAGTGCTTTTCTTGAAAAAAACACATAGAGTTTATTCCAGTGCAATTTATGTCTTGCTGGCTCAAGCGGAGTTGTTACTATCATCGTTAAAATTTTTGCAACTCTCAGTCTGCTATAGATTGGTGGAAGGATGTTTTTGCTTACTGTGGAAACATCCATCCGAGATATCAGAAAATCTGATTAACAGAGCAATAATTTTTTTAAAAAAGAATAGAATCATAGAAATCTAGAGTTGGAAGAGACCCCAGGGGCCATCCAGTCCAACCCCCTTCTGCCATGCAGGAACACCCTCAAAGCACTCCTAACAGATGGCCATCCAGCCTCCGCTTAACAACCTCCAAGGAAGGAGACTCCACTACACTCCATGGAGGCAGCAGATTCCACTGCCGGACAGCCCTGACTGTCAGGAAGTTCTTCCTGAGGTTCAGGTAGGATCTCCTTTCCTGCAGCTTGAATCCATTGCTCCTTGTCCTGGTCTCTGGAGCAACAGAAAACAAGCCCTCTCCTTCCTCTACATGGCATCCCTTCAAATATTTAAACATGGCTATCATGTCCCCTCTTAACCTCCTCTTCTGCAGACTAAACATCCCCAGCTCTCTAAGTCTATCCTCATGGGGCTTCATGGCTTCCAGGCCTCTCACCATTTTGGTCGCCCTCCTCTGGACTTGCTCCAGCTTGACCATGTCCTTCTTGAATTGGGGGGCCCAGAACTGGACACAGTATTCAAGATGGGGTCTAACCAAAGCAGAGTAGAGTGGTACCAGTACCTCCCTCGATCTAGACACCATACTCCTATTGATGATAAGAAAGAACAGCATGAAGCTATTAGCACTAGCTTTTGCAATAAACCAAATAAAAGACATCACTTTGTGTGCAGTGCAGTCACAAGGTTCTCTCCAGAATGTTGGAATTGTTCACAAGAATGGTCAAAAAAGACCACCCCACACACATGCAATTTATTCAGTCTGCCCATTATCTGTTGCAACAAATAATAGAATAAATGTTTGTTTATTCTATTAGATTTTATCCAACATTTTACTAAGGAAATATCACTTGTGGTGGCAAGAATATAATTCCAAATATTAAACAATCAAATCCTTTTCATCATCACCCAGTACAGGTTCAACAGTTAAAACATTAAAATCAGGAATTGCAGCATAAATAAACAGAGAATAATTATGACCCAAATTAGAATAAACACTGTGACATTTTGAAAAGAAAATGCTTCCCCTTTTCAGGTAGCTTCCAAAGAATTGTTTGAAAACTCACTTTTTCTTTTCCTGTTTCAAATTGGTTGAAGAGGACAAGGAAAAAAATGGAAGGAAATAAAAGAGAAACAAGAGCTGAGGAAGGGGATGAGAAGAATTTGTCTTTGTCATCTCGGGATATGAAAGAATCATGCAGATGCCAATGGTTTTCATAGATCTCATTACCTTGGCACGAGGCACTGCAAGCGTTCATCAACCCGCTTTGAGAACATCTTGCATTTGGCACGAGATCAACATGACCAAGTTTGGGTTTTGCTTAATTAGCACCATTACTTACTTCTCTGCTTGGCGGGAGTAAGTATAGGTTGCTTTCTTTAATTTTCTCTTGTTGTGCACCTTCAAGCTTTCTCCAGCTCATGGTGATCCCAAGGCAAGCCTATCATAGTTAAGATTTTTTTTTTCCCAAAGAGGCTTGCCGTGGCTTCCTCTGAGGCTGAGAGAGTGAGGCTTGACCAGGTGGGTTTTCATAAATGAGCAGGGATTCAGCCAGGAACCCTGGTCTGTGAGACCTGAGCTACCACCAAAATCACTATGCCATGCTGGCTTTCTCTCTTTCAATAGATACTTAGATAGGTAAGTAGATGGGTGGGTGGGTAGATGGATGGATGGATAGATAGATAGATAGATTAGAAGTAGGGATGGGTGGATGGATAGATAAGATGATAGGCTGGATAGATGGTAGGTAGGTAGGTAGATAGATAGATAGATAGATAGATAGATAGATAGATAGATAGGGGTATATAGAGATCTTTTCCACCCTATAGGACAGTCCCACAATTCAGCGAGTACAGAATACTCCAAAACTATCTAGTTCGTGCAAGCCAATAAGGCAGTACAGTTGGCCCTCCAGATTTCTGGGTTTGACTTTCGCAGATATGATTATTTGTGAGTTCCCCCAACCCCTGTCCCCCAGCTCAAGTGCCTTTTTTCCAAGGAAACCGCCCTTCTCGGCAGCTCTGATCAGGTCATGCAAGCCTTTAAAAACCAACCTCTGGTTCTCCTCCACCAGCCACTGCCTGGTTATCGAAGGAAGGATCACAGCCTGATTTCTTAGGACCATAAGCTCCCTCCTGATGCCCCCCCCCGTAAATACAAGGAAGGAGATGGGTGTGGGAGAGGAAGTATAGAATCATAGAAATGTAGAGTTGGAAGAGACCCCAGGGGCCATCCAGTCCAACCCCCTACCATGCAGGAACACCCTCAAAGCATTCCCGACAGATGGCCATCCAGCCTCTGCTTAAAAACCTCCAAGGAAGGAGACTCCACTACACTCCGAGGCAGCAGATTCCACTGCCGGACAGCCCTGACTGTCAGGAGGTTCTTCCTGAGGTTCAGGTGGAATCTCCTTTCCTGCAGTTTGAATCCATTGCTCCTTGTCCTGGTCTCTGGAGCAGCAGAAAACAAGCCCTCTCCTTCCTCTACATGGCAGGTCCACCATGCCAACTCATCCGCTTTCCCTCTCCTTTCCATGGTCTGATTGAACTCTGGGTGCCCACTCTCCCCACCATGTCCCAGCCCCCTTCCTACAGACACGCACATTTGCAATTTTTCCACTTTTGTGAGGGTCCCATGCCCCTAACACTTGCAAATGTGCAGGACCAACTGCATTTAAAATGTTCTTCAGAACTATGCATTATACCAACTGAATGGAAAACAGCTCATGAAATGCACAAAGTTTAACAAAGAAAAACAAAAGTTGGCAAAACTTGCATGGGGACATTTTCTGCTCGATTTGTTTTGTGCTCTACTAAAGGATTAATATAATCAGGATTTACTTCCTTGTCATTAGTAATAGGCAAGGATTCAAAAAAAAAAATCATCCCAGGTAAAAACTTAGGAGTCCATCCAGATTAAAAAGGTATAATGCAGGCACCAGGAAGACAAATGACGGTTTTGAGAAACAATTCACTGGTGATCAATATGCATTGATTTCTGCAAAAGCCTTTCTGTTCAAATCGTTCAAAGTTAATACAAGTAGGAATTTTATTTTGGATGCTCATTTAGAAACTACTGATGTATGTAACTATTTGCTCATCACATAAATGCAGCATGTCTTTAACTTTTTCATTTGGTTAAATTTATGGTTGGAATCGTAGGCTATTATAGAGGATATATAACGCAGAACTTCAACCCACATCCTTTGCTCATCATTATTGTATGGGAGTCTATCCTGTTAAGTAGGAGAACAATCACAGGAGGAAATAAATGTTTGACTTGCTGTCATTATGCGATGTCTTTCTCCACCCATACTACGTGCCACAAGCAGGAGAAGGAGAATATTTATTTATTTAATTTATATTCCACCTTTCCCTTTGTACAACATCCAAGGGGACTTACAAAAAAGATTTCCAAAAACTCACTACCGTTTAAAAAGTTATCTGTACAAACATAAAACAGCAACGACACACAATTAGATGTCAGTTCAGTTTGGAAAAAACATACCGTTAAAACAATATGCAATCAAAACAATAAAAAGGAGTTTAAAACAAATCAAAACCACCACCTCCATTAAAAGTTTTTTGTTGTTGTTGTTGTTCACATAATGTATGAGCAAAGGGGTATCTACCAGCTGATGAAAGGAAAGGAGAGAAGGGGGCCTGTTATCACGGTTATGATATGTCTGGTGAGAGCACTGGATATTCTTTTGATATCAAATAATTTGACCTTTGCCTGACCTTTCTCTGCCACCCTACTCCACGTGTTTGCAGAGGTTCTCCAGACAAGCACGTAAGGGCACGGCCGTTAATGGTTGTACATTCCAAAACCCCATTCAGGCAGACAACTTAAGCCTCTCGGATGCTCTAGGGAAAAACCTCCCTGCAAACTGGCTTTATCCACACAAAGCCGCACGGCCAGGAGCCAAGCCATTTCTTTGTGTCAGGCTATTAACGAACTGGCCACGCTATTGTCTTAAGAGCTAAACCCATCATGCAAAATCTGACCTTTTCCAACTCCAAATTTCCTTTGTTCTCACCGAGCATAACATAGCCTGTAGGTAAAATCCACCCTATAAAAGGTCCCCACTTTCGGGACCACCTCGGACTACTTTGGACTTCCATTCTGCCTTGCTGCTGGTAGTCTGAAGGAACTCCCCTCAGCGAACCCCGTTGAGCTTTCTCTCCCGGAACCCCGTCTTTCTCTCCAGGACTACGAGACCGGGTGTCGTATTACCCTTCCCGAAAAGCTCTCAGTTTCTATTTCTCAGTTAGTTAGTCTATGTCTTGTCGTGCGTGTTTCTTGTCTTTAATAAAATTTTGTTTGTCACTTTGAAAACCTTGTCTAGCCGCTCTCTGACCTGACGCTGTAGACATTGGGTTAAAGATCCTTGCTAAAGTTACCCTGCCTCTCGTTTAAATGAGAGAGTGCTCGAGTTAAATTCCCCCAACTTGTGTTTTTGTTTGGTAATTTGGGCGCCCCTCCCGGGACCCCCAACATACAGGGTAACAGGCCAACCAAACCTTCCATGGGAGGGAATTGCATGACCTGGAAATGACCACCAACAA
The DNA here is from genome assembly GCA_948474755.1 of Ctenosaura bakeri. Lineage (NCBI taxonomy): Eukaryota > Metazoa > Chordata > Lepidosauria > Squamata > Iguanidae > Ctenosaura > Ctenosaura bakeri. The sequence goes on along the minus strand of CAOLHI010001565.1, from coordinate 198,687 downwards.
AGGTCTCTCCTGGGTTCCCGCCAGACATGCTGTGAAGCTGGTGGGACTGATAGAAAGCTCTCCCCTGGAGATCTTAAATCTCAGGTAGACTCATACAGGGAGATGCAGGCCATTTCCACACAAGACTTTTGTAGTGCTATAACAATCCTGGGACTTGCAGTTTAGGGAGGGGCATTTAGAATTCTTAGCCAGAGAGCTCTTTGGCCTCAGGAAACTACAAACCCCAGTATTATTCCATTTGAGAATGGAATAATACCATTAGAACTGTATAGGGTGGAAATGGCCACAGTCTTTCAGATGGTATGAACCTAAGCCATGGAGGGCTTCACCAGAACTTTAAATTCTACCTGGAAACAGACAGGTGATGGGGAGGGGTACATATTCCCTCTAAATGGCCACAGTTAATATCCTGGACACAACATTAGTCATACGAGACCAAAACTGAAAATAGAAGCAGCTGACAATGAAAATGCTAAACTGAGGGCTTTTCCACACTTTGGGGGGGAAATGGGGCAGTCCATTACTCACCAGACTGGCACGCTCCCCCCGACGACCCACACCGATCCGGAGCAGCGCGTGCCTGTGCTATGCACTCTCCAGGGATGAAAATGGAGGCTTCCGGTTGGTGGAGGCTCTCCACCAACCAGAGAAGCTTGCCAGCCAGAAGCTTGCCCCCAGAAGATCTGCATCCTTGCGCTGGTGCGAACCTGCAAATCTACACTTTTGCCCGGCGATGGACTGGGGCGCGCCGTGCTATTGAAAGTCCTGTTTCAATCGGACTTTCAATAGCACAGTGAATGACCAGTTATGGGCGTTCTGGAGCGGGCTGAAGTCCGGACATACGGTAAGTAGTCTGAACTCAGTTCACCCCCAAATGCAAATGTCCTCGTGGGAGGACGCACCACCCCATTTTAAAAACCAAGTGCGGAAAAGCCCTGAGTTGGGGAATCAGCAGTAGTTGTACAAGGAATGTCTACATGGGAGAAATGCCTTCTTTCGTGTGAATCTGCCCCTGGAGTGCATTTGTTTACCTTGCAACTCCTAACTACGTACATAGTTAAGATTAAACATAGTTTGGGGTTTTAATGTAAAGTTAAAATGTACCAAATTGAACTCAAGGTGCAACAGAGGCAGAGACTGGAACAGTCCAGACACCCAAAATTTGGTGTTGCTTGGTAGCATAACAATTAACCATGATTTAATGAGATCTCTGTACTGACCAAGAATTGTTCGGACCAAATAGTTGGGCATATTGATATACATCTTTTGTGTCTCTTTTAAGAGAGAGGATGTCTGTGAAATAGCACCAGGCATTGCTACGTTTGGAAAGTGCTTGGTAATCTAATTTAAATTTGCTGTTATGTACTAAGAATTCATTTTATTGTCCCTATATAATGCAGATAATGGGTAACGGAGTATGTAAGGTAGACTGTATACATACAGAACTTCCAAATTTAAATGAAAACATGCCACTGTGGATTAATAATTTATCAGTTTGGGAATTATAATGTGTTGTCAGAGTGCCAATTAGTGACTTTTCTTGTATTTATAATAAACCTAGATTTCATAAATATTAACATATTATTGTCTATGTAATTCTGATTTTCCGAGAATACAGAGGTTTGGGGAATTGTCGCCAGAGATTTTAATTAAACATAAACTTGGATACATAATTTATCATGGAACTCTCACAAACACAATTCTTCCCATCCTGTTTTTCCTGAATTTTCACAACTCTAGGCTTGAGGCTCTTTAACATCATTACATGATTATCAGTTTCTTCCTAATTCCTGTCCCTTTGTGGTGTGTGTGACGGGGCTTAGTGGGACGTGGTGGAAAAAATGTGTGCAGGAAACATTTCCTTTTAAAAAGAAAAAAGAAAAAGTAAAGATCAAGTATTTCTCTTCAAAAATGTGTTTGGTGCAAATAGAATCTTTTCTTTTTCACATAAGTGAAATTCTTGGAAAAATGTCCAACATGCAAACAAACATTGAGAAAACCGTCATAATATTTCTCATTAAGGAAAACAAATGTTTTGAACATTATTTTACATCCCTGCTTCAAGGGTTTTAATGACAGACCTAGAAAGTGATCTTGCAGTTATGCTGCCTGGTGTGGTCAAAATGTCAAGCAATGTTCACCTGCTGTTTAAAAAAAGGCAAATTCCATGTTGGACATAATAGACGCGAGATAGCTGTCCTCCTCCTCTCTCTGTCTGGATGTGACTGTGAGCATCGTTGCTAATAATGGGCTGCACCGCAGGATCCTTAAGTGGCATTTTGTCCCCAAGAGTTTAAGTGTGACTGTGATTGAAGAAGTAATGAGAGAATTCAGACAAGTATATTTCTCACTTATCAACGTGCGTGATTACTGACAACAGCTTTTCCTGTGAACAGTTCATTATGCTCATCCATAACATTGTTATTACGTCCTTTAGATATTTGCAAAATTATCTTTGCTCATCCCTTACAGGACTTAGAATCATAGGCCACTTCTGCACGAGACTGTTATAGTGCTATTATTCCATAAGATGTTGAAAGTGGAATAATTGCACTTGTGCAGAAATGGCGGTAGAATCATAGACATGGAATGGCCTGCAAGGGCCATCTAGTTCAACCCCTTTGCATACAAGGATACACAATTATTGTATAGCACTCTGACCTCTGTTTAAAGACTTGCAAAGAAAGAGGACCCACAATGCTAAGCAGTCTGTTCTACTGTTGAACAGTTTTCATTGTCAGGACATTTCTTCTTTAATGTTTAGGTGGAATCTCTTTTCTTGTTCAATGCATGGAGATGATTCAAAAGCACATAATGGACAATGACATTGATGCCAGGAGGTCCAACAGGATCAATGAAGTCATACTCTTTCTTTTTCTCTCCATAGGAGATCATCCATTTGAGCAACCATGTCTAATTCCATCCTTGATGGTCCGTAAGAAAAGTTTTAAGTTGTGCACTACTACAAGGATATATTTGTTGAGTTTTCACTGTGTATAATGCAAGTTGCTACGTTACAAGGAACTTCTTGATTGATTGTTTCTTAAACCTGGGCCCTAAAGACAGACTGGAAAAGATTGAAATAATTGGTGCTCTCCAAGGATTTCTGCAAAATTTCCTCACTGTCTGTCTCCCTTACAAGCATTTCCCATGAGAGCTATATGGCAATGGTAGTTTGCAGCCAGAAATGAACAAACAAACAAACAAACCCACAATTATAAATCACAATTATGAGTAGAATATGTAGTAATTGTTGCTGTTGTTGGTACGGTTGCTGTTTCGTTCTGGATCTGGTTGGGCAGGAGATTTGAACAAAGGTGAAAGGTGCTGAAGTTGTCTTCTCCATGGTTGTCTAAAGCCCCAATTAGTCCACGGAGAATCTGACCCAGCATTTTAAATTTGCTCTTCTTGATGGAAATGCAAATAACAATAGCACCAGCCCTTCTAGAAAGCACTTCCACTCCTTCACCTGCAGTACTTTACGTGCTTGAAACTCTACCTGAAACTATATTTTTTATAAAATATTTTCTAGTTTCCAAGGTAACCTTCAGAAACTCATAAACCCAGGGCGTGGGGACTTGGTATAAGATGGGAATATTGGCCATTTATAACAAGAACATGGTAATGATGTGGAACCATGAAGAACCAATGCAATAATCCTGTTTTTATTATAATAATAATAATAAGCATGGCTGTAGAACAATGTGAATATGAAGGGAAATGATACCCATTTGTCCACATTAGTTTTCAAAGATAAAGCGAATAGAGGACTGATTTATGAGAATAAATAAGGCAGAATGTCTTCTCTTGGTCACAAAGAAGAATCTTGTGTGCATTCAGCTCTCAGAATTTACCAACCTGCAAATGATGATCAGCTCTTGAATGGTAATCAGAATAGAAAACAATGCAAATATGGGGAATCCGTAAGAAATATATTTTGATAATAAAAGGCCTAGAGTTCTGAGCGCCTAACTTTTAAAAGATTGTGTTTGAATTCCTTATATTTAAACACATGAGTAACGAATTGAAGTTGCCATCCCTTTCTTCTGAGTAGTTCTTCATCTTAAACACTATATAGTAGACAAATACAACATGAGTACTGGGTGGATTTGGCCATTACAGTTGGGTGAGAATTCCTTTTTCAGTTAAATTAGAATTTGGAGGCAAGAGGAAAGAAGATTTTTCATATTCTGGGCAGGAAGATCTTATGATTTTTTAAAAAAAATATAATGTAGGAGAAATCAAAACCAACAGATTCCTCCATCCAGAGTTTCCAGAACCAGTCCTAAGTTCTTGTGTTCCTTAAGGTACAAACAGAGTCAGTCACCTGAGCATAAAATAATTCAATTAAATGAATTTTAAGGTAGTCCAGAACTAAAAATGGTGCTTCTGTGATATGTGACTTATCTCAAGGAAGGAATGTGGTCAGGGTTAAAAAAATGTTTGTAGAACCATCTCATAACTTTTCAGAAATTTTCCAAAAGTGGTTTAACTCTACTCCTATATTCACGTCTTTGGTGATACAAACCCTCGGATGGCTGATGACTTGCAAGCCGTTTGCTACTTCAGTATTGTGTGTTTAATTAGTAATGTGCTAATTGCTTAATAACAGGACAAATTCATTAAAGCCAAGGACGAAGATTCACTTACTGTTCACACCAAGCATCTCATTTGTATAAGAATCTTATAAATTTTAATAGTGGTGCCTCATCACCATCAGAAACCCACATGGAAAAGAATCAGTAGGATAAGACCTGTTCCTTAATTATAAAGCAGTAAGGAACATGACTTTGAAATGACAATGTTTTCTTTAATTATGTGGAATATTTTGCATTGGGTAGTGCTGTAAGTGAAAAGGCGCATCGGCTAATAAAGGAGACATGGAACCAGGATGTCTTGCAGTGGTGAATCTGGGCTCAAGCCATGGCTGTGTTCAGATGTTATCCTAAAACGTGGTTTTTAAAGCAGAACAAGAATGAGCCCTGGTGAGCCTCAAGCATGGTTGCAATGAGGAAAGAGGAAGTCTTCACCTCTGGTTTGGATGTTTTGCATGCTTTCATCCTTTTGAAAGGAAACAGTAGTATATACTGTTTCCTTTCAAAAGGATGAAAACATGCAACTCTAGTATATACTTGAAGTGGTTTTCAGGGCCTAAATACCCTAAAAGAAACAGATTCTGTCTGATCTTAGAAGCTAGTAAAGAGGATTAGCCCTGGTTACTACTTAGATAGGAGGTTGCCGATGAATACCAGGCACCATATAAGCTGTATTTCAGAGAAAGGAACGGGCAAAACCATAAAGGTTGCAATTCTCCCCATTCTTAGGCCATTTCCGCACCAGCCTGTTATAGCGCGATGATTCCACTTTCAACACCCTCTGGAATCCTGGGGTTTGCAGTTTCGGGAGGGGCCGGCCAGATGTCCTTTGAGGTCTCTTCCAACTCTATAGAGGCCGGCCCCTCCCGAAACTGCAAACTCCAGGATTCCAGAGGAGGTTGAAAGTGGAATCATCGCGCTATAACAGGCTCGTGCGGAAATGACCCTAGTCATAATGACCGATGCCTTAAGCAGAGAGAGGCATCCCAAGATCTTTCCAGCAACAGTTTAGTTCTCTCTTGGCCCCTCTCTTCCAGATACCCTTTGAGGAGGAATCACTTTCTCCTAGCTTCTCTTTCCATTCAATGCATTTCCTAGTCATTGACTCCCAGTAAGAGGTGTATCCCAAGCCATTCCGGACCATTGACTTTTAATTTTCCAGAAGAAAGGATATAGCCCGCAAAGCTTGACCGCTGACCATTAAGGAACAATAATTCTACCTCATTAAGACTTCTGAGTCCAGCTCCCAGACTTACCCATTGCAGACTTACTCATTGCAACACTACAACAATGCAATCTGGAGTCTTTAATACACAACAGAACTACCAGAACTCTCCAGCTTGGGAGAGTTTCTAGGCTCTTAGGTTGTCTCTTATCTGAAGGAGAACAATTTTGTTCCTATTTATGATTTCCCATAATTAGAGAAACCGAATCTCTCTCCCTTCCAGCTCTGCACTACTTCTGATGTTTGGATAGGCTTTTTACAAAAAAAAGCTGAGGGCACTGAGAAATTATGCATTGCAAACTGACTACTTTTTTTTTTTTTTTGGTTAAGCTAACTTTTCCTTTTCTCTCTCTTTTTTTCTGGGTAAACTTCTGAGCTAATAAAGCAGTCCCCCTCCTCCCTCAGGCCATGTTAAAAAGGTCAGGCGCAAAGTGATTATTTTTAATTTACACAAAGAGAATGTATATGAAAGGGAGCCGTGTGCTGCCGCTTGGCTAGAACAGGGAGTGAGCGCTTATTCAAATCTCCTTTTAACGTCCTCTTTAACCATCTTCCTTTTGAGGCTTTTTTTTTTTCCTCCTGTGACCTTATAAGTTAATTTCTAAAGTCATTGTTCATACAGCTTCAAGTGTCTAAAAACCTTGAAACCGTCACTTGTCTTTCCTCGCATGCTCCGCTGCCAGTTCTTTGCTGTTTTTCGACTGGTTTTAATTTGTGATTACGTGCAAAAGTAGCACAGAGTGCCCACTGGAAACTTTGGAACGTACACAATCACTGACTTATAGGATCGCAGAAGCCCTGCATGGTGAAGGAACTCCAGATAAAGCATCCCCAGCAGGTAGATGTCCAGGTTCTTTCTGAAGCTGTCCAGAGAAGAAGATTCCACCTCTCTGGTCAGTTGGTTCCATCGTCACACAGCTCTTACTGTCAAGGAGTTCCTTCTTTGGGCCTTTCTGCACTACACTGTTATGGTGCTGTAGTGGAATTGAGATAGAGACCCACGGTTTTAGAAAAAAGATTTATTGTGCACAATGTCCCAGTGAGCTACTTCTCAAAAGTCTGGACGCCCCCTCCTTACATTCAGAGCATTTTATACATCTCCAATACAAATACATCACATGTCCAAAAAGAGAAACTGACACGTACAAATGGTTCCCACCATTCTCTTGCCTAATCTTACTAATGTTGCAAAGTAAGGGAAGCTTTGCGAGGCACATTCCATCCTCCCTAACACTGTCGCACAGAGTACCATTGTATTCCTTTCAAACACAGAGAGATTTCAATTGCAGAGGAAATTAACTAATTTTCCTCACTTCCTGAGGTCATCTAGGCTGACCCACTTTAGTGCAAGCATTGCACTTTCAACCTCCTATGGGATCCTGGGATTTGCAGTTTAGGGAGGGACATTGCAAATTCTCAGCCAGAGAGCTCTTTGGCCTCAGAAGAACTACAAGCCCCAGAATTCCACAGGAGGTTGAAAGTGGAATAACAGCACAGTGTAGCGTGGAAATGGCTTAAGTGTCAATCAAAATATACCCTCCTGTAACCTAAAATTATTAGAGTTGGTCCTACCCTCCGGGGAAGAAGAGAACAATCTTGTGCCTCCTCTCTGTGACAGTACTTGAACTATTTAAAAATTGCAATCATGCCACCCTTCAGTCTTCTCTTTACCAAGCTAAACATGCCCAGCTTCTTCAGCCTATTTCCTTATAGATTTTGTTCTCTATATGTCTTATTACACTCATGGCCCTTCTTTCAACCTGTTCCAACTTGTCTCTATCCTTCTTAAAATGAGCTGCCCAGAACTGAATGCAATACTCCACATGAGGCCTGACCAGCATAGAACATAACAAGACTATTACCTGAAATGATGCTTCTCTGCTTGCAACCTAAATTAGCATTTGCCTTCTCTGCTGCAGCATCACACTGCTGACTTAGCATTTAGCAATTCACTGACAGGATCTCCTCTAGCTGGGACTAGCCATTGGATGTAGGACAGGGGTGGGAACTAGGGGGCACTCCAGAAGTTATTGGGTGAGAGACATACCTCTTAATTCATTTCATTCTTGTGGACGTGAACATTTTTTTTTTTTGTTCTCACTGCAAAAAAGTCCTTGAAAGCTGTGCAGTTTTCAAAGACTATTAATAGCTCAGAATATATTATGTGCAAAAAATTACAAGTTTTGCAGAGAAAGCAACATTTATACACAGACTTGTATTCCTTGAAATAGATGTTTTGTGTTTTGTGTGTGCAGAAAATGCTGTTTTCTCCACGTGTATGCACAAACACACACACAGAGAGAGACATCTCTTTTTGTGTGCAGAATGCTTGCCAAATTGGAAATTGGCTTTCCCCACATGAGAAAAATGTGGAGTTTTTAACCATCATTTTTCAAACACTTCCAAATATTCTCTCCCTCTCTGCATGTTTGGTTGCACCTCTTACCCGTACTCATCATGGAACATAATTCCAAGGCCTGATGGAAGCTGCAGTCCAACAACGTAGACGTAGTTTACCGTTCAGTCCATTTTGTGTTTTGCATGCTTCTCCTTATCTCCGGTTCTCCTTTCTTCCCCAAATGTCCTTTGCAAACCTGTCCTCTTGTCTGTGACTACACCGCCTTACTAACTGAACAGACAGACATGCAGGCATACTAAGTAAAATGCTTGATAAAATCCCTTTTCTTGAGTTTTTGCATAGGGGTGGCTAAAAGGGCTGTACTGAGTGCTGAAAATTTACTAATCACTTCAGCTTCCAGCTGTGATAACTATGGTTGATGCCCTGACATTCTGACATCAGCTCTAGATCTTTGTTTTGGTTTCTCAGTTCACTTAGTAATTGAGTTTTGTGTCCCCGTGATGATGATCTGTGGATAGCTGTGTGGGTATAGATTAGCTGGGCCGATAATTGCAGTTTACAGAATTCAATAATGCTTAAAGGACAGAGTTTTGTTTTGTTTTTGTTTTTTAAAAAAAGGAGAATTAGGGTGAGGAGTAGAAGGATCTATGCATGGTAATAACCACTTCACAGGATTATATGTCTTTGTGACACTCTTGAGAGGCCAAGTATTACCCCAAAATGTGGGTGGCTCAGGGGTCCACCCACAATGCCAGTATCTCTGTGCAAAGGTGGAGAATTATCAGATCAAATCAGGAGGCTGGAGGTGTGTGTGTAACCTAAGAAGATCTTTCCACCAACATTTACAAGGTCTCTGCATGGAGAAACCATCCAAAGACTCAAAAGTAAAATGTGTTTTTATTGGGGAAGATTCCGTCACACACTTACGTGCACAAGGCTAACAAAAGGAAAGGGGGAAAAGTTTGATAGAGAGAGATTTGAGCAGGTAGTAGACAATATTACCAATCCGAGGAGCAGAGAAGAAGCAACAATGTAGCTTAGACTCTCATCTAAGGGCAGTACTCATTTGGGAATTGGAACGATAGCATGGCTATCAGCAAGTGAAGTACTGTGTCTACCTGCTCAAAACCAGGGTTTCTTATATCCCATTTCTGCTTGGAGGGCAAAGGTGTGAATGGCTCTCTGCCTAGCAAACAATGGAGCTTGCAGGGTACACAGTGAGGTCTGGAATGTGCTCACGATCTTTGCATTAAGGGATAAAGAGTTAATGGACATTGTGACAGGTTTGTAATGGTGGGACAGGTGTGGGGACAATGGAGAAATTTGCAGGTCAGTAGGAAGAAGGTTGAAACGACCAGTGGGAACTTCCCCATTGCTACTGTCCAAAAGCAGAGTCATAACAACTTAGCTCAAACCTATTATCTTTGGAGTTGCCTGGTGATTTCCTAACAATCATAGAATCATAGAAATCTAGAGTTGGAAGAGACCGCACAGGCCATCCAGTCCAACCCCCTGCCATGCAGGAACACCCTCAAAGCACTCCCGACAGATGGCCATCAAGCCTCTGCTTCAAATCCTCCAAGGAAGGAGACTCCACTACACTCCAAGGCAGCTCATTCCATTGCCGGACAGCCCTGACTGTCAGGAAGTTCTTCCTGAGGTTCAGGTGGAATCTCCTGTCCTGCAGCTTGAATCCATTGCTCCTTGTCCTGGTCTCTGGAGCAGCAGAAAACAAGCCTTCTCCTTCCTCTACGTGGCATCCCTTCAAATATTTAAACATGGCTATCATGTCCCCTCTTAACCTTCTCTTCTGCAGACTAAACATCTCTAAGATGCTCCTCATAGGGCTTCATGGCTTCCAGGCCTCTCACCATTTTGGTCACCCTCCTCTGGACTTGCTCTGGCTATGTCTAGAGGGGATCTCTTGCAGTGGACTTGTTCAGCCAGCGTCTTCCTCTTGTCCAGCTTGGCCATAAAGCCACATCAGGATACATTTTATATCAATGCCAACCAATATATCTTGCCAATTAAATCATATTTTGCCAATTAAACCATAACAAAGTGTGGAGGTGTAGACCCTGGTAACACAAGGTTTGGTATCATATTGAAAGAAGAGCGGTCCTACCAGGTGAGTAAGGTAGAGACAGGTCTCTCAGGAAGCAGATGGAAAGCAACCAGGACATGGTACAGGGTGGAAGTAACGGTGGATGGACAGAGCGTGTGATCTTCTCTGTGCCCCCATAAGGTTTCTGACTGCTGTCAGATTCAGCAGAAGACATGAGAATATATTGACTTAAACAGATATACATAAATGTTGATTCACTATTTGACAGCAGATTCCACTAGTTTCTACTCTAAGCAGGACTACCAACAGAATTCAGTCTCCTGTCTGGTAGGGATGGAAGGGATATTCACCATTATTTGTTTCCAGCTCGAAAAAAGAAAGAAAGAAAAGGTTTTCCAAAGTTGGGAAGCACCACTGAGAACAGTGGTAGAGCCATGAGACCCTTGCATACTTTTCTCCCAGTGTTCAAATATCCTGAAGTGTTGTGGTAGAATTATACTGGGGAGAAAAATATGTGTTTCTTTCCTGCTGAAATTCCCCACCCCATGTTTTTTGTGCAGCGTGTTTCTTGCACATCTACACACACAGACACCTGTTTTTCTGTACACAATAATCCCTGTGAAACACTTCGGGATGTTTGAATAAAGGCAGAATATTGAAATACCCATTTTCTCTTGCAACAGGAAGAAAACTATAGTCATTATGCTTTGTTGCATGGGAAGATGAAATATTAAAGGATTTACACCTCTGGTAGCATGCCACCGGTGGCAAAATAAAATTCAACAGCCAAGATCCTCTTGGCTTTGGTGCATCAGCTGCGGAAGATGCCATCTGGTTCTTTGCCTCAGCTTGTTGGGAGTTTAAATGTAGACTAGTCATGATGCAGATGAAATTCAGATTGTAGGTCTCCATAGCCCGTGTTGCATCCTGTTGTCTCCCAAACGATGTTCCCTGTTTTGTAAGATCATGCTTTCCAGTTTCCCTTACTTTCTGAGGTTTAAGTCCTGTAGGCCATTTCCACACTAGATTGTTATAGTGCTATTGTTCCACTTTCAACCTCCTATGCAATCCTGGGGTTTGCAGTTTAGGGAGGGGCCTTTGAGGGTTAGCGTCAAGGTTTGAGGCCCCTCCCGAAATTGCAAACCCCAGGATTTCATAGGAGGTTGAAGGTGGAATAATAGCACTATAACAGTCTAGAGCGGAAATAGCTGCAGTGGCAAACAGAGGATGGGGCAAGGAGCAGATCTCATACAGGTCTCAGGGGAGAAAACACTCTTCCGTTCAGCGAAGAAAGCCCCATAGAAATTTAGCACAGCTCTTCACTGTTAAAGCTGCATGTCTGCAATCTGCATTAGGTTGAAGATCCTTGAGCAAGTAAATTGCAAAGAAGGCTAGAAAGAGAAATTGCTCCATTGACTCCCAATGTTTATATAGCGTGACAACAACGGCAAACCCTCCTGCATCGATGAGAGCTTGCAGTGCACTTGAAGTTGCGGGTAGCCCTCTTTGTGAACGAAACTACGGCTGGAATCGTAGCCAAGTGAAATAATCAGGTTTCCTCTGCAACTTGCCAGTGTTAGCTTGCTTGCAAGAAGCAAAATAGATAACACTCAGTCTCCCCAAAGCAGTTTAAATTCATTTTTCGCTCAGAATTGGAACACGGCTGGGGTAAGCACTGAAGGTAAAAAGATAAAATAAAAAATAAAAGGGTGAGAGGATATCATTATGTTAAGAGATTGTTATTTTTTTTGCTCATACAACATTCAAGAGGGACTGTGTTGTTTTCTAAATTATAGCTCTTGGGATCCTCACCACACAGTTTTAGAACATGAGTCATTTTCCATCCTATTGATAGCACGCTGAATTTCTTTATTGTGTTTGACAAGCAAACCTCGCTCGCCTTTGCATGGCTTCCACGCACCTCTGGGCCAAACGGGAGTTGTGAAAAACGAGAGTAAAAGGAATAAAATGCTTCACCTGTCAGCTCGGCACTTACTTTGCTTAAGATATTGGTCTTGTCTCACACTCTGATCTGTTGCCGACCTTTGATAAATAGTAAAACAATGCACAGATTTCACTGGAGGAGACAGAAAGAGGGAGGGAGATTATTCCTCTTTTTATATTCAGAACTTTAGGCCGTCATGGGAAGAAGATCTTCGCTCTCTTTGTTGGACCTACAGTAAGTTCTCAACCTGTGCCGAGTTTGATGGGGACCAGGAGGAGAGGCTTGTTCCTATAACAGTGGGGCAGTGAGTCTGCCCTGGTTTTACTCTGAACTTCAAAGGAACATTCCAAGATTCCAAAATTATTTTAGGTGGTAGGATTCAAGGCTGTCATTAGAGTCTTTAAAGTTGGGACTGAAAGCTGGAATGGGTCAACCATTCCACCAATGCTGAAGTCATGAGCCCCCACAACTGGGGATTCAGTTGGGGCCACCCGGTCCACGCTGAAGTGCCATCAGGGTGACTGCACAAGGGAGAAAGGTTTGGAAGAAGAACACTTTGCATAGACTAAGGAATTTATTTTTAATCTGTAGTGTTGCTAGAGCTTCAGCGAAAGGGCTTCTCAACACTGAGGCCATTACTGCACTGCACCGTTACGGTGCTTTTATTCCACTTTCAATATCCTGTAGTTTCTAGTTTATTGAGATCCAAGAGCTCCCTGGCTGAGAATTCTAAATGCCCCTCCCTAGACTGCAAATCCCAGAATTCCACAGGATGTTGAAAGTGGAATAATAGCACTATAACAGTGTAGTGTGGAAATGGCCTCAATCAGCACACAGATAAACTGGGAGGAAATATTTCACTAAAAATATCCATGAGGGTGAGAAATTATCCAACATCCAAAAAACATCCATGGGGATGAGAAATAATGCCTCAGTTTCTTAGGGTGGGAAGCTTGCCTTGGTAGTTGCATTTGCACATCCCTTTGTTTACCTCCCTCCCTCCTTCCCTTTTTCTTTTCTTTTTTTCTTTCATTCTTTCTCCAACCACTGTGCTGGCCAGATAATTAATTCAGTTTCTGCAGCTAATATTTTCATTTGCATTTTAAAAAAAAAATCATTGGGAAATATTCCACAAAGTGGTTTTCTTTTCCATTTTACTTGTATGAGGAAATCAAATGGTCAAAAAACTTCTCACACAATCTTCACTTAAGCATTATGAGAAATGTGAGGCAGCACAACCTGAGGCTTCTTCTGTTTGGATATCTGGCTGTGCTCGTCAATAAAGAAATACGTGTGTATTTGTTGCATTATTTGCAAATAGTCACAAGACGAATAAATGGAGGGAAAGCACATGCTCGCATTGCAAGCAGCACTTCCACTGCCCCACATGGAGGGAAATGGGCTCCGTCTCCACCCCAGCTTTTACTACTGCAGGATATTGTGGACGTTCATAATTTTGATGGTTTTTAAAGGAGTTAGGACAAATACTTGGAGGATAAAGAATTTAGGGCCATAAATAATTACTTGTCATAATGTCAGTATATCAGTGTGTTTGTAATATCAGTAAGTACAGTCTCCAGTATCAGAGGCAATAGATGTATGTGTGCTGGTGGATGGGGAACATCAGATAGAGATGCAGTCATATTTTGCAATCTTTTCTCAGTCCTAGCCTTGTCGCAGGCACGATTGATGATGACATAGGAGAGTACTTTCTTGGTGGCTGCTCCCAAGCTGCAGAATTCTCTTTTATGAGAGGCTAAATTGACTCTCTCCCCGTTTTCCTTCCAGCATCAAGCAAATTCCTCTTTCATTAGAGGAGCCTTTGGCTGTTAACTAGTCGTGACGCAAGAGTCTTTAGTAGGATGCATTGTAATTCTGTCGTCTTTACTATGTTTTCAATGCTCTTCAAACTCTTAACTTAGTCCTTTTCCACACTGTGACCCCATTCCAGCATGGGAATGCATTGAATCCGGTCTGCAGTATGTGCTACTTCCTGTGGCTGTGTGTGGCTCTCTGCAACAGGCAAGATAAAAAATAAAAGCTGCCTCCAGAATCCTTTACTGAAGTTGACTGGAGAGCAAAACATAGATAAGCCTGCATCACCAGGTATCCCCAGCGTGTTGAAATAACACGCATAACATCTATAAATTTGGCCAACAAAAAAATCCTAAGCAAAGTGGAGGATAATAAACGAGAAACAGAACCCCGATTGTATTTTGGAGGAAGCCTTCAGGTGGTCTCTAGAAGACTGAATGTGTTTTTCTTTACTTTTGTGAGGCTTACCTGGCCTGGTTGCTTCATTTCACGTGTGCGTATTGATAGTTCTGAATGAAAACATTCCAGAAACATTTTTTTTTTGGTGGTGCAAGATTTTTTCCCTGTGTCCAGTACCAATTTTGAGCTATAGATGCAATGCCTAGAAACACATCTACTTCGTTAACTAGGATAGACCTATATCTGGCCTTGTGATGGGAAACAAAGGAGACAACCTTTTACACCCGTAGGATCTAAGAATCTGCTTGGTTCACAGGACATTCAGCTCAGCTTCTCTCTCTCTCATCAAACTCAGTTCAAGTTCATATTTCACAAATTGCAAAAGGGAAATGCAGGGAGAGGGAAACCAGGAGGTTCTTCCACCCTTGCTCCCTCTCTGTGTCTTCTCTGAACTTTCGAAATTGGCTTGAGAAGATTAAGTTACTACACTATAATACCACTAGTGGTTTTAGGTCATGTTTACAGAGCAACAGTGTCAGCGGTAGAGTTTTGCATCGGTCATTGTTCCCGGGCATCCTTTAACACTGGAGAGGGCTTCCCTCCCCAAATTAAAGCAAGTCATCAGCACATGTGGGGTGAAAGCTATTATTTTCCCAGCGAGAAGGAAATTTCCTTCTGCACCTCTTCTTCCCCCTGCAGAGCTAAAGACCTTCCATAAAACCCTTACAGGTAAATGCATCAAAGCACTAATGGGGGTGAGTCAGCACTTACCTCTCCAACCGGTAAAATCCTTTACCCTCTAAAGAAGATTTTAACCTTCAGACCTAGAAGAAAGAGAGCCATTTTTATACACATGGCACCGGAAAACAGAAAATAGCCGTGGACTATTCAGGGTGCAGGAGAAGTAGTAAATTTCCCAACTTTATTCATTCATTCATTTATTCGGAAGTTTGAATTACAGGGTTGTTCATCAAGGCCCAAGGCAGCCCAGAACAGAACAATTTTTTGTTTAAAAAAAGAAACACAATTAAAAATCTTGACAGTAAAGTTAATGGACGAGAAAGGAAAATTGGTGCTCTATTAAAACCATCCATTGAAGCATGGGGCTGCTGGGGGGCCACAATTAATATTAGAAATCCAAGTTGTGTAACCAGTTGGGCCAAATCTCAAAGAAGGAAGTAGATTGCGGACTGCGGATTGAAACTGTCTGGACCAACTCAGATCCAGAAAAGAATGGGCATGGTCTAAAGTAGAGATGGAACAGGAATTTGTCAATTCCTGGGGCTGAATTTGGAGTTCCCAACTGCTCAAGAAACTTAGGCAAGAAGAAAAATGGCCTGCCAGTTGTGGGAATTCCCTTTTTTTTTTTTTTTTTCTCCCAGCACAACATAAACTACATAGTTTTTTGCAAACAGCACAAGAGTTTGAGAATCTGTGCAGCTTTGCGGTCAAAGCCCACATTCACATTCTTTGCAAGTCAAAGCCCACTACTCACAGAAGACTGCACAGCTTCAGGATGGGGGAACTCTCACCCACTTAAATTATTTTTCTTTATATACACAGAGAAAGTACAGAAAATACAGATCTCAACTGAACATTGCAAACTTTACAAACAACGTGGTGCAGCATTAGATGCTTTCACTGCTGCCTTTGCCTTTTTGGAAGTTGGGCAATCCAAATATTACACAGCAGGAAAAGAAACTTGGTCTAACTTAAGCTGCAGCCACCTGTTGTTTTGCTTTGCAAAATCTGGCAATCTGGCCCAACATTTGTTATAACATTTTTGTTATGTAACATTATAGTTGTTCAACATTCTTCTTGTGTAACAATGATGTTTTCGTGTAAATAAAAGCAATGCTGCAAAACCAAAATGGTCTGCCACAAAATGGTTGTACAAAATCAGCAGCATTGCATGAAAAATAGCCATGTGTTTTTATTGTGCAGTGTTGCTGATTTTGCAAAACCTTCTTGTCATACAATGCTTTTGGTGTGCAACAGTGTTGGTTTTTAACATAGAAAACAGCAACGATGCAGCACAAAGTTATTATGCAAAATCCAGGAATGTTGCACAAAAATAGGCATGTTATTTTGTTGTGCAATGTTGCAGTTTACTACATTAAAAAGCAATGTCATGGAAAACACACATGTAACCGTTCTTTCATTGCTGAAAGAGTATGGATGCCAAGGGTGATGGGAGCATTAGTTTTTACTGTCTCCTTCTCCCCAAAAAGTTTAGACAAACAATGCTGGAAGAGATTGGATGGGAGAATGAGGCCAAGACAGAGAGGCTTCCAGCAACAGCCCATCAAATATCAGAAGAGGGAGCAGGGAAGTTGACAGGGCCATTTCACCTTATGGACTGCATGCTTTACTTCCATATGTGGCTTCTCTGAATATTTGTTCCTCTTAACTACTTTTCATTTTTTAACTACCTCTAGTTTTATTGATAGTTCAATTGCATTTAATTTTATTTGTTTAAACTTTTGCAAGCCACCTCAAGTCCTCAATGGGAAGAAAAAGAAGATGGTGGTAATTATGATATTAAATGTTGTTGATGATGGAAGAAACAGTAGAAGTTACTGCTGCTTTTGCTTTCCTAATGCAAGCCAACTGGGAAGACTGGTAATCTGGAGGTCTGGATCTCAGCTTGGATTCAGTGTTGATTAGTCTGGGTTTAGGTTGAATTATGCAATTGGGCTTCAGACTGGATTGGGGGAACCTATGCATAGCCCCATTATAAATTTCATTCTGATCATCTCTAGTTAATGGCAAACATAATATTTTAAGGATGGTGGCGAGTGCAGATGGGGCAGGGGCCACTCTCCTCCAACATATACCTTCCTAGTTGGCCACATTGGCAAATTTGAAAAGGCATCAGGTGTTATTACTTTCAATCACCATTTTGGCTGATCTTCTGCCATTTTTTTGGCTTTTTTTGCAGGGGGGGAGTGAGGCTTGGGTATCTCTGGGAGGGCTATGGGATGATAAGTATTACATTTTCAGGTTGTTGTGGTGGCTTTTGAGTGTTTTGTGGGCGGGGGGGAAATGCCTGAAAATCAGCATGGAAAAAACATGGTTCTGTCCCCATTAAGGGGTTTCTAGGGGTGCTAGAGAAGCTGCATTTAGGGGTCCCAAAGGCTCCATAAAGTCCACAGGCTGCACTTTGCACCTGATGTGAGCCACTCAAAAGTAATTGTTGTTCCCTGCTAGGACAAACATATGTGCAAGTGACAAACGATACAATTACTTTGACTCCATTATTTCAAAGCTCTTGATAAGTATTTAAGAATGTTTGTGTGTGTGTTTGTGCATTCACACTCATACACTCTTTCCTAACCACTTTTTGCAGCTCCTCATGGAAAAGTGCGCCAAGTAATGTGGGAACATTTTTATTATATATTTAAATTGTAATTAACCTACAAACATGCATCCCTTGAGGAAGAGAGGGAACACAAACCATTGAAGTACTGCTAACTCTTATCTATTTGTACAGATAGGAGTCCCTTTTTTCTCACTATCTTTTCATTGAAGTCAAGGGAAACTTCTTAAATTTGGCTGAATTTACAAGCTGAAGTAAAGTCTCTGCTATCTGAAGGTCACACTCTCCCTGAAATATGGGTCCTGCCCATTCCCTTTTGCTGCCCCTTATATCTGGAGCTCCTTTTTGGAATGCAATTACTTGGCGTAACACAAATCTCTCTCCCCATTCAAGTGCAGCCTCAATACCTAACTTTTTTGGGCAAGGAGCTTTGGCTTAACTGTGTAGAGTTCCCGAAGTGCCGTTCATGTGTTCATATTGTATCAAGTTTGAAGAATTATTTTTTTATATATATA
Source organism: Ctenosaura bakeri (assembly GCA_948474755.1). NCBI lineage: Eukaryota > Metazoa > Chordata > Lepidosauria > Squamata > Iguanidae > Ctenosaura > Ctenosaura bakeri. The sequence continues at coordinate 180,450 of CAOLHI010001565.1, read as the reverse complement.
TGTATATATATATATATAGACACACACATACACTTTTATCCAAATTTCATTTACTTTTTTCCATTTATTTATATGTGTATATGGATTTATTTATTTATTTATCTATAAGCTGCTTTGAGTCTTAGGGAAAAGATGTGCTATAAGATGAGCAAAGAATTTAAAGAAAAACATGTCATTGGCAATGACTTTTTTTAAACAGGTGATAATGACGATTACTAGTTGTGTGAACAATAACTTTATTTAGCTCGGTCCTAGCTAACTCCCTTTGCTTGTGTCCCTTTCCTGTCCTTGGGAAGGGTTGATAATCTTCCCCCTTCAATTTCATTTGAAAGATCCATGAAAATTCTAATATGTTCTTTGCATATATCATGTACACCCACCCTGCTTCCATTCCTCTCCTCCACATAGGCTGTGAAATGCGTTCCTTTGCAAAAGAAGGGGAATTAAGAACCTGAAGCTTTTATATGTATATAAAGAGCTTGTCCTTCAAGAGGTTGTCTGCCAAGTTATAACTTGCAAGTTAGAAGAAGAAGAAAGGCTTCCTTCAGGGCACATTGTTTAATGCCACAGTGGTTCCTTTTGCATTTTGTTCTGAATGAATCTACCTTTGCCCATAGATGGTGCTGGGGAAGAAGGGTGTCTTCCGCTAATGGTAGGAATAGCAGAATTTACTAGTGCTTCTTACATTGCCTATAGGCAATGCTGGGTGTGCCCTCCATAACCATATGGATCCAGCTAGTTCAGGAAGTTTTGTCTTAGAACACAGTACTGGAGCACAGATACAACCCTTCACTAGTTTCATTTTTTAAGGAGAGCACAAGCTTTGAAAACTACAGTTTTTGGAAACTGTTTCCAGTTTGGGACTTTTGCTGTGCAAACATTTGCATGTTTTGTTTGTTTGTATTTTTGTCTGCGGAAAACAGTATTTTGTACTCAGGATACATATTTTTCCACACAGAAAATAGTATTTCTGTGTGTAAGTATTACTTCATGTGCAGAAAAGGGTGTTTCCAGTGAATAAAGTGAAATTTTTGTGCATAATAAAAGTCTAGAACTATGAAGGTTACTGTCAGTCAAGGAATCTCCTCATCAGTGTTTTCCAGAAATTCAGGAAACAAATTTTTCAAGTTCATACACACAGATATATACATATACATATATACATATACATACACACACACACACACACACACACATATATATATATATGGAGGTCCATTAAAGGAATGGAAATGGAATTTATAGTGTGTGTGTGTGTGTGCGTGTGTGTGTGTATATATATATTCAAATACCATTTCCATTCCTATAGTGGACCTCCAAATAGTATCCCCAACATTCAGAATCAAATTATTGCTGCAATGAAGGACTCAGCAAAAGACAAAGATGTGCTGCTTTCCTGTGCTTGAAAGATGAACCATATTTTTATACGTGAATTGTCCTCTTGTGTGATGATTGTGGTCTCTGAGATGTATGCTTTCTGTGTTGGTGACGTATGTTAAAAAATGAAGACAGAGCAAGTGCATTAAAGAAACAATTCAAGTTGACTAAAATTGAAGACCTTACCCAGAATATCTGAGTCCAAAGTGGTCATTGTGATGGTATGTGTCTGTTTTGGGATGTGTTTCTGCACGTGTGTAAGGAGCTAAGAAGTGTTGCCTATTAAAAATGAACTACCACTAGTACTTCCAGCACTACTTCCATTGAAGAACAGCTCTGAGATGAATATACAGATCCTCTAATAAAAATGAGAGTTAGAATCAGTAGACTGAGTTGGGAAATGCTTAATAAATGTCAGTAGAAATTTGGGTACTATTAGGATGAGAAAAGTAGAAAGAGAATCATGTTACACAAAGAACGGGGGGGGGAGTTAAACTGCCACCAAATTCCACTGAAGTTCTTTAAAATAGGATGCCAGGAGCAGACAGATCTAACAGAGGAGCACAAGGGATCTACAAACATGTGCAGTTCACCTATAATTAGACTGTATTGCTGAAATTCTTGCCTTGGTCTAGAAGCGAAAGCTACCAATAAGTAAAGTCCAAGTCATCTCCTCCTTTCTCCACTTGATGCCTTTCTTCTGTGGTACTGTTCATAGAATTGTGGACTTGTAAAACGGGGAGCAATCTCAAACGTTCCTAGTCCCTTGAGGATGCAAGAATTCCACAGTTAAGGCATTCCTGGCAGCCTCAACGTCAGACCTCCAACAAAGGGAAGACCCATCACTCTCCCAGGCAGCTGAACATCTTTTACCATCAGGAAGTTCTTTCTAATGTTTAATCTTCTAACCTCCTTTTTAAAAAGTAATTTAAATTGGGTGGGTTGGTCCTGCCTCTGGATTGCTTCATTTTGTACGTGGCAGCCCTTCAAACATTTGAAGATGGTTATCCTATCCTTGCTATAGGACACACGTTGGCTGTAATTCTGTTGGTTAATCCCAAGCAGGGTAGATCCAATCAATCAATTACTGAAGGTGAATGCCATTGATTCAATCTATTTACTCTGCTTGGAACCAACAGCAGAATTCAAGCTTCTTCTGAATGCTGTTTGAGATCTCAACTGGTGCAAACCACTTTGGATCAGGCCTCTTATCTGGCATCATATTGAACCAAACCGATCCAGACTGGTCCCAATCAATTGAATTCAGGACTCAAGGGATCCAACATGCTTTATTTGGCTTTCTGTGCTTCTAGGTCATATGGCTTTTTCATATATTTGGGCTAAATGTCTAGCTCTGTGTGTGACTCATCACCCTTGCCTCCCTGATGTTCTGAGAGAACTCTCAAAGATATTAAAAGCTGATTTATTCCAGATTTTCAAGCATTCAAGGCATCCATAAAACATGCAGATTACTCTATCGCTGTGTGCTGCAAGTGAGATTATTTAAAAGTGAATGCTGTTGCTAGCTGGTGTAACAGATTTCTGTTGAGTGAGAGAAAGCTGCTGGCACTGTGTCCTATTAATTTCCTTTTGATAAAGCAGATGCTGTCCTACGAAAACTGATGCAGTGATATGTTTTTGTGTCTTTAAGGTGCCGCACAACTGTGTCTTTGTTTCATTTTTTTAAAACTGCAACAGCCTAACATGGCTACCCTTTGTGGAATCCATTCAGGTAGACTTACCTTGGTTGATTGTGTCCCCGGTGCTTTGGAACCTCTGGCAATAAGCAGAATGCATTTGGAAATGTCATCATGCTCTCTTGTGGATAATTTAGTAATAAATATCTGAGAGATCGGTCAATACAACCCTGTTATATACCTTCTTTTTTAATGTAATTGAGTACCACAAAGTTAGAAGAAGTTGTAGGCTAGCAAAAGTGTTTATCGATTGGAAAGGTGGACTTTTTTATTATTATTTCTCTGTACAAGCCTTTAAAAGAATGTGTAAGATTGTACATTACTCGATTCTGATCACTTAGCCTTTGTACTCGGGAGCTGTTGTATGTGAGTAAAATCTCCCTTGGGTGTCATACTGTGCTGATTTTTTTCATTTTTCCCCCCATGTCCACCTTCCTCCCACTTGGTGAAATGTATCACAATGGATTTCAGTGGAGCTACTCTGTAGGAAGTGGTTCAAGGACAGGAATGTCTGTCTCTAGGCATCTGAAGATTGATCTACCTATTACTCTTTCTCCCTTTTGCTCAAAAACATGCCTTTTGAAGAGATGCCGGAGAGCCAGCTAACTAAGAAATTTGTTCTGTCCTTCAAAGATAATGAACAACCTTGCTTCTTTCAGTTTATTGGCCCTGCAACTCTTTCCCAATCCTGCCAACCGTAAATCGTTCTTAGATCTATTGTCAAATCAGGGATAAACTGATGGTAATGAGATTTTATTAACATCATTTCATGAGTCCTTTGTCATGAAATGAGAATGTTGTCTGTCCCACCCTTAGGCTGACTGTGTGGACCACAGCAAAGAGGGAAAGGTTGAAAGGAGTTGGGCACATTTGGAATGGTGAAGAGAAAACTATGGGGGGACATAGTTGGACTCCTCCAATATCTAAAGGGCTGTCACAGGGAGGAGGATGAATGTCTGTTCTCTGCTGCCCCAGAGAATGGACGAATGGACTTAAGCTGCAGAAGGGTAGGTTTCAGTTGAACATTGGAAGGCATTTCTTGATAGGAGCAGCAGTTTGGCAGTGGAACCAATTACCAAGAGAAATGATGGAGTCTTTATCTTTCTCTAGATGTCTTCATCTTCCTCTTTTTCTAGATGTCTTCAAAAAGGAATTGGACAGATATCTACTGCAGGTGGTTCACTGGAGTCCCTGCATTGACTTGATGGCCTATTGGATCCCTTCCAGTGTTATCATTCTATAATGGCAGTCTTCTGTTTGAAGGCTAGCTTCCTTCCTTTCTTGAAGAACTGTCCACCAAGTATTGCTCTAAGTTAAGGAACCATCAGAAGGAGGAACTGTCTCACCTGAAGTGAGGTTTACATAATAAGAAGAAAAATATAAACTGGGATCGCTCTCACTCCCCTCCCTCTTTTTCTAACATGGGAAACCAAGAGTAGTGCCTAGGTTTATTCCAAATCCTATGCACCTACGTGGGGGGGAGGGTGGGCTTGGGGAAGAAATTTAGTGTTCTTTTTCTCTCTATCAGTCTGCAAAACTAAGGAAGTGGGAAATGTAAACTTTGTCAGGTCTTTAGCACTCTGTTTAATTAATTCTTAACCTAATTAATAATTTCATTCTGCAATCACTTTACTGCTGAAATTCCAAAGTAAGTCAATCAAGTTAAGAAATGTCTTCAAGTCTTCTCTTTTATATTAAATAAAATTCCAACTAAATTGATCATTACTTAATTTTAACTAGTTAATCCCTGTCTCTGGTGGCAATCATCATGGAGGAATTTGGAATTTGGTAGCAAGCACAAATAGAGGCTGGTTAATGAGGTCACACTAATATTTGTAGACATTAAACAATAACAATTTGAGGCTTACATTTAATAGTCAACTTATATGTGTATTGGGGTCAGGATCCTGAAGAGAGCTCGTGAGAAACAATTGTCCAAGGAGAATGACCAATTTTTGAGAAATGCTTTGAGATGCTTCCAAGAGAAGAGGTTATAAGAGGTTGTACCAAAAGGTACAAGAGAGACTTTAAAGACTTTGGGACTGATGGCGATGCAGGGGAGGTGTTGCCTGCTTCACCATTCCTAAGGGAGCTGGACATGGCTTTCCATGAACATCCAAAGACCTTTGAGCCTCTAGTGCAGCCACCCTATCCCTGCTTGGGTTCTTCTCCCTGCAAACACTTGCAAGAATCCTATCATGACTTGTATCCTGGAGCCATTTGTTGAAACTGGTGCTGCAACCATTTTCCTTATCTAACCACTCTCAAAATAAAGACCTGTCTCCGTACCAGAGAGGATCTGGGTATGCTTTGGAGGTCATGCAAGCGGTGGTGTTTGATGTAATCCTTCCCGTGTAGGATACAGTCCCTGGGGCAGTATAGGACTCTCATCTTGAACAGGAGAGGAAGGGAAAAAGCTCTGCAGAATCAGAGGTGGAAAAAGTGCAACTTCACACTAAGTTGCCATGTCACATGGGATGAATTAGTGGTTGGTGATGGCTAGACAGGATCGGAGCCCATTACAAATGCATATCCTGGTAAATGTAAATAAAACTTTTACATAACTAAATGAAAATTTAATCTTCATTTTTAAAGTGAATATTAATTCAAAGTCAGCCCCATTAACATGATAAATATTTGGTAAACTATATTTTGAATATAGGGATAAGGTTATAACTACTGTCAGCGACAAAGTTAACTTAGATTTTAAGTAAGGATTTAATAGTTATATGCAAATATTTACTAGGAGCTGTTTGCAAAAAGGGTAGGAACCAATTTTTAGTTCTTAGCAGTTCTGTATTTTTTGGTAGTTTTTGTCTATATTTATCATTTTGTTTTCTTTTTGATAATGTGTGTTGTTGAGTTTGTTTTCCCCCTTCTCTTTCTTTCTTGTGTATTGTTTTGTTTTAGTGGCATTATATTTTAATAAAAAAATGCTACACAAAGACGTAGAAGGTTAATGGTGTGATGTTGTCGAAGATTCAAAACATCCTTTCAAAAGTCTAATTATTTTATTTGAAGAAGTTTCCCCCTGCCAATCTGGGTAAAAGATAATGCCAAAATACCTTAATGCCAACTGGTTTTAAGTTAAGGCTGTGCTCCAAGAGTTACATTTGTGATTCCCATTCCATTCCAACCTGTCAGATTTGGATTAGTTTAAGGTTTCTCATTAGTTCTGCTTCGTAAAATCAGTGGCTGTTTTAGAAATGAAATTTATAGATTATCATCCACCAATCTGTGGGCAGGATACCCTTGCAATGTTTGCAAGATAGCTAAGCGCATACTGTGTTAATGCTGAAAGCAGATTCTTTATCTGTCATTGGAAACATGCCCAGTCAACACACACACACACAAAACAGCCCAAAGAAATAAGATGAAGAAAACACGTGCATAAACATGGATTGTCTGTCTGATCATCTGTTTGAAATTATGTTGTTTAGACCCAACTGGAGTATGCCCATTGAATTAATTGTGGAATAATGGGTCAACATGTTGGTAAACCCTGTGGATTCTTTACTTGGAACAAACAGTAGGATTTAGCTATGACTGCCTGTCAAGACCTAAATGCCTTGAAGACACCAGATACGGTCTGATCTCCAAAGCTAAGCAAGGTCAGTCTTGTTAATACTTGGATGGGAGACGGCCAAAGAATACTGGGGGCTTTCGCCTACATTTCAGAGGAAGGCAATGGCAAACTACCTCTGAGTATACCTTGCCTAAGAAAACCCTGTGAGATTCATGGGACTTTGATAATTCAACAGGTAACATTAAGGCACACAAATGCACTCCCATAATGTTGAGCACCATGGGAATAAAAAATTAGCTAACCTCCATCCCAAAGTTGATGAGAACAGCTTCTTCACTGTTTGCCTTTGGTGAGTCAGTTTCTCCTGTTGAATCTGGCTTTCAGGCTTGGCCAGGCTTCAGTTTAAATGTTAATGGTGTTAACCTAAAAGGGTCTGATTGGAATTTGGAAAATGAAGGCTCAAAGGAGGCCTGTGAGTGGAGGGTATTGGCAGGATCTTTTCACCTCTCTATACCAGTACTAACTGCACAAAGGCTCCAGTTAAATGCAAACAAAATGTTTGCATGTTGAGAATGATACACACACACACACAAATCAGACACTCTCAAGAAATATGCATTGGGGAATAAGGTGTGAAAGGTTGGATAGAGAGAGGGATGGAAAAGGGTGATAAGTTGGAAGTCCTGAAGAAAATGGTTGCAGGAGAAAGGCAGTGTCTGAGGGCAGCACAGATTAACAGGAATCTGGGTGCCACAAATTACATCTGAGATGCTACCATTTGCTGGGGCCAAATTTGGGGTTTATATACCCTTTTGAAGGGGCGTTTGGGCAGAGCCTGAAATTTTCTCCCGGGACTAACCAAAGGCTTCTAGGATAAAGTGATTGCTTTGGCACAGGAACGACAAGATTTATGCAAATCATTGTAATCTCTTGAAGTTGGGACTGGAAAGCAGGTGTAGGAAAGGTCTCTGTAAGGTGAGACCACAAGGGATGGTCTCTGATTGTCTTATCTGGGCTTGTTTGGAAATGCAAGAATCTGAGATTGGCAAAGGTATTAGCATGAACCCCTTTTATGCCGGGGTTTTCTATCTAATCTCCTTTGAACTTATTGGCCTGACCATGTCTGGCAATGCTCTTTCGGTGTGACTTCGATCATGTATTTTCAGCCATAAATATGTCCAAACATGAAAATAAAAGCACATTCTTCAGGCTGGGGGTGTCAGGGGTGGTGTGTGGCTATTAATTTTAAAGTGTTCCTGGGTTCTTACCTAGATTGACACCTTGAAATCAAGAGTTTTTCAGAGCCAGGAAAAAATATCTAGGTATAATATGGAGCCAACTATTTCCAAATGCAAATCATGCCTATTCCAGTTTCATTTGTTTCTTAACCTGGACCTGGCTGGCTGAAAGGTAGCTCTTTTCAAAGCTTATACTCTAAAAATAGAACCATCATTTGCCCAGAAATGTAAATATAAACATCTTTTTAAAATATCTGGAAACAAGCACATTCTGCCGTGCAGATTTGTAAGGGTTTTTTTTTTGGGGGGGGAATGATATGGTTGTCTCAGCTGTGCTCTGCATCCCATTAAGCTTTGTTGTGAACCGTTTTAGGTGTCGGTCATCAGAGTGTGCCGCTAGAATGCCAAAGGGAGAGTTTGTCCTTATCCGCTAACTGAATCCATTGATACTGAAATTATATCAATATTTTCATGTAATTATAAAGGAGCGGTTTGATGCAGTTAAATGAGATGAGCACTTTATGCCCTGCTGAGGCATAATGCTCTCATATTTCTGCTGGTTTGTAAAATGTCAAATCCAACCGCGAACACCCTCTCCCTTGAAGAAATGCTCTCCCGTATATGCAAGATTAATAATTATTTTCCCCCCAAAATCTCAAATACTTACCAATTTAATCAGACAGATGTAATTATGCAGGTAGACTATATAATGAGGAAGACTAAACATTTGTCTTAATTTTATACACACTAACAGGAAACAGAAAGATGTACCACAAGCTAAATTCTACAAAGAGTAATCAAACCTTAAAAAGTTTTAAATAACTTCACATTTAGCTAATTTGTTTATTCATTTAAAATATACTTTATTTTCACATGTTCAGGAAGGCTTATGACACTGATAAAAACATAAGACATTTCCGCACCTTACCTGTCCTTTCTGTTTTAATTACTTCCTCTTGTAGCCTAACTATTATCATAGCCTGGTGAAATCTTCTAGAGAACTTGAAAATGTGCAAGTTGCTTGGTCCTGTTGAAAGCATTGCTCAACTCTGATTTTTCTTTCTGCTTTTGGACCACATGGTTTCCTTCCTTCCTTCCTTCCTTCCTTCCTTCCTTCCTTCCTTCCTTCCTTCCTTCTCCTTTATTTTTAATTTGGACTACCTGAAACCTAGGAGCAATGAGCAAAGATTACCAGAACTATGGCCACAATCAGGAAGCTCTGCCATAGTAGAACAACTGCATATGTGTGTGGATGATGATGATGATTGCTCCTGCTCTTAATCCACATTAATTTCTGGTTTCAAATACCACTGAACTATGAATGCAAATAATGCTTAATGTGGGGAAGGGGACCTTTATCTGGGTAATAGTTAATTCTATGATCTACAAAGTAGCTCCGAGAAACTGTAGAGCTCTACTGCTGTAGGCATAGTGTCGCCCACCCTTACTTGAGTTTTAAAAGTATAAGATATATAGCAATCATTATGAAAACACTTTGAAGAGGAAATCCAGAAATTCACTATCTAGGTATTGGTTGTTCAAATTTTGCTCCCATGAGTATATGGTATCTTCATTATCTTCAACTCTTTGATTCTATAATTATTCCATGATTATTCCATGCAGGAATGAGATTAAAAAGTTGAAAAGTATGTTCTGGGGAAGAAGAAGCTAGAAGTTTCATGCAATCATTTCTAACACGGAAGTGTCAGCTGTGCCCTTCTAGGTATTGTTGGACTACAACTCCCACCATCCCTGACCTGCTCCCGTTCCTGGTGGAAGGGAGTTAATGAGAATCATAGATCAAATCCAGACTTGACTTGATTCCTAATTTCCTACAGGTCAGTTGAATGTGTATCAGAAGTGCAATTTGTAGATATAAATGGATTTGTTTTTTTATTCTCTGTGATAAAAAATGGAATCACTCAGAACATTATGGATTTGCTTCATTGTGAACTTGTCCACATGCTAAGATATTCAAGGGAGGCTTATTGAGAACACCCACTCCCAGAATGGAAGTGCACGAGAGGGCTTGCTCCTCTGGTCTTCCTGAGCTTCCCCAGAAGCCCTGTTCAAGGGAAACTCAGGAAGCTGGCTACCCTCCAACATTTCACAGATCCAAACTAGGCCATGGGTGGCCAAGCAACATCAGAGTGTGTTCGGGATTAACGAAGAAGAATAGACTTCTAGGAAATGCTGTAGCAATTGCTTTGGCCTGAGCTTTTTAGGAAATGCAAGATTGCCCATCCCCCAGCCTGCCCCAAAATAATAATTAATTAAAACAACATTCACATGTTGAACTCAGTTTCCAGTCATTGAAATAAGCCAAGACAAAGGGGGAAAGTGAGAGGAGGAGAGTTAAACTGCGATATCTAAAAGACAACTTTTTTAAAATAAAAGGGACAAAAGAGGATTAATCAAAACTTTCCCTGCCAGATCAGGACAGTCAAAGGGTATCTGTTTGATCAAAAAGTTATTTTGGAGGCCTCCTAGCCTTGTCTTTCATTTTCACTTTCCACACAGTTTGCACTTCTGACACTCAACCTCTTGACTTCAATCCAGGGAATTGAATCCAGGGAAGAGTTGGGTCTGAGGTGGAGACTGGAAAGGTACCTTGGAGAGCCCTCCAAGCACCACAGAAGGAGAGGAAGGGGAAGAATTAGCAACCATACTTTTGCAGTGCCTGAATAGGGCTACAATGGTGATTAATTCCCACTGTATCTTTTCATTTATTTAATTAATTGTTTTTCTCCTTCTCTGTTATTTGGAGATCTCGGGGTAGCCAACAGATAAAACCATATAAAAATTCAGACATTTCCAAGCTGAATTCAATAGTATTTTAAACAAGACAAAAACATACGAAACAAGGCAAAAATATATTAGACAATTTAAACAAGTTAGAAGAGCTCTAAAAAAATAAAGAGATGTGGTCTTTCCTCCTCCTCCTCCTCCTTTTCCTCCTCCTTCTTCTTGAAGGAACATGTAGTTTTTAAAAAAGGAAATTAGAACCCAAAGGGCTTTAATAGAAAGCCACATCTGGACTTGGTGCCAAAAAAGAAATCAGGATTGGCATTAATCCAGCTTCCAAGGTAAAGGTGTTTCACAAGTGGGGTCCTCCCACTAAGTAGGCCCTCGACTATTTCTCCACTATCATATTGCCTCCTATTTATAGGACACAATAGGGGGTCCCTCTAGGAGATATTAGTCCTTGGCGCCTTTTGCCACTTTTGGGAAGAGTGTGGAAAAGTTTCTTTTCAAACTAGGCTCTCAAACTGCTTTGTGTTTTTTTGTGTGTGTGCGTGTGATTAATGATTTTATTGCTATTACTTAATTTTTAATTTAGATAACAGGGTGTTTTGGAAGTTTGTCATTCATATGGTTGCCGTGAGTTGAAGCTAACTTTAAGGCATGCAACAACAATCACTTAGGCCCTTTTCGCACGCAGTTTCTTTTGCGCGAGGGCCCCTTGAGCATCGCGTAAATGGGAGCATCAATCTGTACGACGCACTCCCATTTATGCGATGCTCAAGAGCCTAAGGCACGGATTTTTTTTATTTTAGGCTCTAAGCTAAAAATACTGCATGACCATGCAATGCTCCCGGGGCCCTCGTGCTCTTACCTGCCCTGCGGTGCGTCGGGCGAGCCGGGCCGCGCTTCCTCCCCCAGCGCAACCTACAGCTCCCAGGCTGCACTGCGGAAGGAAGGGGCAGGGTGTTGGCACGACGGCCGCGCGACCAGCAACCCAGCTGCAGGAGAACGGAGGAGCGATGCGAGTGCCTCACGCAAGAAGCTGCTTGCGCGAATGGCACCCCCACCTCCGCGAGCAGGTAACATGAGGAAAGGGCCTTAGTCTATTTATAGTAATGTTCTAATTTTTTTTAAGTGAGGTGAATGGGTTTATCCTTTCATTTTAGTGATGTTAGCTAGGTTAAATGCTTTTTGTTAAACATATTATTAAATATTCTCTTTTCATAGATTTCCAATGACCCCTGGATTCCCGTATCAGCCGCTCAGGCAAAACTCTTTTGTGGATTTTGTTTCATGTGTGTTAGGGGCATCCTTATACTGATAGGTGATGCTTGGCTGTATGTTTTAAGGCTTCCTTGACCCATTCCCTTTAATCTGTAGTAAGTCTTTCCAGGCATAATTGCTCTCACTACACAATAACAAACCTTTCACATTTCCTAAACAATGAACAATCTTTACATGTGATTTATGGTATTATTATTGAGTGCAGGGAACATTGCTATCTAGATAGTTAAATGAAACTTCAGCATCGAGAATTTATAGTGCTAAACCTACTGTGTCCATCTTCTAATTTATCTACCTCATTACTGACCCGGGTCTGATTCGTTCATGCGACATGGAGATTCTCCTTATTGCATACATCCGAGGCAGCAAATCATAGATAAAGTAACAAGAAAAGGATTGGTTCTCTGCTGTAATTTCATACTCTGGAATATATACACATTAAGAGCTTCCATCTGATAACATTTGTAAAATTGCAGCCCAGCAAAGAATGGTTAACGGGGTCATCGGTAATTGAAGAATGTGTAAGGCTAGACAATCCAATGCAGTTGCTGACATCCGTGCCTAACGCGACACTTAAAGTTCTATTAAACTTCGTGTTAAGTGCTGTCAAGTTAGCTTGTCCTTAAACTTTCTATCGTTTCCTGTGAAATCTTTGATTTTAGCCAAAACGGGTAAACTGTGGTTTGCCAAATCATAGGTTGCATGCAATGTGTCAAAAATATAGATTGTATGGATATAGATACCTCCAGAGGAGTTATCAGAATATTGTGGGGGAAAGGAGATGACAGGAGAAGGATGTGAACTGCTTCCAAACCAGAAATGAGAACCTTTGCCATTTCCGCACTATGCTGTTATAGTGCCATTATTCCACTTTTAACATCCAATGGAATCCTGAGGTTTGCAGTTTAGGGAGGGGCCTTGGTGTGCTCTTCACAGAGGTGTATGAAATTGTGCATAATAGGGAGAAAAACTGAGAATTAATTTTATTTTTAATTCCACTTTCTTCCTGCATAGGATTCAAGGTGGCTTATAACTATTTAAAACAGCCATTAATACAAAAGTTAAAAGACTATTAAACCAAAATTCAAGTTAAAAATAGTTTATAAAACACATTCAGAATATAATAAAGCACAGACACAAGACTTCCATTTAAAAATTTCATCTGCTTGAACAAGTTTAAAACTAAAGGCCTTCCTATTAATAAAAAGGTCTTTCCCTGCTGGTGGAAAGATAGAAGGGATGGGAGCCAGCCAAACATCTCTCTCTTATAATGGCAGAATTCAACATCATACACTAAAGGTGAATGCAGTATGATTCAGAGCACCGGAAAGGATTTTCTTCTTAACATAGATAGCGTTGGATTTTTTTTTTTAATCTAGAGCCATTTCAGACTAGAGAAATCTAGCAGTCTGATTCCATGTTATAGTTACAGCTGCATCTTGTGGAATCTTGTGTTTTTTTTGGGGGGGGGGGGTGGCGTTGACGAGGAAGGAGAGATAGCTAGCAGTGAATTCTAAATCCCTCTCTGTAAGGCAGTTGTAGTAGCAACTGTATTGGTAACTGCAAACGTGGACAACTTGATAACATGATTGCAAAGATTCAGAGAAGATAAGGCTGCTGCTGCTATTGTTGTTGTGTGGTTCCAAACCACTTCCAACTTTGGTTTGCCTTAGGGTCACCACTTCATGCGGTTTTGGGATGCTGAAAGCGTACTCCATGCCCCAGGTCACCAAGTCGGTTTTCACTGCTGAGCAGAGAGACTCAAACCCTCGTCTCCAGGTTTGTACTCCAACACTCAAAACGCTGCACAACAGCTATTCCAGCTATTAGTCATGATGGTTTTTCATTACCTTGGGATCAGTTGCTTGGAGAACACAAAAAGGAAAGTTTTCTTTTGCTTCCCAGACCATACTAGGCCCAGAAGCAGAGGAAAGGCCCTCTCTCCATCCCAAATTCTGCTGCCTTGGCCTCAGAGGGAGAGAAGAGGCAGGCACAACTCCACCATAGCTGGACCCAGAAGCAGAGGAAAGGCTGTCCCTCCATCCCAATCACCACTGCCCTGGCCTCGGAGGGAGAGAAGAAGAGGCAAGCATGGCTCAACCATGGCTAGGCCCAGAAGCAGAGGAATGGCCCTCCCTCCATCCCAACTGCCACTGCCCTGGCCTCAGAGGGAGAGAAGAAGAGGCAGGCACAGCTCCACCATGCCTAGACCCAGAAGCAGAGGAAGGGTCCTCCCTCCATCCCAACTGCCATTGCCCTGGCCTCGGAGGGAGAGAAGAAGCAGGCACAGCTCCACCATGCCTAGACCCAGAAGCAGAGGAATGGCCCTCCCTCCATCCCAACTGCCACTGCCCTGGCCTCGGAGGGAGAGAAGAAGAAGCAGGCACAGCTTAACCATGCCTAGACCCAGAAGCAGAGGAAGGGCCCTCCCTCCATCCCAACTGCCACTGCCCTGGCCTCAGAGGGAGAGAAGAAGAGGCAGGCACAGCTCCACCATGCCTAGACCCAGAAGCAGAGGAATGGTCCTCCCTCCATCCCAACTGCCATTGCCCTGGCCTCGGAGGGAGAGAAGAAGAAGCAGGCACAGCTCCACCATGCCTAGACCCATAAGCAGAGGAATGGCCCTCCCTCCATCCCAACTGCCATTGCCCTGGCCTCGGAGGGAGAGAAGAAGAAGCAGGCATAGCTCCACCATGCCTAGACCCATAAGCAGAGGAATGGCCCTCCCTCCATCCCAACTGCCATTGCCCTGGCCTCGGAGGGAGAGAAGAAGAAGCAGGCACAGCTTAACCATGCCTAGACCCAGAAGTAGAGGAAGGGCCCTCCCTCCATCCCAACTGCCACTGCCCTGGCCTTGGAGGGAGAGAAGAACAGGCAGTATCTGCTGGAGTTAATTCCCTCTCATACTGCTACCCCCTTTTCCTCTCGTGTCATGTCCTAATTAGATTGTAGGCCTCAGTGCAAAGAATTTTGGTTGGTCTTTTACTTGTAAAGCATCATGTACAGTAGTAGCACTATATAAATAAACGATAATGATGGCAATAAGAAGAATACTAATATGACCACCACAGATAGCCATTGATGTGATCCTGCAGAATTTTTCCTACATTCAGTATTTCCTAGATGTTTTCTTTATTGCAGTTATTGTTGTCCTTGTGTGCCTTCAGGCCACTTCTAACTTACAGGGAAGCTATCACAGGGTGATAACCCATCCTTAATCTATTGCAGTACTCAAGGCTATGGCCATAGGATTCCCAAACAGGATCTCATGTAGAGAGCTGTCATCCTCAAGCCCTTTTACCTCTGGCAAAGTTGCTACTGTATGAGTCTTGCAAACTGGGCCTTGTGGTAAATTGGAAGTATTTACTAAAAGACAACAAACAAACCCTGAAATGTGTCAGGGACTGGAAAGAAACAGGATTACTAATTCATAAAAAGACATATGAGATCCAAAGAACCCCAACTGTGTCGTGCATTTGATGTGATTTTGGCTGCAATCCTATATCCACTTTCCTGGGAGTCGGCTCCATTGGAATGAACTAGATGTACTTTTCAGCAGGCAGGCATGCGACTGTGATGTTAGTTTCAGTTTCTAGGGACTGCAGCTATAACTCTATGTTTAGTTGCAACTGACATAAAAGCAGTCTAAACATTCAACATTGATTAGCATCTTAATTAGGTTTTGGTGCTTTGCTTGTTTGTTTGTTGTAAGAAGCAATAAGTCACTGTTTACAATGCAGATGTAAAGACTTCTGATTGTCTGGCAGTAATTGCATTTGCAGATGCCGACTTGCCTGTGTGTGTGTCGTTAAAGCAACATCCCCCTCTCTGCACTATTACTACTGATGTTTTTAATTTTATTTTGTTTTGCAATGCCCTTTTTAAAAAAACAAACAAACAAAAACAAATTGATTCCACAATTGTTAAGAATCTCTTGTTCACCTAATTTTGCATTGATTTCAGTTTAGAGTACAATTAAGATGATAAGGGCTCCTCATCTACTTATAGTTTTTTTAAAAAACAATCCTGAAAATTAAATTTGTGTAGAACTTTACAAAGTGTAGCCAATACCTTATTTGTTGCTGTTGTGTGCCTTCAAGTTGTTTGCAACTTATGGCAACCCTAAGGTGAACCTATCACAGGATTTTCTGAGGCTGAGAGTGTGTGTGATGCACCCAAGGTCACCCAGTGGGTTTCCATGGCCAAGTGGGGAATTGAATCCTGGTCTCTAGGATCATAATTAAATGTTCAAACCACTACACCACCGTGTGCCAGCTCTCCTAAAACTAATTAGTCCCCATGAAGTATACTTAGTGATTCAGGGGAAACCAACACTTCCATTGATCCAGTGTAACTTCCATTAATTCAGTGAGTTTACTTTAGTTGGGACTAGCAACTCAGGCAGGAATAGCAACCATGTGGACCTCAAATGTTGTTGGACTGCAGATCCCACCAACAATCATGAACTCACTCAATGATAATGAATGCTAGGTACCAACCAAAGGCAACTTTTCTGAGGTTTTGCAAGGCTGGAATGCGGATGGGAACATGCATGCCCATGTCCTCACTCCCCCGTGCAAGCAGGCAAACATCAGCAGAGACCTCTTGTGGAATCCAATCTATCTAGTGTTGCATGAAACATCTTTCTTGACTGTTAAGCACTGATAACGCTTACGTGGACCCACATGGCAAATGGCACTATTGGGGATGGTAACAATTTCATTGCCTCCATGAGAGAGATGCTTTGTGGGCGCTTTGTGATTTGCTCTTGGTACCAAATCATGTCACATAGTGGTTTAGGGTTGTATGCTATTTAAGCCTGATCCTCAGTTCAAGTGCTTCCTTTGGATTATTCACCTTGTCTGGAATGATTGCTGCTTGCTGAAGGGCAAGGCCTTTGTTTTACAGGGTTTGAGTGATTTCTGCCTTATAGAAAGTCTTGATCTGGAATCTCCCTTTTTTTTTTTGGCCTGCCATTTTGCCCTGACAAGTTTGACAGGGGGCAAAAATCCAAAGCAAGTTGATCATGCTTGCAGAAGGGTGAGTAGGGAGCTTTGCAGGAGACTGTGCCACTTTCTCTCACATCCTAACATAATTTTCTGATGGACAGAGCTTTACTGGGCTGAAGGTGTTCATCTGTAGGAAGAAAGGGGTATGTTGTTCTTGGGAATTTTGCAACACAGAGTGAGGGCTGTGTTGGGGGAGTGAAACTTGCCCATGTCAGATAACAGAAGGAGAATATAAGACTTCAGTGTACACTTTTGGCATCCTTTTGGTGTAGAGTTGGGCTCTGAAACTCTGTCTTTAGGGTTCTGTCTTCCAGGGGATGAAGAACAAGACTACCCTTGAGGCTAATCTGGGATTCAGGCTCTCACTTCAGGCCAAGTTCTGTGGCTTGGGTGGGAATCCCTGGGTTACCTTATGGCTGGCTGGGAAGCAACACAAATATTTGTGTTGCCATCAGGGCTGAGAAGGTGGTCACAGGGTGACACCTGGCCTCAGCTGGACCCACATCAGGTTGCTCCCCCACCCTTGCTCTATTTCCAGACAACACAACTTAAATAGGCTACGTCAAACAACATGGCCCTTATCCAGCCCAATTTTCTGTGTCTGATTTTGTTATTTCATGGTTGCTCATCAAATTGTGCTCATGTTAGCACAACTTTTTTTAGCTTCTTCTGAAAATCTCACATTGTATGCTGCTTTGCCCAAATGAGTGTGCCCTTTGTTTTCTTTTCCAGGCTTCCAAGCTTTTCCAAGCATAGGCTGCAAGTGTTCTCTCGAAGAATTTTTCTACTGTAAAAACAAATGTCAGGAGGATAACAATTTTTGACACTTTCATTAAGCAAAGTGTTTGGGGAGTGATCCTGAGAATCATGAGGCTGCCTCTTCACACTGAATGTACTTAGCAGAGCTCACTTTTCATACTGGAAAAGAAAGCAGCATTAGCTAGTGAGTGCGATGTTGGATTTGCAAATAGAAAATCCAGGTTTACGGTATATCCACGGCCAGCCGTGATGCTTCCAGAGTGCCCTCTGGTAAGTCAGTTTCTTCTATTTTCTCTCTGTCTCAGCTGGCAAAATGGTTGATCCAAAGAAGTTTTGCTTTGCCTCCCTTGGAAAAAAAATGCAGAATACAAATGTTATCTCCTTGGAGTGATGTTGGCCTAGGTTAGGTATGGAAAGGATATATGAAATAACATGGTCAAGTGTCAGGACACCAAGAAGAATCCTAGAGTAGTGAGAATGTTTGCAGTTCAAGACTTTTGTGCAGAAAACAACATTTTTATTTTTATTTTTTTTTGTGCAGAAAACAACATTTTGCTGTGTAGGAAAATGTTATTTTTCTGTGCAGGAAAAAAAAACACCACATACAAATTTTGTGAAGAATAAGTCTCCAGCTATAGCATTCTCTTGATAGGAAACAGTATTTTTTTTTTTTCACAGAAGATACTATCTCACTGGGAATAGAATGCAAGAATGCAAATTTTGCCCAGAATGAGTGTCAAACTGCAATTAGTCTTTGCAAACTGTGGATTTTTCAAAGGCTTCCTCAGAATATTAAGAAAATTGCTAGAATTACTTGCTGCTACCTTTGAGGACTAATTTAGTGAAGAATTACATCACTAGCTTTTTTTCTTTCTGTGCACATTTAGGACTCAGCCTTCTATATTACTTTTTGGAAGGAATGAGAAAATATATTAATTTTCTTCTGCATTCACTTGTTTTAAACTGCAAAGTCTTCCTGTTCTGAATATGGCTGAGTTTCTGAATTTTGGTAAAGTCTTCCAAATGGACTGAAATACCAATTCTCCTCTATCTGGTTGCAAGTGTAATTCAGCATCACAAACATGGCTGAATGCAAAAAAAATAAAAATAAATAAAAAAATAAAAAATAAATAAATCCAAAGTCCTAGATCTGGACCGAAAACCCATCAGTTTTGGTGTTCCCTATATTAGATATGCATATTTCTTAAAAAAACCCTTCTCAACTTACATATAAATAAGTTTGTTGAATTCATCTACTCCAGAAAGTGAAATTAAGGCATCATCCATTTGTAAATTTGGTTGCAAAGTTTGCACTACCTTCAGGGAGCTGTTCCTAGTTCTACTGGACCTATCTTAGCTTCCCCAAGTAACTTGGAGGACAGAAAATACAATTTCAAAGAGGACTGTGTGTACTGCTGTCTCATCAACACTGTGGCTGTGGAGGAGGAGGAGGAAGAAGGAAAGAACTGGACTTCTGCTGTTGACAGCAGTCACATAGCAGTCAAAACATGTAGTTCCAGTCTCAGATAATCTCTTTATTTACAAGTGCCAAATGTCCATCACAGTGACTGATGGAAAGGACGGTAGAGAGGACTGTGTCCATGGATTGCTAAGTAGTATGTGTGGGAGAGGCAAGGAGGCACAGAGAGAGGATTCGAATAGTTAAATTGGCCGTGTCAAGTCCCAGTTTCCATCCCTTACACGGTGTTAATTTTCTTGCCCAGAATTGTGTGCTTGCTCTAGCATCCAAAAATTAAGTTGGGATTCTTTGCCCATGTTCAGACAGAGTCCACTACTGAGCAAAGCCCTGCAGGTGGTTGTGATTCGAGGTGGTGGTCAAAGGAGCATTTCAGTTGCTCATTCAGGCTTTTGATAGGTCATTCAAAGCATCATATCCAGGGGGAGAGGGTCTGAACGGAGTTTGGCTGGCATTTCCCATTTTCAGTTGAGTATGACTGATCTGTGTCCTTCTCCATCAAGAGGAAGAAGCGACATGTAAATGTCTCATTCTTGTCCACCCAGAAATGAGCTTTCAGGTGGGAATACCCAAATGAAGACTGCATAGATTCCATCTTTTTTTCAAAGTTCTCTGGTCGGAGTTTGCAACAATGCTTTGGACAGCATTTTTGCTTGTTCGTTCAAAGTATACCCCATGCATTTATATCACCCATATTACCTTGAGCCTACCCCAGTCTGAGCTGATTTTGGAAGCTAAGCTGATTCTGGAAGCCTTGGAAGACCAGGGATCACTTCCTATTACACAGTGAAGGCCGTCTGATTCTTTGTGATGCTTTGCGATGAAGCCTCAGCCTGGTGAGGGTCTGAGATTAAAACAAATGCTACTAGCTCATGACGAATCTGGCAAATGAGAGGTGGAAAATTGAGAAGAGTCAGGTTCTCCCCTTTCAGACCTCCCTGCAATCCCATAGAGAGGGTCAAAGTACCTCCCTTTTCCTCTTTAGCCCCTCTCAAAATGGTGGCAGGAAGTGGTGTTGCATCACTTCCAGTTGCTCTTTTGGGGGAACTACAAAGAAAAACAGAGGACTGGAGAGGACGGGGGTACTGGAGAGGACGGGGGGTACTGGAGGACTGGGTACTGGAGAGGTTCTGGGGACTGCGTGGGTGGGGGTGTTCACGTGTGATTAAGTATATATTGGGGATTTACTACATGGTTTTCAGTCAAAAATTAGTTGAAAATTATGCCCACTTTTTAAAATATGAGGCCGGGGGCTTTGGGGGACTGGTGGGGTGCTTCAGAGGCCACAGAACTGGGATGAGGGGGTGCCCAATGGGACAGACTCATTCCCCCCTGAGATAAATTAAGGAACCAGTTGGGTTCCCTCTGGCCTTATAAAACTATTCCTCAGTCTGGGTAGCTGATCGCTAGGGATGGAAAAGAAATATATGTTAGTTCCCTTCCTTACAAATTTATTTAATTAACAAAATCCATATCTTGAGCGAGTAGTAATAATGGACTGTTGTGTGTGTTTCAGTTTTCCATTATGAGGAGGAATTCATGAGCATCAGTTTCCTTCCCCCCCATATTTCTTTTTGAATACAGATAGATATGCAGATCTAAAAAAAAAATACTTAGTCAAAGAAAAAAATGCATAAAACATAAAGAAACAGTATAAAAATGTACACGTGTGAATTTCCATGCATGAAGGAGAGGGGAGAAAAACAACAAAGTCTTTGAGCTTGATGCAAAATTAGGATAGGAAGGAAATGCAGATGGATTTCAGAAAAACAAAACAAATACAAATGAGAGATTTTTCCACATTTCTGTCCGTCCATCACCAAGGAGAATCTCTTATACTGCTCATCCCTGCTTGTCTGGTTGATGACCTGCTATCTTCTGGACCTCATCCTGGCACCATCGTATAACGGTAGTGTTTATTTGTGTTAAATTATTTAGCTGCTACTTTTTACGGGTTCCACCATTTAATATTTTCCAAGTGGTTTACCCAAAAAAAAAAAAAAGGGAAGAACTCTACAATTAGAACAAGCGAAACAATAACAAATGGTTACAAGAGAGCCAGCTTAAAAATCTCCTCTTCTCAAACACAGGTCTCCCTGGGTACTGAAGCCCCCAAATGATGCCTGATTGATTTGCTTTGTCAGAAGCCAGTCATCTCCTCCCGACCCGCGCACATCCACTGCAATCCATTTCGGAATAAGCCAGAGTGTGTTTGCCATAAATCACATGATAACATTTGCAAGGGAATATGCTTCATTAGGTTTGCCTCCTATAATACTGTCGGATCATTAGGTGGAGTGTAGACAGAAATCATTTCAGTCCTAATCCTTCAGGCATAGGGAGCCCCCGTGTGTTTGTTTCTTAAATGTTTTCCTAATTGAAGTTCTCATTTTCTCTCTCTTTTTTTCCCCCTCAATGGGAAAGCGGTTTTTTATTTGGTCAGCCAAATAATGCTGAGAAGACCCCGGGTCAGATTGCTGCTACACATGAATTAAAATAGATTCCTTCATGTTATTTCAGTTTCCATTAAAAGTCTACAAAACTGGTAATTTCATCCATCCACAAACTTGCAAAAGAGCCATAGTGCAGGTTTCCTGATCTCCAAACACCTGGTGGTGGTCGGGGAACGCTAAATATTTTGCTTAGTGATGAATTTATTTTATCTGGGGGGACTTTGGGCTATTAACTAGGATCTTCCAATGCAGATGGTGCAATTTCATTTACGTCACTGTGTTCTAAATGATTTTGAATAGTTTTAAATGGGATTGCTCAAACAAGAGTTCTTGGGTTGGCTCAATGGATGAGAAGGAAATAGCTGTACTTGCTGGATGAGTTCAGAAGTGGAGGAAGAGAGCTGGAACTGGAGATGAGCTGTGGTTGCCAGGGGCTTGTCACTTTGAATAAGGAAGTGGTACTTTCGGTTATGCATTTAGGAGCAAAAAGGGTAAACTCTCTGTTGAGTAATTTCTACATTGCACATGCATCTATTTTATGTTGTTTAAAAGACTTTAGGATTGCATCCAAAGGTGGAAATACTCCTGAGCAGCACAAGCAGAAGAGTCCTGCGATCATCTTCTGCACTAGGACATAATTGGATGCATGCAACTTCTAGGACAGTACATATCTCAAATTTAATATATAATTTGGTGCACTGTCCCCCCCCCCAGACGCACATATCTGTGTACTTAAATTGCAATTCTGTTTACAAAATTCAGTTATCATCCGTCCCATAGAACTCAGACTTTCTGAGTTTAAAAAAGAGAACTTTTGAATTACAAATGATTTTAGCTGTATTTTGTATTAACCTATGTCGTCAGCCACTCTGGTTCCCAAACTGCAAGAAATGTGGGATATTTAAATAAAATGAACAAATAAATAAAGGATTGGTGTGAAAACTGGGGGAAGGAACATCAACAATTTAGGACACCATACTGTTAGAAAAACACAGCAAAGACTTGGAAGAGATAGTGAAGAAAGGCAAGAAAGAAAGTGCAAAGGCAGGTTTACATTTGAACATTAAAAAAACAAAAATAAGGACCACGGATGATTCACATAACCTTAAAGTAAATGATGAAGACACTGAAATAGTTCAAGATTTTCCAAATCTTGGCTCAGTCATTAATCTGCAGTCAAAAAATCAGAAGAAGACTAAGACATGGAAGGGCATCAATGAAGGAATTATATAAGAGCCTGAAGAGTCATTCCTAGAGCTACTTCTGCTGAAAATTGTAGTTGGCCAGTGCATGTGTCAGAGAAATTAATTTCAGTTCATTTTCAAATTTACCAAATGCACAAATGGTTTCACATTCGACTTTCACACTCAAGGATTTTCCTCCCCCTTCCCTCCCTCCCTTCCAACTGAATGTTGGAGAAGGTGAAACTGGCAGATTTTTCGGTTCCAAATTTCCACATAAGTTTAAATAACCTGTGTATAACCACCAAGGAATACATTTCAGAGGGAGGCAAACTTCCTGTAAGTATGAAATTCAACAGGTGACTTGAAGGCACATGTGAGCACCCAACACCTCAACAATTCCAATATATAAAGAAGAGGAAATATAACTGTGCAGGAAACAAGATTTTGCCTTGTTAAGCAAAAAAGGTTTATTTTGCTTTGGGTTTTCTTATTTAATCCATATCCATCTTTTTCCCAGCATGGAACTCAAGGTGACTCACAACATAGTTTAAGGCAATGATGATGATGATATGATGATGATGATGATGATGATGATGATGATGATGGGAAAAACCATAAAACCATTAAATAGACCTTCTTAAAATCATCACTTAACAATTTGAAAGAATTTAAAAGGTGACAATGGGGATAAATGTGCAGTATTCCCATTAAAAAGAGCCCTCCAGAGAAACCAATTAATTTCAAAAACTTTCTAAATAGCAGATGGAGAGCAGAAAGAGGTCCACCTAGCATCTCATGGGAGAGACTTCCATGGCCTGGGACCCACCACTGAGAAGGCCCTCTTGCATGTCCTTCCCAGTCATGCCTGTTGCTTTTGTGGGAACAAAAATCTCTCCCCTGAGGATCTGAAAACTCAGGGCGGGTAATATAGGCTGGGTTCAGAACCATTTGCTCCTCTTTATCTTGCCCTGCTCTTTGTCCAAACAATAAGAATTGTCAATGTCAGAAGACTTGTGGAAACATCAGTGCTAGCCTGTCAATGTGGGGACCCCAACTCTGGAACCTAGCGAATGTTCCCAAGTCACCTTCTTTCTGCCTCTTGCAGTTCATGGTCTGGATGACAAAGCCCTGACACAGACCTTGCAGTGAGCCATTCCTTGATGAAGGAACTGGTTTTTTAGAAGGTGGAAGTTAAGGGTCATCAAGAGCAGCACTGAAAAGAGCAGGTGTTATGGCATGGAGTGCAGGAGATGAAAAGTGCAGCGTTGTGCATTTAACATTTGAAAGCCAAATTAATCATGGTATTAGAGACATTATGTCATATAATATGCATGCCTTCTGTGTTTTTAAAAACTCTGAAATGTCCGCATAGTGATACGAAGAGCAAGTAGATAACTCAGACAACAAGCTAATAAACTAAGTGCTTCAGAATGGGAAAATAGTAACCTAAAATTGACTTGCCAGGTCTGGATTATATTCAGATTCCCAGAGTTATCAGGGATTGGGGCCAAACAATTTGAAGTGCAAGAATTTCTAGAAGCAGAAGGATGAAGAGAGAGGGGTTTCCCAAAAATGGGGGTGGGTTTCAAGGTCTTTGCTTTAACCAGAAACACCAGAGCCAGAAACACCAGGTAAATGGAGGAAGCTATCAATGAAAAGAGAATGTAACTCTCGGGAAAGATAGATTAGAGGCTGGGAGAGACTGACTGTATTTAATATTGCTCGACTGATGGCAACTTGGGAGTGTGGTAGTTCTAGTTGGAACACTGAAGAGAAGGATAAACTAAGGTCCTGTGAGCCAGAACTGGGACTTGAAGAACCATGATGCGATAATTAGATTCTTTAGCTAAATCCTGGATTCAGGGGCGAGGGTCTCAGTGATTAAAATGAGCAAGAGTGAGAACGATTTTGGGTAAGCTTAGTGTTCTAAGCTTTAGTCACTGCAGCCTAGAAGCAGGAAGGCAGAACCTAGTGAGATGTCTCAGCAGTGCTTCAGCAAGTGAGCTCCAAGGCCATGAAGCAAGAAGGTTGTTCTAGGAACCATAACTCTAACCCAGAAGGAAAACAGCTTTGGACTCTAGGGTCATCTATGTGATTTTGTGGTGAAGAAGGAACTCATAAGCATTACTTTTCTCAAGCTTGGACATTTTCAAATTTTGTACTTCCTCAGGAACTTACTTCAGTTTCCTAATGTGCAGAAGAACAGAAGGATAGCTAGGACTTACCTGGTTGGATAGGGAACAGTTAAGGCCATTTTTGACCAAGTATAGCAAAATGTATAACTGAGCACCTTTCTTATCAGTGTCATTTCCCTGCCCGTGAGGCATTGTTTGCCGGCTACAAGAAGTTGACTTGCCAGGGACAATCTTGGCAGGGATGTTGTGCAAATACAAAGAACTTGGCAAGGCTGTGTGTACGCCTTTGTGCTAACCTATCTTAGTACTTTGTATCAGATCTAAATTTTGTCAAACACATAAGTGGGCAGAAGATAATCTGCTCTACTGCTTGCTGATTTGGTGTGAATCAGCAGGTTCTTTTGACTTCCGTTTACTTAACAGTAGCACTCTCAAAATGACTTCTCCTGCTGAGAAGACATTATTTCCCTCTCTTCTAGTGGAGTATATTATAGTCCTTCAAAAATTAAGACTTAAGCCGTGTAGCTGAAAATTTGGATCCTGAGAATGAGACAAGGCTGTTGTCCAGCAGGTCACAGTACAAAGCTGGTTTCCCCATGCAAGGTCTCTCCAAAAAATTTTGTCTACAACACCCATCTTATCAGGTTAATGGAAATGCTGGCTGAAAATGATGGGAAACTTTGTCCAAAATGCCAGTGGAGGCAAAGCTGAAAAGCCACAGAATTAGGTTCTTGTTAAAGACTATGGCAATATTAGAAATTTTGTCCACGTAGATAGCTAAATCTGTAAGCAATAGGCGAGCCAACAGAGATCTTGCTACAGTAATATCCTAGTACATAGTTCTGGGTCTTTTTCATCCATTAAGTAAGGGATGGAAACAATTTTTTTTTTTTTTGGAGGGGGGACATATTTTTTTGAATGTTGAGTACAAGAATAATCCTGACAAAAATTACAAAAAATTACAAAATTACAACAATTTAGAAAGTTACAAATTGACAAAATTGACAAAATTACAAATTACATTTTTTAAAAAATACAAAAATTACCAAAATATTGTGGTTCTGGACTTATTCTGCACAGAATTTGCATGTGATTGTTTTCCATAGAGAAAATAGCAATTTTTGTGCAGAAAATAATATTTATACGTAGAATTATTATTTCCTGTGCAGAACAAGTTGTAATTGGGGATTTATTCTCTCTGAATTTTGCAGATGGTTGATTTTCATAGGAAAACAACATCTTCTGTACAGGAAACAGCATCTTCTGTGGCAGGAAATAGTATTTTTGCAAGGAAATATTATTTCCTATATCAAAAAAAGCACTTCCTTGTACAGAAAATGCAATTTCCTGCAGGAAAAAATATAATTGCTTTCTCTGCAAAGGAACTACAATTTTTTGCAGAATAAATTCCAAACTGTGAAAAGTCTTCAAGAAATGGAAAGTTTTCAAAGACTTCCTCACAGTGGGAAGAAAAATGCTAAATTATTCATTGTTTCCTTTGAGAGGAAACCTAGTGAAGAATTACATCTCCAGAACAGCTTAAGTGAGACAGTTACGCAAAGCATGTTTCCTAAATAAAGGTGCTGGGAAAAGGGATACCCTGCAATACAAGGAAATCTCGTTTATAGAATTGTTCCTGATATTTAGAAAGCCTCATATTGAAGGATATGATACACACACAGTGGCAGAGGTTGGACTCTGTGGAGGGGGGGCAGGAGGGGGTCGTAGCTGCGGTGAGTGGGGGCATGGCTAGGGCATGCAGGGGTGTGGCTATGGGCCAAGACACCCCCGAAACATTGCTGCCTGGTGAGAACCTCCCCCATTGCCCCCCATCCCCATGCGACTGTACACACAGTGCAATGGCTTTTTTAATTGGAGTCTTAGATCCAACAGGTTTCTCTTCCAGGAAACCTGGACTCCCTGTCTCAGCGTGTTAACTCTTCTTGGCTTTGGATCTCTGCAGGGTTCCCCTTTTGCAGTTGAGATTCCAGAATCCACTTTGGGTTGTGAAAGTTATAGGGTGTGACTTGGGCCCTTTTCACACCATACCTTGTCCTGGAGACATCCAGTGTGGGTCCCAGCATTGGCCTTGCTGGGAGGGGAGCACAACGGGAGTGGTCCCCTCTGTACTGGGTGCCTCTGAGAACCAGAACCAGAACCAAGTGTAATGTCCTCACCTCTTCCTGCTGCAGTGAAGTTGGGTACTGTCGATGGCTGTGCTGGACGTGAAGCACAGCCATTAAGTTTCCAGAGGCTCTACAGGGAAGGTAAGTGGGAAAACCCATCAATGATTTGCAATCATGCCACCTGGGAACAGGAGAACGACAGGACTGCACCTACATCATGCATAAATGTTGTCGCGGTCCCATCCTCCTCCCATCCCTATGGCAGGTTGGGAGGGTGGAGCAGAAAGGACCTTGACCTCCACCTTTGAAGAAGTGCCATCCATATTCAGCTTGGTAAGCTGACTGTTCCAGACACATAGAGCTTTCTTCTACTCATTTCTAAAGTTCGGTGCAAGTGGTGCTCAGCCTTTTTGCCACTTTTCTACAAAAGTGCCATCATAGTGTTTTCTGAGTTACTCAAGGCAATAATAAAACGGCAGCGGGTAACAAACACAACACCAGCAGATGAAGCAGATTCATTAATGAAACGGAACAGAACTGAAAAGGAACCGGCATTTCACAATTATACTGGCTGCTCTATAATCAATATAAAATCAGAGCAAACCAACAATTTCTGCTTATAGGTACTTTCCTATTTAAATAATTTGAGCGCTTGTGGGTAAATTCACCTTAGCCTTAAACAGTTGGAAAACAGCTTCCTCTATGTCTTTCCTTGGTGCTTTTGTCCACATTATCCCGCAGCGTGTAGCTGTGTCTTTCCCCCTTTTTTAAAACGGAAAGCTCTCTAATTGATAGATATGGATGCTAAGTGTGTGCCCGGCTGCTTCCTTGCTGAAAATAGCTATTATGTTAGCAAAATTATAAGGGTACTGACTGCACTAATAAGGTGATTGCAGCTAGCCACTTAGTCTTGAGAATGCTTACTAAAATCCCACCCAAGTTATGCCGTTGCTGCACTGTTAGGTATTGAACTGTAAATGTCACAGCGAGAATGCTTTTTCCAGCAATTCAAATTAGGCATTACAATTTATCATTTCGTCTGTTTAGCTCTGTGTGAGGAAAATGTTTTTTCTCCATTTCAGGGGGATGGGACAAGTGGACGAGGACCTTGTTAGAAAGAGCCTGTTCCACAAATACTACTTTTCAGCAATGAGCAAAAATAAGAAAGCTCTCCTTCCTTCCTTCCTTCCTTCCTTCCTTCCTTCCTTCCTTCCTTCCTTTTTTCTGGCTTCCTACTCCTAAAACAGGGATGATGTTGGATTTCCAGATGTTGTTGGAGATGATGTTGGATTTCCAGATGTTGTTGCATGAAACTCCTAACAGCCTTAGCTAGCAGAAGCAATACTAAGGAATTCTAGTTTTGTTTTTTGTTTTGTTTTTAATCCAAAGACAACTGGGAGTCTAAAGAGACGAGTAACTGTTCACAGCTTTTGCCCCAACCTGGCTATTAATTTTCTGTATGAAGTACATGAAATTAGGTGGGTGAGAATGAGAGAAAGAGAGAGAGAAATTGTTCTCTTCAAACTCACCTGTATCATGCTCTCTATTAGTGGAGGAACCACACACACATTTTTGGTTGTGTGCCTTCAAGTCATTTCCAAGTTATGTTGACTGTAAGGTTGTCTTGGCAAGATTTGTTGAGAGAGGGTTTGCCTCAGCCTTTGAGGTTGAGAGAGTGTGACTTGCCCAAGATCATCCAGTGGGCTTCCATGGTAGATCAGGGATTCGAAGCATGGTCTCCAGAGTCATAGTCCAGTGCTCAGACCACTGCAGCATATTGGCTGTGACCACACTTATTTAATAAATGCATGCACCCGGCCATACAGTGTGGCTGCAGGCTTAGTTGCATCAGAGTCACTGAAATGTGTAAGACTAACCTTAGTCATCATTAGTGCAAGCTTCATTGATTTCTAACCCGTTACATGCAAAGCACACACTATAAATGAACTTCAAAACCATATGCCGTGTATTTTTATCTGAAGCATACAACTAATTATGCAACGTAAAGACTTTCTTGGTTAGAATTCCCAATTCAATCCCCCCCCCATCTTTCCATCTATTCAAATAGTACTGCACTTAGTCTTAGGTAGAAATCAGACATGATGTCAGGCTCAGATGTCCTGCTGCTCAAGGTAAATAAATAATGCCACATGTGCGTTGATTGTATACATATACACACACAGAGAGAAGGAGGAGAAGTAATACAGACGGTGTCCCCCCCCTTTTGTGTATCTGTATGAGACAAAGACAGTGTAAATATAGATATATACGCATGCTGATAATATACGGTTCAGGTTAGTGTAACGGGGACGACACGGGCTGTCCCATAAATGTACTGAGTAATGCAGACATGGCGTAAATAATTGCAAGTGCTTACATCCTGCCTTCAGATATTTCATTGCCCGTGAGTTAGAATTGGTTGTCAAGTGCAAGGCACGGGCAGACTGTGCAAGGTGCCCTATTCTGTCATGTGGTACATATTTAATGCTTGAGAGAAAAAGGAAGGGACATGTGCGTGAGATGCACAGGGAGAGAGAGAGAGAGAGAAAGAATAGAACCAAACACAGAGCTGCATACCACTAAGGAAATGAAGGGGGGGAAAGTCTAATCGTTGGGTATAAAATTCTGTTGCATATTTAATACTTGATCAGAGAGAGGGAAGAAGAGGAGAAGCAGGGAGACCGACCCCAGGCAATCCACCTTTTGCTTGGGCCTTGTTTCCGTGGCCCTTTTGTTTCCCTGTGCCTGTGTGTTCACCCCTTCCTTCTCTTTGTTTTACTTATTGTTCGAGGTCTCTCTCTCTGTCTCTTTTTTTCTGGAGGCTCAGCCCAAGCGAGGTGCATCCACTCACACCTGATGCGAGGGTTGTGAAGGGAAGCAGAAGGGGGGAAAGCAAGAACAGAGCGAGAGCAAGCGGGCAGTCAGCTTGACAGATGTCTGTATTCATTTATATGGCCAGCACGTGGGGGCCGTTTGCTGGTTTCCCTTACTTCTCTTGCGCTCTCCCTGCGAGGGAAGAGGAGGCGGTTTGCAGCCGACAATGAAATCTTGGCAGTTAATTGCAGTCGTGGGAGATGCCCTTCAGGTAAGGGGAAAAGAAGGGTTTTTAAACAATTTAAAGGGAAGAGCAAGGGAATAGGGAAGCAGGGAAAGAGAGGGATAAAGCTGTCCCTTGGAAATGATGCCCAGCGTAGGCATGAAACTCACTACCAGAGATGCAGAGAGGTTGGTGCAGATGTCTGTGGAAGTGTGTGTGTGTGTGTGTGTGTGTGGTGTGGGAGGCACAAAACTGACATGTTTGGCGGCTGCTGTTATGTAGCTGCCTTCGGTGGCGTGCCAACATTAATGCAGAGAAGGTTTGTGTCTGCATTTGGCTTCTAGCTAGCTGTGTGATTAGAATAGAGATTGGAACACATCCTGTGGAATAAAGCAACACGGGAGCAATCCAGGAAGTGCACCGATGGGTTTTTCGTCTTGGGGGGACAAAGAACCAGGTATTATTGAAAGTGTGGAAACTCTCCAGAAGGGTTGTGCTTCTGTTTAGCCATGCAGGTGTTTTTACAGGATGTTGTTGGCTGAAGGAATGGCTTTTCGTTCACGCACCCAAACCATGGGAAAAGCGGAAGGGGTGAGGATGGCTATAAATTGTCCTTTTCTGGCCGCAACTGAAGTTTGCTTGAACTTTATCTTTGGAGATGATGTTAGGCTTTCTTCTGAATGGACCATATAGTGTGTGTTCCTAAGCTACCTTACATGCTTCTCATTAGATTTGATTTTTTCTTTTTCCATTTTTTGTTGTATATATATCTATAGAAAATCTTCATCATTGAATTATGCTTTTTCAAGAGGGCTATCTTAGACTAGAGGTCTGTTTTTTGTAAAGTTTAAAGTGCCGAATAGATGCTGATTAGTGGTTAATGTTGCAAGATTAGCAAAAGGGCATCATTTGCAAATAGCTATTATTATCTTGGAGTTTAAAGGAAAACGAAATCTTTGTAGTGTCACCACTGGGTAATTTGTTGTTACTTTAGTATATGAAAAGTAAGGACAACAGCCAAAATTCAGTTGGTAGTGCATAATAATTTAACAGGACAGCGTATGTGTTCCATAGTTCACATATTATTGTATGTCTGTATGCTCTTTGATTCAGTTTTGTTAGACACTCTGTGTGTGGGGGGGGGGATAAACCCAACTACATCAAATGCCCCCCCTCCATTCTCTTCCCTACACTTTGAACGGTATCCAATACAAATGTTTGGTGAGGCTGCTTTGAATATTTTTATTACTTTGTCACAGAGACAACCAACATGAACAAACAGAATGGGAAGTATAGCATTTTCATTGTCTGAAGTGGTTGCATATTAAGTAAGTTACCTAAATTGTGCTCATTTTTCACCATGTTGTTAATGATTCTACATTTTAGAAAATAGAACATCTTTTTTTTTTGGGGGGAGAATTGCCATGTATGTATTGTTAAAGATAATGCAGTGTTATTGAGTGAGCAATTTGGTAACTTCTTTGTATGCAAAATGCAATATTCGTGGCACATGATTTTGGATAGCCCCAGATCAACTGTGGCAAGGCTGTTGTTTCCCTTGGAGCCAGTGATGCCCCTCCCATTCTTTTCTTTTTTGTTAAAATGAAGTGCTGAAAAGTAGAAACTACTTTGCACCACATTTAATTGTGTTAATCTTTTCTACTTGTTCTAGATCTTTTATACAACCAGAAAATAAGTCCTGCCATGCATTTAAATTAACAGTATTTGCATGTAGGGGGAGATTGCTTCCTTTTACAAAAAGTGGTAAGATCTTTGCTGGATGGACAAATGGAGTGCCCTTTTTGTAAATGTCGCCCCAAGGAGATATTATTTGTTTTGTGGGCTTCCCTGTCTAAATGAAACCAATCAGCAAACTCCTGTGGTTAACACAACATATCTTTTTTTTCAGTTTCTGCATTCATTTGTCCATTACTGATACCTTCTTCACGACAAGGCGACTGTGCTTGTCAGCTGTTTGCTGCTGAAAATATAACAGGGTTATCATGCCATATACTTTTCACATGTAGTCTCAAAAGCAAAGAAGAATATGATAGGCATATGGTCTAGTGACTTGAACATTGTACTACATCCTCGAAGAGACCCAGGTTTGAGGCCCTGCTTGGCCATTGGAGCTTGCCTTGTGACCTTGAGGGCATCACACACTCTCAGCCCCAGAGGAAAAAACCA
Source organism: Ctenosaura bakeri (assembly GCA_948474755.1). NCBI lineage: Eukaryota > Metazoa > Chordata > Lepidosauria > Squamata > Iguanidae > Ctenosaura > Ctenosaura bakeri. Next base: position 148,216 of record CAOLHI010001565.1, on the reverse strand, counting down.
TGATAGATTTGCCTTCCGGTTGCCATAAGTTAGAAACGACTTGAAGACACCCAACACACAAAATTGCATTTTGGGACAGAGTATTGGTGGTTGTACTGCTACTTGCTGCTAGGGATTGTAGCAAATTAATATTTAATTCATTGCTTGGAAACATTGGGGGTCTTAGACTGCAACCCCCAGCAGCCACTATCAAGCATGGCCCGTGTCCCATGATCATGGTGGCTGGGGAAATTTTGAAGTTATAATCCCCCCCCCCAAAAAAAAACTTTTTCAAGTCTTGTCAAAACGTTTATATTCGTAGGTGTGGTTTCAGTTAATGGATATTAGATATCCTTCATTAACAGAAGCATGTAGAAAGATGCTGTTAATTGATTCTGTTTATGATTCTGCAATTTTCTCAAAGAAAAGTAGAGCAGTAAGATATACAGGTCAGAGAGTTGGACTTACAGGGCAAGTTATATCCATGAATACAACTTGTGGAGAGAAGAAAGGGGCCAAATCTTTATTCATCCATGAAGGTCACTGATAGACCTTTGGCCCCATCATCCTCACCTTTCTTGATAGACTCTCGTGAATATAGAACTGGATATCCTCAGTCCTGAAGACAACTGTGGTAGACCCACTGAGTCAAATGAAAATTACATAAACGGAGACTAACAAGTTCTGTTCATTTCAATAGGCCAATTCTAGTTGGGAATAATAAAAAAAGAGTTGCCCCCCACATATCCCTGACATCATCATGGGAATAATGAGATCTCACCAAAGCAGCAACACCAACAAAAATTCTACTTTGGAAACATCAGAGAATTTTTCATTGTAACGTACCTGAGATGCTTACAACCAACCTCATTTCATGCATTTCATGTTATCCTAGGGCTTGTTCAATGTGTGTCTTAATTTGTGGTGGCTGGGGATGTGCAGATCCCCATATTATTTTATGCTTCCTCTCCCTGTCAACATAGATACCAATTAAGAGCACTAATTGTACTAATCAGAAGGGGAGTTGTCCCAGTTGTGGGTCCCAGGATTCCAATAACTCTTAAAAGCTGCATACTCCTGTAAACATAGTACACCAAGTTCCCACAAACTATCAAGAACTCATGTTACCATGAGTGTTGGCCATGTAGACTCCCAGACAGAAATGGCAGAAGGGTAAAATGATAATCATCGTTGTCGTCGTCGTCATCATCACCATCTCATCAGCTACTTTTGAGCACAAGGCTGCAAGGAATCCTTGATAAACACAGCAGTTGAGCTTGTTCTGGGGAAGTCCTGAAAAGCTGCATCATAGAAAGTGTGAATTCATGTTATGTGAAGGAGATTTGGGGGGTGAAGAAGAGATATTATCACTGGGATCTTGTTGATTAGTCCCAATCATTGAGTCAATTCTTCTATGGTGAAGCAACACATAGGCCATTTCCTCCCTAGACTGTTATAGTGCTATCATTCCACTTTCAACCTCCTATGGAATTCTGGGGCTTGCAGTTTAGGGAGGGTCTTTAGAATTCTCAGCCAGAGATCCCTTTGGTTGCAGGAAACTACAAACCCCAGAATTCCACATGAGGTGGAAAGTAGAATAACTGCACTATAACAGTGTGGGGAGGAAATGACCATAGTTAAATCCTATGTGATCCTATAGGCCTACTCTAGTCAGGACTAAGAACATATTTTAAGCCCGTATCTCAGTCTCTCCTTTCAGTGTCACCAAAGAGGTGGGGACTTTTGGTCTTTGAAACTTTTTTAGTCTTTACAGGATCATAGAATCATAAAGCTGGGAGGTGGCAGAACGGCTACCTGGTCCATCACCATACCATGCAAGAATACACAACAAAAGCACTCACGAATGATGATTTTCCAATCTGTTAAATCTCTTCTTTTTCTTTTTTTTTAAATGGTAACATTAGAAATATGACAATAGTGAAGTGATCTAGGTTTTTAAGAGAGATGTGGCTGGGAACTATGTCTGGGCAAGCTGAATCAGGTCAAAATTTGAGTCAAATTGTGAGGGAACAAACATACAGAGGAGTCAGAATTAAGGAAATGGAAACCAGTAGTAGTAGGATCACCTGCCCAGGACACAAGGCAGCTTACAAAGTTTAAAAACAGATATAGCTAAAAAAAAGTCACATCGTAAGAAAGTTAAAAGTGTATTCAAACTAAGAATATCACAGAAGAAGTTAAAGAATAGCATTAAAATGTAACTGCTATTAAAATGGCGACCATTAAAAAGGAAAAAAAAACCTACAAATATAAACAGTACAACACTTTCCAAAAGTCCTCTTTCCACCTGAGCCATCACTCTTCAGTGGTCTGCAAAGATGAAAAGGTCTTCAGCCTCCTGCAGAAGGACACTAAGGGGCAGCCACAAAGAAGGTCCTCTCCCATATTCCTCTTTTGGTATTTTCTGTCAATCAGAGAAAGGCTGGTCCACAGAAATGCAGAAGTATTTTGAGTATGTCTGGTCCTTCATGGGGCAACATGGAGAAAGGAAATGAGAGACACTTAGACATAGAAATGGTTAAAATTTCCATAGGATGTTGAAAGTGGAATAAGAGCACTATAACAGTGTAGTGTGGAAAGGCCAGGGCTACATTTCCTTCTCAGGTAAGCACAGGGGGAGGAGACATAGCATTACCTGAATGGGCAGTGCAGTCCCCACTCAAAAATGTGTTGGACACAGTGGGTTTGGATTAGGCACAAGTCTGTTCTCCTGGCTGAGCTCAGAAATCTGCAGTTCTGCCAGCAGAACTGCTCTGCTGGCTGAGATCTCCTGGCAGAAGAGTCAAAAAATAGTGAGGACACAGTGAGTGAGGGACTGAGTTACTCCAGATCTCATCCAGTCCAAGGAGACAACCACAATGATGACACAATGATAAGCCAGTTTGGGGTTAGTCCTAAGTAATTGGAAGCAGCACGGTTTAGCTGGCCCAGTATCAGCACAGCTGATCTTTGGCTATCTTGACCAGTTCATTTAAAGTTTTGATAGTATGACATAGGTCAAGATTTAAAAACCTTTGAGTCCTCTAAATGTATTGGCCTCCAACTCTCAACAGTAGAACTTACATGTTGACCAGGAGGCTTGTACACCAAAACATCTTGGAGTTCAAAGATTCCCCATCCAAGACTTATGACCCAGTCAATGGTAGGAATGACCTAGGCCTGGAAACGTAGAAGGTAGGTTAGGATTGAATGGTTCTGTAAGAGATTTGCAAAGACCAACTAGGAATTCAGCAGGTGTGTAGAGGTAGGATTCTGACTCCACCCCCCCAAAAAAAGGACCTAGGATGCTGAAATAGAGAAAGATCAGGTGGAAATCAAAAGTGTACTGCTATGTGGAAGAAAGACAGACTCTGCTCAGATACTAAAAGGAATTTTTGGAGTGACCTGAGAACCCTCGGAAGTCCCCTATCCCTTAATTCTGAGTGAGGGATTGTTGTTGTTGTTGTTCATCGTCCCATAGAGCAATTATTTTTCTTTGTACGTGTGGAGGAAGAGTTGCTCACATAGGAAAGTGGGGTTATTTTATCAGAGTTAAGGAAATCCTTGAATTACTTAACAGTTTGGTTTGGCTGAAGATTAACTACAGCATTATTTTGTTTCATTTTGGTTGTCTTCAAAGAGCCGATAACTCTTCTTTTATTTTCCAATTAACTACAAATTTCACGCACATGAATTTTACGTCCATAGAGGAGGGTTCCCCCCCCTCTTTTGGATAGTTGATAAATTAGGAAGGAGACATTATTTCTTGGTAAGAAGAAGGACATGTTGTCTTTTGCTCTGGCTAATTTGTCATGCAGAAGTATTGGTCGGGGGAGGACTTAACTTTGTCAAAGTACTTACACACACACACACACACACACACTCACACACAAATATCTGGTGCAAATTGCTTGACTCAGCACTCAGAATCTATTTCTTTATAGAGAAGAACTTGGTGATGAATCCGAGCAATTAAAAATCACAAAAAAAGCTTCCATGTGATGGCCTGAATTTTGGTTTGATGGTCTGGATTTTATACGCTTCCCCTTCCCCTCCTCTAGTTCCATGAGATATTCAAAATGTTGTGTCTGGGTGGGTGAGTCAGGGACAGTGGGGAAAGAAAGAAAAAAAGAGATAAAGAGTGGAGCTTGATTTAAAAAAAATATCTGCTTTGCCTTTGCAGATCTGTTAAAGTGCCTGAAGGTTGAGACTGAGAAAAAGAATATTAGCATTAATGCACTTATCATTTGTTTATGATGACTTCTTGCGTTTTCAGTGCTTGATTGTGGACTAGCATAAGTTACAGAATGCTATTTGAATACTAACAATACCAAAGAAATATGTAGCAGCGATGGTGGAGGAAGAGGAGGGAGAAAAAGACATAAAACACAGATTTGCTTAAACCAGATGATGTGTCCACGGAACATGCAATGCTCACTTGTGGAATCCTCCCAATGGGTTTCACTGGAAATGGGCTCCACACATTTCAGTAGAACTTGCCTCCAATAAACAGCCATAAAGGATGATGAAATCCTCTCCCCCTCTCACCTGGGATCTCCTCTTCTCTCTTGAGTCCTCACAATAGCTTGATGGGGTGGGGTAGGAGTGTTGTTTTGCCCAATTGCAATAGATTGTGTAAGGTTATCACAGTCACGGTGCAAAATATTAGGGGGTGATATGCTCTTGAGCGGACAGCTAAGGCCCTTCTGTTGGTTTTAGAGAAGAGCTGGTCATGTTGGAGATGATGGTTGGCTCCTCATGGGGGCTGGATATTTTACTTTACTTCCCCCCTCCTTTTTTTTTTTATTTTTTATTCTCCTTTGGATCATTACTATGAGTTTGGATTCTTCTTGGAGCATTACTATGATCCTTTGGATCATTACTGCCCTGGTGGCACAGTGGTTAAATGCCAATACTGCAGCCACAAGATTGTGAGTTCGATCCTGCCGGGCTCCAAGGTTGACTCAGCCTTCCATCCTTCCGCAGGTCGGTAAAATGAGTACCCAGCTTGTTGGAGGCATGTATAGAAATGTTTCGAAATACATGCTATTTGTAAGTTGTTCGCCGCCTTGATCCATATGGAGAGGCGGGATACAAATAAATAATAATAAAAAAAATGATGACTTCCTGGAACCTTTTCCTCTTCAGAATTTAGATGAAGGGAAAAATGAATGCTTTACTCTTTTCTTTTGCTCCAAAGCTTACACTTTTCTTGGGTACCAGATAAGTTTAGCTCCTGAGGCCTGATAGAATAGTGTGAGCAAAAACAACATGCACCCTTGTTGTTGTTTTGCACCTGAGACCTCCCTACCTCTTGACAACCTTTTCTCCCTGAATAGGTGAAGATATCCATGTAGCTTAGGGTAACAGTACACATGTAGCAGTAAAATGTCCAGCAGTGTCAGCACAACATTCATGGGTGGATACTGAAAGTCTTAGATATCTTGTGAATGCCTTAAAATAGGAATACCTTTGCTCACTTTCAAGACACACACAAATGAATGCTGGCAATCAAGTGTAGGTGACCACCAACATCTGTTGGTGCATCTCTTGAGCTGCCGGGGGGTCTACACAAAATTTGTCAGAGATTGCCCTCATTTGCATGCCATTACTGGCATATCCCCCAACATTTGACAGATGGCCAAGCAACGTCAAAGTTTGGACGAGGTTTATGAATGAGCAAGAACAGCCAAGCTAGGCAAGACTGCAGCCATTTGCTTTTGCCTGAGCCTACTGGGAAGGACATTATTCTACCTCCTTCCTACCCTGCCCCAAATTAATTGATTGCAAACTATTTTTGCACTTTAAACTCATTTTGCATGAGTTGAAGCAAGCAAAGAATGAAGGGGGAAAGTAGTCGGGCAGGGGAGAAGGAGCCAGGGCATTTTAAAAGCAGCTGAAAAAAATGGGATGGCAGAGGAATAGTTGATGCTATCCACGCTAAATCAGGACAGCTAGAGGGCACATTCTAGTGATTGCTTAATTCTGACTGTTCACTATAATGAATGAATATTATTTCCTTTCCTTAGTTATTATCAGTGTTTATCCATGTCCCTGCAGTCACAGTATAAGATGGGACTCACTTTGGTAGTTTCCTGCTTAACTTTAAATTGAGGAACCATCGGCATATTCAAAGTTCTGCACCTTTAAAGGTTTTTCTTCTTCTTTTTCTTTTTTGAAGCTGAACTTCCAGTACTCTGAGAGCTTTTTTTTCTTTAATTGTGGAATGATCACGGACAACATATATCCACCGCACGTCAACCAGCTAGTGTCAGAAATTTTACCAGTCAAACCTGAATACATTACATTGCCCAAGTTTGTACATAAATGCACCAAAAGGGAATTATGGGTTCTGTGGGGCTTCAGGTTTTCCCACCTCACCCTTTTTTAATCCAAGAAATCCTACCAGCAGTACCAGAGAGAGAAAGAGAGAGCTACCCCATTTTTTTTAACCTTTTAAAACCCCAGGAGTCTTAGCAGCAGTCATGTAGACTTTTCCTGTTTTCCTGCTTTATTTATTTATTTATTTATTTATTTATTCATTCATTCATTCATTCATTCATTCATTCATTCTTAGGAATCTTCTGTGACACCTGATGTTACAGGAAATGTAAAGAATGATAGATGCTACTTTTCGTAGGGACACTGGCATCTGGGATTTTACCATGTATGAGTCCTGAATGCATTTCAAATTGCACCCTGTGCTGATATAGCAATATAATTCCACTTTAAGAGTTGGGGTGGCATCCTGTGGATTCCTAGGACTTGTAGTTTGGTTAGGCAGTGGAGCTCTCTAGTAGAGTATTCTTAGTACCCCTCCATAAACTGCAGATCCCAAGATTTTCTAGGACAGAACCATGACAGTTAAAGTGGAATCATAGAGCTGTAACGGTTTGGTGTGCTCGTGAGCTCTTGAAAGTGGAGCAAGGCAATTGGGGCCCTATTCACACCATTTCTCTGTTGTTGTTGTTTGTTTGCTTTTTTAGAGGGCTTACTGGCTGCTAGTGGAGCAAAGCTTTAGGATCTAAGTAATGAGTTCTCTGTGTGATGCTTCTAGAGCCCCCATGTAGTAGTCCTTCCTCAGCCCATGCTCCCATCATCCTAATCCAGCTTGGCAATTGCTCATGGTGCTTGGAGTGATGAGGATATGGTCCAACACATTTGGAAGAGGCCACATTAGGGAAGGCTCCCTTAGTTAGTTTGCTAAAAAAAAAAAAAAATGAGGACTGCAAGAAGGTATATATAAGAGCCCCCCTTAAGAAATCAGGATATGGCATGTAAGCCCCTGGTAACCTGAATCCAGAGGAAAGTCTGAGTGAACTCTCTTTGGAATGGAATTAGGGGATGTTAATTGAACATCTGCATTCTGAAATGTATGATCTTCACTAGTCCAAACCTACTCTGCATACAGATGAAGTGGGATTAGCATGTTGCCGTGTAAAAGCAAAACAGCCCAGCTTTTCTAGCTGTTTTTTGAGCTGATCTGGGTGTCATCGGGTGCTCTGTGTGATGCGATCCTATCTTTGGAAGTCTTCATATACTATGCTTGAAGGTTACAAACGTGGAGAATCCCCCCGCCTCTTATTCAGTTGATTAAACCCCTGCTTTATGGGGTTGCAACTTTATTTGCATTTTAGAGGTGGATGAAAAGAAGCAGCATTGGTTGCAGCAGTTAATAAAAAAAGCAAAATGTTTGCAATCAGAAGAAGATCTCCTCTGGCCTTTAGTGATGGCATCCTGTCTAAGGTGCTGCTTGGACCAAAAGCTTCATCTGTCTCTTTCTCTGAGAAATCAGAAAAAAAACATGATTTTTTTAAAAATACATGCATGCATGCATTTGCTTACTGTAAGATTGGGCTATCCCAGAACACATTTTGGTTGTTGCAATTCATATTAAGAAGCTGCCTAACTTCTACAAACCACCCAATATATGACTCCAGTCATGGAGCTGCTGTCCTAATCCTACTTAATGAGTCCTTTTTAATTAGTTCCTTTAAGAAGAAACAGAAAATATTTGTGGAAAATTCCTTAGAATTAACGTTTAATGGGGAGGTCAATAAATTAGCAAGAATTTTATGCCAAACAAAATGTTTATGCATTGTTTGCAATTAAATTTGAAAAGGGAAAAATGCATTTCCTGTCCCTATCATTTGTCAAACTGGTTCCTGCTCAAGCAATTACTCCCCCCTTTTTTTTAAGCTGCTGATATTTGCACCATACAAATGCAGAGTTTCTGGAAGGAGAATGAGCTAACACCTCCCTTGTCAGGAGGCAGAAAGGAAGAGATATCCAGGTGCATGGGGAAAGCTTAATTAGTCTCGAGACATTTTTGAAATAAATCCTTCTTTGAGGAAACTGCAGGGGAATAAATAATAGAAAACTATGAGAGAGATCGGATCAAGAACTTAACGGTGGATCTTTGCATCAACAACAAGCTGAAACATGACAAACAAAAACATTTAAGTTTTCGAAGCCAGTTCCTAAAATGTGAATTGGAAAAAAAAAGAAGAAGATATAAATCTAATCCAGGTGGATTGCCAAATAAATAAATAAATGCAAATGCAACCAGAGCCAGGTTGTTACCTTTCATCTAGTGGTTTGAATGTTGGACTAGGGCCATTTCTGAACTAGTCTGTTATAGTGTGGAGGTTGAAAGTATAATAATCGCACTATAACAGGCTAGTCTGGAAATGTCTTAGGACTCTTGGTAGAATCCAAATCCCCTGTTGGCCATGGAAACCCAGCGAATGACTTTGGAAAAGTTATGCTCAACCTAAGATGAAGGCATTACAAATCTCCTCTGAAAAATTCTGGCTAGGAAACCCCATTTTCCAGAGCCATTGTTTCAAGGTTGGTCTCTGGGAGATCAGAGTTCAAATTCTTGCTGTGCTACAGAAACCCATTGGGTGGCCTTGGGCAAAACACCCTCGCTCAGCCTCAGAAGAAGACATTGGTAAATCTCCTCCAAATAAACCCTGGCAAGAAAATCCCAGGACAGGGTTACTGTGAAACAGAGTCAACTTAAAGTCACACAACAGCCAATACAACCAGAGGAACTTCAGACAGCTCATTTAGGAATGTTCATTCCATAACCTAAAAGCACTTATCTTCAGAAAAAGTGATGTATTAAAATTATTAGGAAGGTGGTATAGTGATCTGAGTGTTGGACTGCAACTCTGGAGATCAGGGTTTAAAAAGCCCAGCTCAGCCATGGAAGCCCACTGGGCGACATTGAACAAGTCACACTCTCTTAGCCTCAGAGGATGGCAAAGGCAAACCCACTCTGAACAAATCTTGCCAAGAAATCCCTGTGATAGGTTTAGCTTAGCAGTGCCATCAGTTGGAAACGATTTGAAGACACACAGCAACATTAATTACAATTATTAAACCACTTCTTCCTTGTTTTAGAATTAGACTGTCATGCTGATGGTGTAATTATGGGGGGAATGCACAACCCAGACTTACCCAGACAACTTTTTCAGGCACAATGTTGATACATTAAGAAAAGGAGAGGTGTACATTTCAGCCTGCTTCTTCTATCATTCCTTATGTATGATGAGTGAAGTGGACAGCATCTTCTTCCCATTTAGACTTTCCATATAGTTTAGCATCCTCAGGAAAAATTCCTTGTATGCAAGAATGACTCTTCTCATAGAGGGAATGTGGCAGAACCTAAATTGCAGAGCATGGGGTTATTCAGCTCCCCTTCCTCATCTGCCTCCTTTTCCACATTCTTAATCCTTGGAGATTGCTTTCTTCTTGGAATAGTACTGCTGAAGCTGGCAGTGTGTGTGGGTTGGTGTTGATCTGCAAGCCGTCAGCTACCAGTTTGCAGCGAGTTTCCAAGAATGAAAGCAACACCTAGTAATGGCATGGTACGAAGTTGGTAATGACCCCTGGAAAAGTGGGGAAATGCTGGTTTCCCATATCAGAGAGTCTGAGAAACACTTTCTAGGAGGACTATAGAGAATGCAGTTCCAAAATTAGATGTATTACTTTCTAGGAGAGCATTTTCTCACCAGCTACAAACCACCTCGAAGGATCTCAGCTATGGCTTAAAGTTGAGAAATGAAAGGTCTCCCTTCTATCCCCCTCTCAGTTTGGCAAATTGTGGAGATTATAAACAGTCTTTGTGCAAAATTTCTCATACCTGAAGATGAAACTAGTCTGCTTTCTTAGAAATGTGAGGTCAGACTCTTGTTGGTATCCATACATGCTTGTTAAGTTCCTTTATTCATTTGGTTATGCTATTTCAGACCTTGAGCAAAAGATATGTTCAGTTCATGGTTGTGCTGAGTAGAGGTCCACAGCTATAATAATTCCACATGCAGTTGTGCATTCTAAGATGGTGCACAACTATTCACCAGTGCCTTTAGTGTACTGTTGATTCACTGAGACTGCAGAAACAGTCACTCTGCATTCCCCATTGCACGAGACAGCAATAAAGTGCATTTACAGATCCACCATTGGTTGTGTAACACCAATAATCAGCAGAAGGGTGATGTAGCATACCACCACATAACTATGTGAGTGTAGTTTTACACTAATGAAGGGACCTCAGGAGATGATGGAATATTTGATTCAAGGCCCCAAAAACTCTTTGCACACAATTGCATTTAGTTTGCAGAATGACCAAATTAGTGGCAATTCCATATTGCAACACTGCACATTTTACTAAATTTGCAGCATGCGTGCAGGAACCCCCCCCCCACAATACATTTTGATTGATGAAATGATTATGAGTTGACATCTTGCAGTGAAGAGAATATCTTTCCCATTCTTCTCATGAACCATATGGGGATGGATTTAATCCAGATATACATCCCTTATACTATATGAACTAAGCATATAATTTCCTAGACATGATTCCCATAATTTTGCACCCTGGGAATAATTAATGGAAAGTTCCTGGGAGCAGCTCTCTTGAGAAGTGGAATTATTCCCTTCCCCACTTATCCTGAGCTTGGGTTTGGTATCTTGAGCTTATTTGTAATAAAATATGCATACCAGCTGTTTCGCCTATGATGTGTCCTGAGAACAGCTGGTGTAGGTGGAGATGGCTGATGAGGGCATCTCAAGATATTTTTTTTTTAATGTTGCTGTGCTTGTATTGTGTTCCGTAAATGCCTGCAGAGGCATTTCAAGAAACATTTTAGCAGAAAGAGCAAGATGACCCACAAGCACAGTAGGGGAGGAGGGGGCTTACCACAATTTGAAGCATGTGAAACAGAAGGCATTGCCATAGAAAGAATTCCCCACTATGAGACTATTCAACTGTGAGAATCTAAGGGAGGTGAGAACCTGAGATGCTAACTGAGAATCTAAGAGGTGGGGAAGATGAAGCCTGAGGGTGCCAGGGGACCCCGGGCATCTTTTTGGTATCACCCAAAGATTCCCCCAGGAGACTTCCAAAGACCTGCAACCCTCCCCCAAAAATTCAGAATTATTTTTGAAACAAATGATCAGGAATATGATAACAACTCCAAAGCCTTTAACTGGCTAGCATCGCTAAACAGCCAGTTAATTATGCAATACCCAATCCCAAAATTGCTGATTTTTTAAAAATTATTTTCCTATCTAAAGGATCCAAAACTTCGTGTGATACAAAAACAAAGCAAATACAAAAAGGATTAGGAAAAAAACCCAATACAAATTATTACAAAGGAAAGAAAGAAAAGAAAAAGTTAGTCATCAAACAATACAAATCAGTTCTTCTCATTGAAACAAATCATTTCATTCTTTCCCTCCCTTACAACCTTTTCATTCACTTCCTCCTGATGAGGGGTGGTTGTAGTTTTTTAGTTAGTTAGTTAGTTTTTACCTTTTTTTTTACAGATATATACATGTGTGCAGATCTATCTATCTATCTATCTATCTATCTATCTATCTGTGTGCATGTGCGTGTGTATTTATATCTATCTATCTATCTATCTATCTATCTATCTGTGTGTGTGTGTGTGTATATATATATATGTATGTATATTTCTTTGAAAGTGCTGATTCTTATTTTATTTTCCTCACTGCTGTGTGGTTCAGAAGTGAGGTTGGGATGTACATGCACGTCATTTGTTTTATTTATTCAATCAGTATTCTCCCAAGATGTTTAGTTAGGGAAGAATACAGAGATTTGAAACAGGGTATTATTTGTAATCTAGGTTTGCTTATACGAGAGCTATGCCACGTTTGCTATTGGATGAGGTATGCAATCCTTTGCTAATTTTATTTGCAAAGGAAGCAAAAAGAAATCTGGCAACTTTCTTCGCATTGCAAGGGAGTCTTCAAAATTTTCACAGTTTTCTGTGCAAAATTCTCCTGTGATATTTTTTGCACAGAGAATAACTTGTTTTGGCACAGGAAGCAGCATTTTCTGTGCAGTAAATATTATGTCTATTCCCAAAATTATTACTTACTGAATAGAAAGTGTTATTTACTGAACAGAAAATGTTCCCTGCACAGAAAATGCAGATTTCTGCATGAAAATACCACTTGTGAATTTTGTGCAAAACAAGTCCTGAATTGCAAAAATTCTCATCGAAACAAGATTCTGTTTGTCAAGAGTTTCCAAGAAACACATCTTGAATGATTTTGAATATTCTTTCTGACCCTATATTGGAACAGCAGAGTATGCATTTACTCCTTCCCTTGAAGATAATCTTCATTTTGGATGAGTTTGTGAACCTCAGTTTCTAATGGATATAGGCTATTGTGTGACTACATCTGAGAATTTTTTTTTTTTTCCATAACCTTTGTGTCATCCAGTATGGAGATAGTTAAGGCCAAACTGGGGAGAGAAAACAAGCCTGTGTGCTGGCCACTGCATGTTACACATCTATGGTATGGATTAGTTTAAGAGTTTTAATTGAAGCTTCATGCGTGAAAACACGCAACTTAAAACCAACAGTTTTAGAACAATGCTTGTTGCTTCCACTCTGCACAATTAAAGGAGATGCTGTAATGATTGCATTTAGTGAAGAACAGCAGGGGGTTCATCTCACTTATCTGGAAGCATTCACCTTGCAAGAATTACACCTGGAATTTGTGGCAAAGTTTGCAGAATTTAGAGGGTCAAGATGTTTTCTGGAGTCCATGTTCTATCATATGACTCCCTCTTGCGCTGGAGCCCAAACACCAATGAAACGGAGCAGAATTGCTTTGTACAACAGCAATTCTGAAAGAAATGCACGTGGTTTTCTACTAATTTACATGTTATTCTATGCAGCTTCCTGTTAAAGTAAAAGGAGGAGAGGGAATAAAAACCGACTCAAGTAGAATGACTTGGATTGCTTTGTGCATAGAATTAAATAGGATCAGTTTGTGCATAGAATTGATTCAATCAGCGAAACTTTTTCCTGGCTTTACTGCTGCAAACTTGGATTGCCGAAGAGCTTATGTGTGTGTCTTCTTCCTTAAATGTGTGTCTTCCACCTTAAGAGCAAAGCAAAATCACTCAGAATGGGGTGCTCTGATAAATAGCAGACTGTAGTGACAAGGGACAGACCCTTTTTGGTGGCTTCTCCCAGGCTTTTGGACTCCTTTCCACAGAAGATCCAGTTAGCCTCCTTCACTCTCTCTTTCCACCAGCAGATTGTGACCTCTTTATTTTAGGCAGGCCTTTGGCTGATTTCAGTTGTGATGCTAACCATAATTATGTGCAGAATAGCATTCAGACCAAAGTCCTGACACTGGACAGTCCAGCTACCCGTGTTTAAACTAGGGCCCTTTTGCACTACACTGTTATAGTGCTATGATTCCACTTTCAACATCCTATGGAATGCCAGGGTTTGCACTTTAGGGAGAGGCATTTAGAATTCTCAGCCGGAGAGCTCTTTGACTTCAGGAAACTACAAACTCCAGAATTCCACAGGAGATTGAAAGTGGAATAATAGCACTGTAACAGTGTAATGCGGAAAGGCCCCTAGTCTTCTGCATCCCCCCTGCAGCCTGTTTCTACCTGTTCCCCACATATCTATGGGGACCACTGAGGGATCCAGCTCTCCTCCACCTTTGCACCTGAAAATGATAACATCCAATAACAGCTGCATAATTTGACTCAGATGGTAGGGATGGAAATCTTTGTAAATTTCGTTCTCACAGGCAAGAACATATAATATTATGATTTGTTTCCTCCCTGCGGAGAAAAAAGGAACCAAAAACTTCAGTTTTCAAAGACAATTAATAGGCATCTCCCATTTATTTGATGGGTTAGGGATTAGAGCCCTGTCAGAAAGTGGAATCGGCAGAAAAGTGGAATCCAGTCTTTGGTCAGTTCTTCTCTTCTTGCTTTCTTCCTGGAGGGGAGAACTGATGGACACATACAAAAAGTATAAATAAGCAGAAGAAAGAGCTCCATGTGTTGATTGATGGTCACTTGCTTTATTTATTTTTATTTTTTAAGGAGCCCAGTGTGTGTTGGCCCCTATCAAAGTTGGCCTTCTTCAGAGGCTACACTTTGCATAGACATTTCTGGAGTTGTTTAATACACGCTTCAAAGAAATGGAGCACTGAGCAAAAGCTCAATGCTTAATGGTCCATTTCTGTGTAAAGTGTATCCCCCAAGGAAGGCTGAAACACACTGGGCTTTTTAAAAATAAATACAGCAAGTGATCATCAGGCAGTGCATGGAGCTCTGTTTTCTGTTTCCTTCCTGGAGGAAACATGAGGGAATTATGGAAGCTCGCCAAGTGAACCTCTGTAATTCCCTCATTTTCCCTCCAAGGAAGAAGGAAAGAGGAGAGGCGAGGAGGAAAAAGTGGACTACACATCAAAAGAATGGCACATGTCTACAATTTACAATGGTGGAATTGGTGGAATATTGGGGAAAAAAGTTGTCAAAAAAAAAAAAAGGAATGCTGTAGCTGTTTGGGAACGATTCTTTGGAGGAAAAAGTGCAATTTTTTGGTGAAGAAAATGTCATTTTCTGCACCGAAAATATGGACATTTTTGCACAGAAAATACCGATTTCTGACCAGAAATATTATTTGCATGAAATAATGTACATTTTCATGCAGAATAAGCCCTAAGCTGTGGAGATTCCCACCCCTCTAGGATTCCTGTTGCCATGGTTTCCCAATACTCAAGGAATCTATTTTTTAAATATCTTTGAATACTCTTTCTATTCCTAGCTGCATGGCACTATCACATGGAGTTGCATATATACACACACACACAAAGATGGGAAGCTCGATCAACAATGCATAACTTGATCGGTGGCTGAGAAAATTGCTTTAACGTGCCGTTGTAATATCGCAGTGACATAAAAAAGTTCCCCGGCAGGGTGCAGTTATTACAACATTACCTTCACAATGCATCTGGGACTCTTGATGGACCGTCATGTTGCCATTTATTGCTACCGCAAGGTTTTAGTCTGTGAAACTGAATGGGAGATATTCTGCGTGGTTAATATCCAGGCAAAGTCAATGGGACTTAAATGTCTGAGGGTGTGACATTGACCACAATCAAAAGAACTTAAACAGAAGAAGTCAGATAAATGCGGTGCATTCTGAGTGTGTTTGTTGCAACAGTGACATCTTGTGGTTATTTTCCCCACCCACCCCCCCATCCGATGTGGCTCCGGTACCGTCATAGCATTAAAAAAAAAGTGCAAAACAACAGCAACAACAACGGAATAACGTTGATATCAAGCAAAACTTATGAGTTATATTTTGAAAATGTAGTTTGTGCAAACTGGATTCTTAAAAGAAAGCTATAAGTAGAGCTTATTATTAGAATGTGCCACCTTTGCTTTTTTTGCAATACAACAGGTTTTCCCCCCAGTGTTCTTTAAGCTCACGCATTGGATTTATATACATATTTAAAATATTTTGGTTTTTCTGCTGATCCTGATGCATATTTCCCTTCTGTTTTCTTTCCGTAAGTCATTTTCTGTGTCTATCCAAAGAATAACTACGGTAAAAAATAGGAAATTAAATTTGCTTACCATGATTAGATCTATTCTGATTTTAACTGTTGCTATTGAAGTCTGTATTGTATCCTGTTTTGCACTCAGTTTCTTTTGACTTGGAGTTGTAAAAGCACGATAGGGACTCTTTCTTTCTCACATCTGTGTAGCAATGATGTACCAATTTCCTTTTTTTTCACTGGGTCCTTCAGTTGTGCATTACTTAAAGGGGGACGGCGGGGAAAATTAAACAACAAACAGCTACCTTGTTTTTGTGATATTTTTACAGTGCTGTTCTTAAATTGTTGACACAACATAACCTGCTGTTTATTTTGAATTATGTTTTGGTATAAGGAGGATGAAATAAACACATTAAGATACTGGGGGAACAATGCTTCATATCCAATTGACTGCAAATATTTAATTATGTAAGAAAATAGGCTTCTAACATTAATTATGTTTAGCAGACCAATGCTGCATAGTTTTAAAAACAAAATCAAGAAACATTGAAGCACGGTATATTAAATCGCTTCTTTTAGCATTCGAGAGCCAGTGTGATGTGGTGGTTGTGTCGGACTAGGATTCTGGGAGACCAAGGCCATTTCCGCACTACACTCTTATAGTGCAATTATTCCTCTTTCAACGTCCTATGGAATCCTGGGGTTTGCAGTTTGTGAGGGGCTGGGTGACCCCCTCCTGAAACTGCAAACCCCAGGATTCCATAGGATGTTGAAAGTGGAATAATCGTGCTATAAAGTGTAGTGCGGAAATGGCCCAAGCTTCACATCTCTGCTCAGCCATGGAAACCCACAGGATGGTCTTGGGCAAGTCACACTCTTTAAGCATGAGAGGAAAGCAGAGGAAAGCCTCCTCTGAATCTTGTCCACAAAACCCTAACGTAGGGTTGCTATAAGTCAGTGTCATCTTGAAAGCATGCAACTTTCCTGTTAGGGGAATTCAGGAGAGACATGTTGCTTTCAGTCCTGGGTATATATTATATCCCTGGAGAATGAAACATCAAAGGCATTCCAATGCTGTTGGTCACCCAAATGATGAGGAAACAGGTGTAGTCAATGACTGGAAGCCTGTTGTTTACCTTAACTAGAGCAGACCCACAGAATCAATTCATGTTTGACACTGGTAAATCCAATTCATTCAGTGAGTCTACTTTGCTGTTATTGTTGTGTGCCTTCAACTCATTTTTGACTTATAGTGACCCTAAGGTGAACCTATCATGGGTTTTCTGGGGCTGAGAGTGTGTGATGCCCCCAAGGTCACCCAGTGAGTTTCCATGGCCAAGCAGGGAATCAAACCCTGATCTCCGGGGTCGTAGTCCAACACTCAAATCACCATGCTGGCTCTTAGGTCTACTTTAGTCAGGGCCAAATATGGGCTGAGATGTTCTTCTCATGCTTCATGTTAGATTTTCAAGGGGAGGTGGTTGTTCATAGATGTTTATGGTCTTTTCCCCTAATTAAGCACATTTTAATTAACTTGTGTTTGTATAACGAGTTTTTTGGGGTATTCATTTTTACCTATTCGTTCTTTAAACCTGTAAATGTTGTCTTGTGTGTGTTTCATTTATCTGAAAGACACTGCAAACTTTGGAAGATGTGAGACTTGTTTATGCAAGGTACATTTCTCCTTTGAATGAATTTCAGGAAGCTTGTTTACGTGTGTGTGTGCGCGCGCATGTGTGCATAAATATGTCTGTCTATATGCATATTTATATATGTGTGTGTGTCTATATTGTACATATTTTCTCTTGACCCTCCCCAAAAAAAGGAAGGGAGGAAAGGTTGCATTCTGTGCTCCACCACAATTGCTTTCATGGTCAGGGATGTTTCCCCCACAGTAATCCTGCTCTTTCGAATGCCTTCATCTTACATATCCTTTAAGGAAACTTGGAGGTTATTTATCAGTATTATAGAACAGCAACAATAAAAAAATGAAGCTCATCTTACCGATGTGCTTCTGGATTACAGCATGTATCACCATGATTTTTGGCCTTGAGGTGATGACTCAACCGAGGCTGGGATTTGACTAAAGGGCTTTTGGGTCTTAGCATCAGGTCGCCTGAAGAGGTATTTGTCAACATGCAGGGCTGGGATCTGAGGCTTACTTGGCAGGTTGTATGTGAAGAAACAGCAGTTTTGGGAGAAGAAGAGAGGATGAGAAAGAAAGGGGCAGAAAGAGGTGAAGCCTTAAGACACCTTGTGGGCATGAGTATCTTTTCCTCTTAGCGATCAGATGTGAACTGGCAGATCTTCTCCCTCTTACAAGCACATATGTTACTTGTTTTCTCTTATCCTCTACCTGTGCATTTGCAAATAAAGCAAATATTTGCACAAAAATACACTTCCAGCATTTTCCCCTCCTTTATAGAAAAAAATCTCAGTCCAGACAACTTTGCAGAGGAACTTCTCCGCATTCAGAGGAGTGAAGAGCAGACAAAGGCTTCTTCCTTTGCCTTCCTCTGACTCTTCTAACTTTTAGCTGAGGGCTGATATACTGTGAATTACGTTTGCAATTCTTCATCCAGCCTTTTCTTGGTGGGATGCAATGAGTAATTTTAATAATTTTCTATTTCTTTACTCAGTTTTAACAGCTCCAACAATTTAACCATTTTTTAAAAATAATTTTCTTTCTGCTTTGATCTGGGTATGCGTAGGATTTGCTTTGAAGGGGAAAATAGTTTTGTGTTGAATTTTGTAGAAATTGCAAATATAACTTGACAAAAATGAGTGCTTGCCCTGAAGGGAAGAAATCTCTTAGGGGTTAATGAACTCTCAACAGGCCGTCTCTTCAGTGTGTCAAGGTAACTTGTCCCATGGAGAATATATCATTTAGTGAGATATCCTCACATCTGTCCAGATGTGACAATATTACACCAATTGACAAAAGCATTACATTGACGGCCCAGTTACTTCTGAGTCCAGGTAAAGTTTCTGATGCTTCTCTGCCAAGTCCTAAGAGTCTTGGGGCACAAATATCTCAAGAAGTCTCTCTCTTCCTACACACTACCAACTTGCTTTGGTCTCAGAATTGTCAAAGGAGGTTCATCTCCAAGTTTCTTTGGCTGGAACAGCTAAGGCATGTGATATATCTGATATAAAGTGTTTGATGTGATAGCCTAAAAGCTGGTTCACCTCAAGGCTACATCATGTATGGTGTCTAGTTCAAGGGTAGCATTGGTCTTATTGGATTCTGTTTTGGTCCAGTTTCTCCTGGAATGCTTTGCCTAATTCTAGATACCACAGTGCAAGAGAGATGTTGACAAGCTGGAACATCTCCAGAGGAGGTAACCAAGATGACAAACAATCTGGAAAGCCAAGCCTTGTGAGGAACAAATTAGGTATGTTTGGCCTGGAGAAGAAAAGATTGAGAGGATTAGAGCTGTACTTAAATCTCTCCCATAGAAGATGGACCAAGTTTGTTTTCCGCTTCTCCAGAGACTAGGGAGCAAAACTATGGATTCAAATAACAAGAAAGGAGATTAGGAAGGATTTACTGATTGTAACAGCTGTTGGATGGTGGAATAGACTGCTTTGGATACTGGTAGACTTTCTCTGGAGGCATTTAAAGAGAGGTTTAAGGAGAGTTGCGTAGCCCTGTATCAGAAGGGGTTTCACCAGATGGTCTTTGTGGTCACTTTCAATTCTATGATTCTATAAATCATAAGATGACATAACTCATTGGGAAAGATAATATCACAGATGGACTGGGACATCAAATAGTTCTGCATGCTTAATAGGGTTTTGAACTAAACTTTTTTTTTAACTGCCTATGTCCTTGTTGAAAACAAATGATGAAATTATGGGGTTACCATAAGTCTACTTTGAAGGCACATTAGAGTAGATGCACATTAGGATGCAGTGATTTGAGTGTGGGACTCTGGATGCCAGCGTTCAAATCCCCACTTGCCCATGAAAATGTATTGGGTGACCTTGGAGAGGTCACAGACTCTCAGTCTCAGAGGAAGAAATGGTAACGGCCATTTACACAAACGTGTGATAGGTTTTCCTGAGGGCCACCACAATTCAGAAATGACAATGGCAATAGTGGCAGAAACAGTAGACATTGTCATCTAGCAATATGTTACTACCACAATCTGAGAAGATGGCTGCAGTGAGATCATCAGTGGGGGTCAGTGGTTATTGTTTTTGTCCAGTGAGAAACCTGCAAGAAACCTGTTCTTAAAGAGGTGAGTAGCTTGCTGGTAGGAAATAAACCATGGATCTCTGTGAGATATACATATTACTTGAGAAGAATACAAAGAAGTTTATTATTATTGATAGACATGTAGGTATTTCTTTTTTCATCTGTATCTCCTATGTGGTTCACGATCCAGTGCACAGCCTTGCTTTCTCTCTCCGTGGGAATGATTGAGGTAAAAAAACAAAAGGAAAAAAGTCAATATGGCATTAGATATTTCAAGTTCTCATTATTGTAATGTGTCAGTATCACTCAGTGACCCCAGAGCCCTAAGTTGGCTGATTTGTTCACTGACTTATTGTGCAATTTTGTAGGGCAGACTATAATTTCACTTGGAAGAGAAAACTCCATGTTTACAGTTCTGTGTCCCACTCGCAAGTCATTAGGGCATTTCAGACGCAATCAATACTTTGTGCTTTTTACTAACAGCTGAATGAAGTTGTCAAGCAGCTAAATTACAAAGGATACAGACAAAAGAATATGGAATCACAGGGATGGAAAGGAAGTCTTGCCATTCAGAGACACAGTGTGCTGTCCCTAAATCATATATGCACAATGGAAGCAATAGTCAGCTTTCCTCAGTTAGCAAGAACGGAATTTATTCTACAACTTTGCTGGTAACCTGTTGCCTTGTTCGATTGCACTTATGGGTGAAAATTCCATTTCCCCAGGTTTTTATCTGAGACTGAGACACTCATCCTGAGCTTTGGGGGCGAGTCTTGACTTCTGCTCTTAGGAAAAGTTGTAGAAAGCTCGTCCTATATGCAGCAGAGACAGGCTGTTGAGAAGACCTCAACCTCACCTCAAGCCCATTGCCTAACCCATTTGTTGTTCCCTCTGAGAAAGGCACCCACACTTTGGGCTTGAGTTAAATTCTCATGTGCCCAGTAGGCAAAAAGAGATGGAAGCATTGTTCAGAGTCATAAGGTTTCTGGATGAGTATGTCATGTTACTGAACCAAGGGCAGCAAATCAGTCACCAAAAATAGACAAGTCATGAGTTGAGTTGAGTCAGTGCATCATTTTCTTGCCAAGTCAAGTCACTGAACTGACTTAGATCCGACTTGAATCCGAGTCAATCAACTCGATTCTACATCACTGCCTAAGACCACCACGCAAATGACTGTAGTGGGATTCCAACAGAATAATGTGATATTAAGGTATGTTGTGATAAAGCTCTTAGTCATGAAATGCTCATTCAGGTAAAAAAGGTCCTTACTTACCAATGACAAGGAGATCAGAGAGGGGACCAGTCTTTTCCCCCATGGCAGGGAGTTCCACAGCCTGGGAGTATCCACAGAGAAGTCTCTGTCCTGAGTCCTCACCAAAGACACCTGTGAAGGTGGTGAGACTGAGAGAAAACTCTCCCCTGAAGATCTTAAAACTCAGGTGGGCTCATAAGAGAAGGTACGTGATGAACTTAAGCCAGATACGTTAAGCTGGTGTTTCCCAAACCTTGTTTCCCCAAGTATTTTGACTCTCAGAAGCCATAGGCAGCCTAGTCCATTTCTTCACTTTACTGTTATAGTGGTGTTATTCCACTTTCAACATCCTGTGGAGTTTGGAGATTTGTAGTTTCCTGAGGCCCAAGAGCTCTCTGGATGAGATTTCTAAAGCCCCCCCTTGCAAACCCCAGGATCCCATAGGATGTTGAAAGTAGCATAATAGCCCTATCGTAGGGCAGTGTGGCCCTCAGCCAATTCTCAGGAATTCTGGGAGCCATAGTCCAGAATATCTGGAAAGCAGTGAGCTAATTTGTTGCCTTTTAGGACTAGTAAATGTGGCATGTATTTTGTTTCTCACAAAAGCTAACTTAAATTCACCGGGAAACCATTTGTTCTGAGGTTGTCTTTCTATGTTTATTCATCAGATTAACCTCCTTTGATTTCAAATAAAGCTTTGACTCCCACCTCCCTCTCCCACAATCTGGAAGGAAGCAAGTCAAGCCTCCCAGACCATATGGGCTGTTGCAGGTCCTCCTGTTCCCCATTGCATCTCTGATGGATCGGTGTTTATGCCCGCTTGCCAATTTCCTAATCATCACCTCATTTTCCTTGGGTTTTAACCATCGTGTTGATGTGATTTTGTTTTTAAAGCATGAGCGAGAGAGGTTAGGATTTGTATAAATAAAGCTTATGCCAGGATTGCAACTGGGGGAAAAGTTTTTCCCTTTTTGAATATTGCAAGCCCAATATTCCAAGGGACTTGCAAGTGTTCCTTTAAAAAAAAAAAAAGTGTGGGGGGGAAGTATCTAGGGTTGCATAAATGAGGTTTTTTTCCCAGGGTTTCTTGCTAAAGATTGCCTCTGAATTGCAGATGCTGAGAAGTGATCCGAGACTTGTTTGCATGCGCTGCATTATTTATTCATTCATTTTTAAAGCAGAACGATACCGTAGGAGAAAAGGCTTTAAAAACAAAAGAAACAAAAAAAGACAGAACGTTTCACTGATGAACTAGAGAAGATAAAAATTTTTGTGGATGTTGACCCTTAAGGTCCAGAAAGTGAGGGTGGCCTGCTTCATGTTCCACTGCCCTGGACTTTAAGGGTCTACCAATCTTTGCTGTGGGGATGCTTTCATAACTCACAATTATAGCAATGTGATTCCACTTATAACTGCCAAGCTGCATCCTCTGGAATCAGGGCATTTTTAGTTTTATAAAGCACTGGCGTTCTCTGGCTGAGACTTCTAAATGCACATCCTAAACTGCAAATCCTAGGATCCCACAGGGTGTTGCAATGGCAGATAAAGTAGAAACATAGTGCTTTAACCATGTAGTCTGAAAGGGCCCCTTATGGCTGTTCTGGGGATTGTGTGGGTTTAAGGCAGCCTCTTGCACACCAGGAAAATGGGAAGAGGCTTGCACAAGAGACTGCTGGATACCTCCTTGTACAAATGTGTAAAAATTACAACTGCTGGTATAATCCAGAGTAACTGTGATGCAATGCCTGAACAGGAATTCGGAGACTGGTTTGTTGCAAAAATTGCAACCACATTTTCTTTAAAGATAAATTCTTATTAAAATTTTCAATGAAAAAATAATAAAAAAAACCCCTCCCTGCTTCCAACATCAATTTTCCCAGTTGAATCTGAGTTTAACATTCCATTCCATATAAGCATTCAGTTCCATACATTATCTCTTTTTTACAACAATCGTAAACTATTACTTTTAGCTTATATTTAAGCATTTACATTTTATCTTTTTTCACCTCATTTGGTCTTCCTCCTTTCTCGCAGCCCTCTTTCTTTCCCCCTATTTCATTCTTTTGTCCAGTTCGATACCTCTCTCCATTCTCTTTCAAAGCCCTGGATTGGCTTATTTTTAAGTGAAAAAGTTAACTTTTCTGTCGCTACCATACCCACGACTTTGAATTTCCATTCTCTTATATCAATATATTTTCCTTCTTTCCAATGTTGTGCATAAGTCAATCTTGCTGCAGTTTTTATATATAACAATGTCTTTTGATGAGATTACAACCACTTTTTTTAAATGGTTGTAAAAATCACAACCATTGAGGAAATCCAGTTAAAGCTCCAGCAAGAACCCAGCCATTTTCCATCTGTCTGCCTATCTATATATCTATCTGCATTGTTGTTGCATGATTTTTAAGTAGTTACCAAGACCTATCCAGGGGTTTTCTTGGGAAGATTTGTTCAGAGGGGTTTTTTTTTGCCTTTGCCTTCCTGTGAGGCTGAGAGTGTGTGACTTGCCCAAGGACATCCAATAAATTTCCATAGCAAAATGGGGATTTGAACCCTGTTCTTCAGAGTTGTAGTCCAATGCTGAAATCACCATCCCACGGTGGCTGTCCCTATCTGCATGCACATGCGTATTTAGATACGGGAACCCCTCCTACAAGTTGGTACCAGCAACGAATTGCCACTTAAAGATAAACAAACAAACACAAGAAAGGAGTGCTGCTGGGACATTGGAGAATAACAGTGGATGGGAGATATTTTTCTGCTAGCTTATATTTCAGGACAATTTTTCCATGCCTTTTCATGCAACTGTTGCTTTTTTTCCCACCTGTCAGTCTAAAGGCAAAATGAGACCCTTTTATATATGTGTTAGTTTTATTTATGGGTTCTCACTTGCCTTTGGAAACTGTTTCAGTGTGAATTGAAGACTTCGCTTGTAGGAAAGAGGGGCTATAGGGACAGACGGCATTCATAGCAAGTTCCTTTCAGTTCCCATCCCGGTGGCTTCTGGTATACAGGTTGCTGAGGCCCAAAACAATTCCTTCCCTGCTGCTAAAGTTACTTGAACCTCCGTCCCTTTTCATACCCTTGCAAAGAATCTCATATTCCGGCCAGAGTGGTCACTGACTTTTGGCATGAATGGGTTCAAAGTAATTGATTGAATGACTCACAAGTTTAGATGAAAGGGAGAAGAACTTCAGAAATGTGGATTCTGAAGGAGTCGGCACCCCGCCTGACGCTACGGAAGACAATAATGCAGGTTCTCCTAAAAGATCAAGGTGTTCCAAATATCACCTCCCAAATCACAGTATCCTGGCAGTTAATTAATGCCAGTCCTGATTACTGTATAATTCTGATTAATTTACTCACCCTTAATACTAATCTGTCATGTAGTCCTGAATACTTACTCCAATACCGGTGTTAGTTGGGGTGAACTTTCTTTTGAATCCCATGTGTGAATTTTGCACGGAAATCATCAGTCCATGGTTCTTCTTATTAAATTTTCTCAACGCTCAAAAAAACATGTCTTTCAACAACTTTTCAGATGTTTTTAAGTATTCTTTTTTGTCTCTATTGTACACATATCACACCAAGCGGAACAGGCTGATTATTCCTAAGGACACTAGAAACCCATCTGGTGCTAGTATTGCTACAGATTTATACAAGGAAACAATTGTCTGGACATGGTGACGGAATCCATAAAAGGTCTTTTAAAAAATACAGGTTTGTTTTCAAGACCAAAACCCAACAAAATGTCCATCACCCTGCAGTATCTTGGAATAAAGAGAATGATTATGAAGTTTTCACATTTACTGTGCAATGAGGAATCGGATTGGAAACTGGGAACTGGTCCTCTAACTGTGTTTTAGGCTTGGGACAATATTTTCTTTGACTTCAGCTAAGACATTTCCCAAGCCTAGAGGCAGCAGAGTAACTTTTCAGGTTGGCTCCAGCACCCTAAGAGGAGAAAGTTAAGCCCCGCTTTCTTTGCTGCAACAACCCCAAAGTGCTTCTTCAATATAGCAACAGACACAGTGCTTTTGTCTATTATTTTGTGTCCCACCTTTCTCCCAATAAGGGACCCAAGGTGGCTGACAATATAAGTTGCAGCAAAATGCAATTAAAACGGTAGATACTACAAAAGCAAGTAATTAAACAATCGTACTAACATATTGATTTAAAACAGTTAAAAGGGAAGTGAAAACATGATCATGATGATAAAAATACAACTCACTCCAATTAAAAGATGTTTTGCAATGGAGAGTTAACAGTAAGAGCCCTGGGTTAAAAAGAAAAGTCTTCTCCTGATGGTGGAAAGAGAGCAGAGATGGGGCCAACTGAGCCTCCCATTGGAAGGAATTCTACAGAGTGAGAGCAGCCACCGGGAAGGCTCTTTCCTACTTCCAGTGATTTGCATAGGAAATAGGATGACAAGAAAAGGTTTACACTAACGGCCTACAAAGTGAACCCTTCAAGATGAATTAGTTAAAGCTGAATTAATGAACGGACTGAAGTTTTGTGAAAGAAAAGAAAAATGAAAATAACTAAATCAAGAAGAGTGGATAACTGCCTAAGACCAAAGCAGATATTCATCTTCATTTCTGAATTTGGACAGGTAGAAGGGGCTCCTTTTGAAAATTATATACTGGTGACCCAGAACTTTAGCATTAAATATGGGATATGGTTATTAAAGGGGAGATAAAAGTAAGGTGATTGTTTGGAATATTAAAAAGGAAAAAAAATAACCCTTGAAACAGCCTAGGCAAAGTCTACCCTTAGGGCTGCATACGGATTCCCTCCCCACCCACCCTGGCAACAAAGGCTGTTTTTGTGCCTCATACCCTTTCCCAAGATGTCCCACCTTCTTTTCTGGTAGACGAACAAGGACAGTAGATTGCCTGTATTGTTGTGATAATTTGAATTCCAAATAGGTTGCAAGAGGTTAACAGATAGGTTGCAGGAAGTTTGAACTGTTAACATAAAAAAATTTTTTTATATAAAATCTTATCATGTATGGTTCACCTAGAATTATAGAAATTTAGAGTTGGAAGAGACCCCAGGGGCCATCCAGGCCAACCCCCTGCCATGCAGGAACACCCTCAAAGCATTCCTCATGGATGGCCGTCCAGTCTTTGCTTAAAAACCTCTAAAGAGGGAGACCCAACCACACTCCGAGGCAGCAGATTCCACTGCCGGAGAGCTCTGACCGTCAGGAAGTTCTTCCTGAGATTTAAGTGGAATCTCCTTTCCTGCAGCTTGAATCCATTGCTCCTTGTCCTAGTCTCTGGAGCAGCAGAAAACAAGCCCTCTCCCTCCTCAGCATGACATCCCTTCAAATATTTAAACAGGGCTACCATGTCCCCTCTTAACCTTCTCTTCTGCAGACAAAACATGCCCAACTCCCTGAACCGCTCCTCATAGGGCTTCATGGCTTCCAGATCCTCCACCATTTTGGTTGCGCCCTCCTCTGGACACACTCCAGCTTGTCAATATCCTTCTTGAATTGGGGTGCCCAGAACTGGACACAGTATCCAAGATGGGGTCTAACCAAAGCAGAGTAGAGTGGTACCAGTACCTCCCTTGATCTAGACACCATACTCCTATTGATGCAGCCGAGAATTGCATTGGCTTTCTTGGTTGGCTCCAGTTCTAGGTATTTGTAGCCATCTTTGTGACCATCTTTGGAGCCTCTTGAAGGTTCAAAAGGCGGCAATTGACTCTCAGACCAGCCAATGTTGCCCACTCATGCCTGAAACATGAGGGTGTGTTGTTGTTCTCTTCCTCTTCTTCCTCCTTCTTCTCCTTCCCCTTCTTCTTTCAATTTAGTAGCCATTTTCTGTACTCTATACAAGGCTGCCTTGTTAAGAAACTCAGGTCTTTCATATGCAGCGTACACCAGATGCTTCGGCATGCTTTTAGGCATGTTTCCGACGGCAGCTTGGAAAACTAAAGATGGTGATAAACTTTCATATTAACACCAGCAATGATTGAAAATTTGGCAGCAGGAACAGTGTGCCCTGAAGAAGACAAATGTTGTGTAACCTATTAAAGCACCGCAATCAGAAAGTGAAGTGGCAAGGGTGGAACGAAGATGAAAGTTAATAACCTCCCTCTGAAAACACATGGGAGGAAATCTCTAAGGAGACGTTAGCTTCAATAACATTCAACATCGGGAAGAAACTGTTAATAGTTCATCTTATAACCAGCCAAATTACTTGGCTCATATGTTCCAAATCGGCTGAAGCTCTTCATCAGTTGGTGGAGCTGCTGAAAAGATTAAAAGAGTGTATAAATATTGAAGAAATGCTTTGGCAAAACATTGAGTAGCTGAAAAGTCAAAGATGGGGCTCCCTTCTTTCCTTTTTCTTGCCCCTTCCAGGAAAAAAAAATGGAATAGAAGGACACTTTCTGATTTTTCACTAGAAATCTCCTTCCTTCCTTCCTTCCTTCCTTCCTTCCTTCCTTCCTTCCTTCCTTCCTTCCTTCCTTCCTTCCTGAGCTTGGAAAAGTTACCATGCTGGCTGTGAGCCAAATAAATTAATTGAAAATGGCATTTCGTCCAGTTGTTCTTTGTGGTCTTTTGCAAATAACTGATTGCTTTATAAAGTGATTCATGGTTGCTTTTCCAATAAAAAAGGAAATATATTACACACTTCTTAGAATTGATAACACAAATTGTGTGAGACTGATGAAGAGTGCCTGGGTGAAGGGGTGAGCAATTCTGATGAAGGAGCAAAAATAGTAGTAACTAAAGAAACAAGCTAAGGTTTCATTAGAGACAGAAAAAAAACAAAACACTCTTAAGTGTGTGAGACATTGAAATAAGATAGCTTCACTTTTAGTAGAAGTGAGAGAAAAAGAGGGCAGGAAGAGAGGAGGTGGAAAAGGTCCTTTCAGTAACCCAAAGCCTCCTCACCTCTTATTCATGTATCATTAAAAAGACCAGAAAGACTCGGATTATGGCCCTTTTCACACGGTATTTGCCATGCGAAAGGGTCCCTCGAGCGTCACGTGAATGTGAGGAGCAATCCACACAACACACTCACAATTGTGCGACGCTCTAGGTGCTGGCAGACAGCAACCATGCACTTTTTCATTTCCAGCAGTGAGCCAAAAATGGTGCATGATCGTGCATCACTCCAGGGCCCCGCGCACACTTGCCATGCGTGCGGAGCTCCGGAGTCACTGCGCTTGCGCTTCCTTCCCCAGCGCAGCCTGGGAAACTCCCAGGCTGCACTACGGAAGGAAGAGGTGGGGCTCTTGCACAAGCAGGCAGCAGCTGCGGAGCTGAAGGAACCAGGGCACGAGAGGCTCTTCCTAGAGGCTGCTTGCATGATCCCTGCACCCCAGCTCCACAAAAAGGTGCGTCACGGAAAGGGCCTTTGTCCCCTTTGTTACTGATTTTTATTTTGGAGATTCATATACATTTTCTGTCAGCTCCTAGTATAATCAGATGCTGTTTATACTACTTCTGCAGATCAGCTTATTTTAACTCAGTATGAAATAGGAGGAGACCCAGTACGGGAGTAGAGGTCTGAGCATCAGCTTATGGTGCTGGTGATGAGGGTTCTGATCCTGACTCAGTCATGGAAGCCCACTAGGTGATTGTGGACAGGTCACACTCTCTCAGCCTCAGAGGAAGGCAAAAGCAAATCCCTCTGAACAAATCTTGTCAAGAAAACACCATGATAGGGTCCCCTTAGGGTCACCATAAGTTGGAAATGACTTGAAGGCAGCCATCAACATTGGAAAGAACAGAAATGAAACTGGGACTTTTCAGTTGGTCAGGATATACCCTAAGATAACTTTAATTATCAAAATCACTCCTCTATGGCCTTAAATAGCAACTTTGAGAAGAAACAAGGAAATCTGACCAATTACATGAACAAAGTAAATCTGTTCCCACCTCTCACTGTACATTGTGAAGGCAACCTGTCTATGACCCCAACAGCACCCTTTTCTACTCTTCAGGGAAGGAAACAAATAACTGAAGTAAATGCTGGTTGGGCTTTTAATTCAGTCATGATGGCCATGATGGCGTTGCAACTTGGCACCTTGAGTGTGAGTGTGAAAAAGGCAAGAGATTACTTAGAAGAGAAGAAACCAATATTGGCAGTGGGGGGAAAGTTTAATCTGGCTCAAACTGGAAAACATTGGAATCAGATGCAAACAGGACAATAATTATCTATAAGGTAATATGTACATGAGCTTCATGGCTGGTTTGTAGAGATGAGAAGAAGTTAGAAAATTTAAATGCAGAATTACAAGTATCTAAGAGAGGAAACCACCAATTTGTCAGAATCTTGATCTGACAAAAGTCTGGTGTGGCACTTTGTGGTAAACCACTTTATTGATGAGTCCAGGAGCTATTACACTGCAAAGCCAAAAACAAATCCCATATTATTTTTTTTTTAAAAAAAAGATTTAGCACTTCAATTGCTAACAGTGCTGTAAGGAGTTTTCCATTGGCAATGGGCAGCAGATGGACAGCAGTAGGATTGACCCTTTTAAATGGATAGATAGATAGATAGATGCAAGTATGTTTGCTTTTCTGCACTTATTTACCAGCAAAACAATGCCCACCTGTGCAGACTATAGACTAGACTAATAGTATATAGGTATGAGCAAGACTCTAAGCATGCACGTGCAAAGAGAGACATGCATTATTAGGAATCTGGTTTTGTTTTTCCCTTGTGAAAAGGGATGTTGGTAACATCAGAAACTTCAAACACTCACACAGTTTTTCATTTTTTTCATAAATCCAAACAACGAGCCAGAGTTTAAATGGAGCCCAGAGTTTAGATGTTATTCTTGCAATAGCAGCTTCCCATCAAAATCTTATTTACTTTCCTTTAATTGTAGCAAGCTGCTCTAACTGTTGCCGTTGTCCTTGTTATTTGCTTTGGTTGTACAAATTGGTATTTTGCTGCTCCCCCCGTCAACACATCTTGGGAAAATTAGAAAAGTGACCAATCATTAAGAACCAATCACAACCAATTTGTCATCTATACTGCAACAATCAGAGAGATGAACTCTAATTGCACAGTATTTCAAACCAATCTTTAAAAAAAAAAAGAGAGATGAAAAATCTTTTAAAAAAGAGAAATGACAGGACACAAGCCTAGCACAGCAGTCTAGAAAGAGAAGGAGAGACAAAGAGGAACAATATTCAGTGCCGTATTTCCAAAAATATCTGGGATCAGAAAGGTTTTTAATATAACAACCTGGTCTCCTGGAAGATGTGGCGGGGGGATCCAAGATGAAATAAGCTTCCCATCTCATTATCTTTTTTAAGAATCAGAGGTCTTGACTGGTCACAGCTGATGTCCTTCATCAGGATTAACATTGCTTATTTTTTTCCTCTTTTCTAATCTCAAAAGGTGGCCTTAAAACATGACTTCTTTTCTTAGGTCACAGAGGAAGTGGCATTTAATTCACAGATCTGGCACAGCGAGGATTGTGATTAATCCTCCAAACTGTTACATTTCCTGCTAGTTCATGTCAAACCCTGAAAGAGATGTGAAGGTTCCACATGAGTAGAGGGGGAAAAGCAAGATCACTCTTTTCAACGCTAGCTTTTGCCTCCACGAACAAGGCATATTTGAAAAGGAGAAAAAGGGAGGGGAAAAAGAGGACTTGTTCAGCTTTCCTTTTTCTCTGGTTCTTGCATGTTCCCTTGGTTGGAAGGTTTTGTTCTAGTCCCTAAGGGACTTAAGGAAATGACCAAAGTGGTTGAAGGTATGGAAACCTTGCCGTATGAGGAGTGGGTTAAGGAGCTGGATAAGTTTAACCTGGAGAAGAGAAGGTTGAGAGGCAACATGATAACCATGTTTAAATATTTGAAGGGATATCATATGACGGATGGAGCAAGCCGGTCTTCTGCTGCTCCAGAGACTAGGACACTATAGAGAAATGGCTTCAAACTTCAGGAAAAGAGATTTCATCTAAACATTTGGAAGAACTTCCTGAGAGTCAGAATTGTTCAGCAGTGGAATATATTGTCTTGGAGTGTGGTAGAGTCACCTTCTTTGGAGGTTTTTAAAATTTGATCCCAGGTGTCCTTCCAAGTGAGGGACTCATAGTACATTTTCTGAGAGAATTCACTGAAAATTACTAATTTCCTCACATTTGGGATCCAAAATATGAGGTTTATTTGGAGCTGGATTGGAGGTCCGTGAAACAGGTTCACCAGATATCCAGTGGGGAGGGACAGTGAGAGCTGAAGTCAAACAACATCTATTTTGGGCACCTCTTGTCCATCCTGACCTACAAGAATTCTGAGGAAAGGAAGACAATAATGATGCTTGCTGTGGTCCTTCACACAGTGGTTCTCCTCAGAGAATGGGGCTTACTTTCACAGCCTGCTATCATTCTCCTGGTAGGGCTGAACTTGAGACAGGGACATTTTGGTCTATTTTTGTCAGTGGGTGACACAAAAGTCCCACTGTGAGAATACCCTCCAGAGGAACCTGAGTGGAGATAGTTCATCCAAGCAACATTTTCCCCAAAACCTTGACTATGCCCTTGAGTTCCTCTTCATGTGGTTTTGCAGCAGATAAATTTGCTCCTGCCTTGATTTTTCTTTTAAACAGAGATATCCTAATGTTTCAGCACAGCCTGAAATTTCCCCCTCTGGGCTCTGAAAATTAAATACTACTCTAGACTTCTAATGTTGTTTTTTTTAAAAACGTGCAACCTGCCAAAAGTGATGGAGACAAATTCCATATTTTAAGGGCACGCTTGCAAGCAAAACCATCAGAACCTGGTGTAGGTGAAAAGGATGAAGAGATTACTTTTTTTTTTTTTTTAAAGGACTTTGTTCTTGGTGACCCTGTTCAGTCTGCTTCAAAGTAAGCAGCATTGATGTGTCCCTTGCTGATGAACAGCGCGCTTAATATATGCTGGCAAAAATCTATTATTAAGCCAGAAAAGGTTTCCTTTAAAAAATGTGTTTGAAATTATATTAGATCAAACAGATTACAATAAAGAAGGGGTGGCTGGAATTGAGCATCAAAAGGCTAATGCAAAAAGGCCTTTTCATCTCTCCTTAAAGACACAAGAATTTATTTTCATCTAATGAAGAATGTCATGCCTTTTAAAATGAGCCTGTGCTGAGATAGTTTGGAGAACTTTCAGGAGCCATTTCCTTAAGGGTTAGTCCCCGCCATAGCTGGCTCTGTCTCACCTTAGGGTTGCCATCGCGGGAAAAGAAAGAAAATTCCACTCTCTTTTCTGCTTTTATGAATGTCTGGGTCAATGGCACCTACTTTAAAGAAAAAATGCAACAAAGCATCCATCTCAGCAGAAGGAATGGTGGCAAAGAGGGAAAACATTTGGGACAGACTATGACGATTTCAAGAAGTTTTTGTTCACAGCCTCAGCATCTACAAGATCCACCAAAATCTGTATTTATCCAGGTCTCCTTCTTCTTGCTTTCTTTGTACTTTGTGTTAGTTTGTTTGGAGATCCAGACACAGATGTCTGGTAGTTGTTCTGGACACTATTTTCCACAACAGTTAATTTGACAGAAAGAGGGTGATATTTTTTTAATGCAATACTGACAGATTTCTTCATCCCTAGCTGTATACTGTGATGTTCTAGCTCAGTTCTTTTTTTTCATTTGGATATGCCTCCCTCCACTTTAGTGAATTAATATTTATAACATGAATTTAAATTTAATTTAAAACATTAATTTTCAATGCTTTTGTCAAAGGGATGTTCTGATCTCAGTTCTGCTAGTGCTCTGCTCATTTGCACCCTCTAGAATCCATGTGGTCCACTAATTTCTTGTTCTTTTGGGCCTTCAAGTCATTTTTAATAATGACAATTCTAAGATGAAACTATTATGTTTTTTTTAAAAAAAAAATCAAGACTTCAGTGGAGGTTTGTTTTTGCCTTGCTCTGAGGCTAAGAGAGTCTGACCTGCCCAAGGTCACCTGGTGGGTTTCTGTGGCCAAGCTAGGATCCAAACCCTCATCTCCAAAAGTCCTAGTCCAGTACTCAAACTACTATACTGTGTTTTAAGTATTTTATGAAGCCAAGAGGGGTGACATCCTCGGTCAAAGCTCCAGAATAATTGACAGGTCAGTTAGGTAATAATGAGGGTTTCAACTTTTACAGATGAAATATGGAAGAAGTTGGAAAATAAGTTCAATAATCACATAGAGTGCAGATACTCTCCTTTACTTTCCCTTCATGAAATCTGTGCTACAGGCTAGCAGTTCAGATGATGCAGCTGCAGAGAGACAGCTTGCATTTTGGTTTAAAAGCTAAGGTGGCATTTCATTAGCTGGTTATCATTCTGTGCTTTTTCCAAGATGAATCTACACCATGGAAAGTAAACTTCCTTGAATCCAGTAGAGCTCATTTCTACATTGAAAACCATAGGGCTACAGTCTTGCCTTGTAAATGTAATTGAATGATGCTATCATGTTTTTCCTTTTGTTTGTTTGATTTATGATGGAATTTTGTTTTGTTCCACTTAGTCTGGAAGAGTGTTAGCTCCTCTGAATATAGATATGAGAAATCAAGGATACCCCTTTCTTGTTATCTCTTTCTTATATATTTCATTTCATCAAAATGTGTGTGTCCTGCTCTACATTGTGACATATCCTTAAATATGTGGGGAGTTTGCCTGTGCAATGTGTGTGAGTGCATGACTCTTAGCATACACACAACTCTTGGGAGATAGAGAAAGTTTAGGAAGAATAGCCAGGGAATTCCTTCCACTGCCCCCAATATTTGGTGGAAACTGGTGGCTGACATTCTGTTAGTGACATAAGTGTAAGTTGCACTACATACGTGGTGTGAATTATTTGCCATAGCACAACAGGCATGTTCTTCTGACAGCAATGGTGGAAGTGGAGTTGTGTATATAGCAATGTTCCACATTGTGGTTATACATTCTGCATTACACACTATGGCTGCATATTGTACATTCCGGTTTGTTGTTGTGCATTGCAGTTGTGGTTCCAGATTATTGCACATTGCATTTCTGACAGCATGAATTGTGAGTTAGACATTGTAGTTTCATATTTCACATTGTGGTTGCACATTGTGCTTTTCACATTGCAGTTATGCATTACATGTATGCATTACATAGCAACATCCAGCCATTGTTATGTGTTATTTGATGTTGGTTTTCCACATGGGGCTTCGTAGTGTTGGTGCAATATTATCTCCCCATGCAAATATTTATGCTGCACTGAAGGCATGCTGGATTGCAGCCAGGGGCCCTTGTGTCGTTGGAGCAGTGTATCTGCTCTGTGTTTTACTATGAACTTTAAATGAGCTATTCAGTGTGCTGAACCTTTTGCTGACTTAGTTCTCAACATCTTCAGGAGTTCAGCTTAGAACTTTGAAGGGATTCATCAGCTCACTGATGTGAGATCCACCAACTTCTACATCAAATAGCTGATGTTTGATGCATTTCTCTGCCTAAGAGTAGGGACCATCCTGATTTTCTGATACATTAGGGCGTATGTGCAATACTGTATGTCAGTGTCATTCAACCTTCAGACTAAAGACAGAAATAATATTTTTCATTATTCATTTTTTGGCTTGAAAAAAAGAGGGACTCGGGGAAACTGTTCAAGAAGAATAACAGAGGAAGCAGAAATTTTATGCAGTTTTTAGTCAATATTCAGGCTTCCCAAAGTATGTGTCTATTTTTTTTTTAGTGCACAAAAATCTTCTTTTGCTCCCCTCCCCTCCACAAATAAGTACTGCTTCCAGACAAGTGCATAGTTTTGGTATACATATATTACAAAAAAACGAGTTTCCTGGAGTTGAAAGCACACATTTTATTAATGGTTCTTTACTTCAGATGTAACCAGCCCTTGCCCTCCTGCAATTAAGCGGATATTGACATCATTGTATATATCCAACCCAATCACAACAAATGTCAAAACATTTGATGCTTGCAAGCATATTTTTTTTACAAACTGTTTAACACCATTCCCATTCAGCCTAACAGCTTTGAGAATGGAACCTACCTTTGATGTCTTTAATTATATAAAATAAAGTGCATTTCAGCTTTTAAACTTAGCAAGAGGAGAGTGGCGTTAATTGGCCCTTTTCTTTTACAGTTTGTGTGATAATTTGTGTCCTTTGTCTGAATTACTGTGGGGCGGTTTTAATCACTACTCGCACCCATATCCATCTATACATTGCAAATTCTTGATTCATCCAAAGGAGAACCTTTTCCATTCAGAATATACTGTTATTAAATAAATTCTATACCATGTTTTCAAATGACAAGTGTTCTTCAGAATCACCAGGTGTTATTTGTATTGGGTCGTGGCTCTTCTTCGCTCTTTAATGAAGGGAAATGGTGTAAGAATGAAATTCAATATTCCATCTTGATACAATACTCCACATTTTATCCTCTACTGCATTTCAGATGATTGTGAGATAAAATGAAAAGGCATTGTGGTCTAATTGGTTAATAGAAATTCAACAATGCATATTAAAAGAAAAAGGTTTCTGTGGTAGGAAAAGCAAAGGTGACATTCCTGAGATGTCATCACATGGAGAGAAATGAAATGAAGTTGATTTGATTTTAGGTTAACATACAAGACAGCTAGTTGGGTGGAAGGGATGGAGAGAATAATCACTGTTACCCATGTCCTAGTGGAAAAATGGCTTGACTTTCACGGATTTAATTATTTGCAAGTTTCTCCAACCCTTGCTCCCCACCTCAGGTGTTTCTTTTCCATGGGACCTTCTGTCTTGGTGGATCTGACCAGGCTTATCAGTCCTTTAAAAACTCACTTCTGGTCCTCCTCCTCCTCCACCAGCAGCTGTCTGGCCTGCTGGTGACAGCTCACAGCCTGGTTTCTCAACACCACAAACTCTTTCTGGATTCAGCCCATATAGGAGTAAGAGAGAGGAAGTATAGGGACACCATGCAAATCTACCCTCTTTTCCTGTCCTTTCCCTGACCTGGTTTGGATCCTGGGTGCCTGCTGCTGTCCCCACCCTGCCTCAGCCCTCAGATACACAAAAGCATTGTGTTTGTAATTTTCCCACTTCTGCAAGGGTCCTGCACCCTCAACCCTAGCAAATATGGAAGGATATCTGCAGTTTAACTGAGTTTTGGTGGATAGAGTCCACACCTTGATTGGCCTGAAGACTGTATTTCATCAGCACAGCTGAAGAAGTAGTTTGTAATCCCTGAAATCTTACAGTAAAATATATTATTTGGTCTTATGATGCCACTAGATTTTCTCCCTCCATCCCTACTTAAACTGTGTACGGTCTACTGCTTCATACCTTCTTCTACTGAATGGATAGACAGGCCAACCATGTTCACCCAGCACTAGTGGTCTATGGGCCTTGTTGAGATGATGCTTTAACCTTAAGGTGTGCAGCAAAGCACTAATCCAAAACTTGAATCACAGAATAATAATGACACCAAGACGAATTTCCAAAACTCATCCTCAGCAAGTGCTGCTTCCATGAGACATATGCAGGACTTCATGGGATGGACATTGATTTCAAAATCAGTGATTAAGCTGGGATATCCGTGGAAGCAAACAACTAACACATTCTAATATTTTGGCCTCACCTTTCTCCATTCAGAGAACACCTTGAGGCAGAGCTCCAAGGTGTCTTGTCTCCTCTGTTTTCTTTCCTTCTGCTTTTGAAGCCAGCAGTTTTATGAAGCGTGGAGTCTTCCTGCACAGATGTGGCAGCCAAATTGCAACAAGCAATGGGGATGATGGCCGTGAAGGAACCGTTGTGGTCTATCAACTTAATGAGCCATATGTAGAGGGAGAGGTTTACACGACAGGCCGGAGCCGTTACACTTGGCTTGGTAATAGATACAAGTTTTCAGAATTAGTATGCATGCCTTCCAAAACACATGTTTACCTGGCAGGTTGAAACCACTCAGAAGAAAGAAACGGTTACAGTCTGCTAAGTACTGAAATGAGGTTGTGCACCAAATATGTATTTGACTCGTAGACTGTAACAGTTGTCTTATTTCATTGATTTGTTGCACATCCCATTTCCTTCCTTTAACACGGCACTATCAGAAGCAGACCAACAGAAATGCAGAAGGAAAAAAACAACAACATTATGTCTGGTTGTGAACATTTTGGGGGAAAAAAACTGCTAAGTCAAA
Organism: Ctenosaura bakeri; assembly: GCA_948474755.1. Taxonomy (NCBI): domain Eukaryota; kingdom Metazoa; phylum Chordata; class Lepidosauria; order Squamata; family Iguanidae; genus Ctenosaura; species Ctenosaura bakeri. Next base: position 110,800 of record CAOLHI010001565.1, on the reverse strand, counting down.
ACAGTGTGTCTTCCATATTTAACTTCATGATGCTAAATACATCCACGCTTCAGTTTGCCAGAGTTCTGTAGGGTGTGCCCTCCTGCTTTGCTTGATGTGTTGACATTTTAGACAGTAGAGGTGGAGAAGAAAAGTTGTTCCTTTTTAATATCATGACTGTACGGTGCCCAGCAGTAAAGACACGTTATAAATGAGATCTGTTGGATCCAAAGAAGCTATGAGCAGCAGAAACATCCCCAGCAGCTCTGTTTGGTGAATGCTGATGAGTTTGTGTAGCATTTAAATAAACCAATTGCATAATTCACGTGCTTCTGTTAGAAAGTCAATATGGTAGAATGGTTAGATTTTTGGACTGCGATTGAGGAGATCAAGGGCCTTTCTGCACTGCACTGGTATAGTGCTATTATTCCACATTCAACATTCTGTGGAATTCTGGGGTTTGCAGTTTGTTGAGGCCTAAGAGCTCTCTGGCTAAGAATTCAAGGTGCCCCTCCCAAAGCTGCAAACCCCAGGATTCCATAGGATTTTGAAAGCAAAATAATAGCACTATAGCAGTGTAAAAGTTCAAGTCCCTGAACAGCCACAAAACTCATTGGGTGATGATGGGACAGGGACTATTTGTAAGTGTAACGCAGGTCTTCAGTCTCCTAGATTAGCAGTTCATTTGCCCCTAGTTTTAACCCACAACTATGGTTGCTGTTGTTCTGAATAGTGAGGAGCAACCAGAGGGTGGAAAACACAATAAAATGTTATAAAGAAAAGTGGACAAACTATGGTATATGAAGGGAAGAAGAAACTGACCATTGCAATGGGTGAGAATTTAGCTTGGCACAGTTTTGTACAAGAACTTCCCCAACTTTGCAAATTTCTCAAATATTTGAAATAAGTAATTTGTTTACGGAGGGGCCTTTTGAATTCTCAGCCAGAGAGTTTGTTGGCCTCAGTAATCTACAAATTCCACAGGAGGTTGAAAGTAGAATAATAATACTATAACAGCGTAGTGCGAAAAGGCCCTAAGATAAGGAGAGGCTGACAGATCTGTTGGACCACTAGCACAGAAAAATGGGTGCTAGATGAAGGATCTAAAATGCAGACCTCATCCTGTCCAGTCCTGAACCAGCCCTCCCTGTGACAGATGTTGTATCCTTGTAACCCATAACAAGAGTTGTAGCTTTACGGTTTCTAACTGAAGGAGAAGAAAAGAAAACTGGGCTCATAAGTTCTTCCAAAAACTGCTTAGAGAAGTAGCTGGAGGCAACACTGAAAGGGATTTGCATTCTTCAAGGGAAATTACAATCTATTAATGGAGCCAAGAGGCACTGAAATGTAACAAACCTCTGGACGGCCAAAGAAACCAGAACATCTGCACTCGGTGAAACTGGGGAGGGTGGGGGTAATGAATTGGAGGTTTGGGAGACCGGGGGGCAAAACTATTTAAAATTCTCCGTGCACGATAAAATGTTTAATTGTGATCGCCGTAAGACATACAGTGGGAAGGGAAAGAACTTGGGTAATCATGTTGAGATAAACAAAAGTCTGCCTGGAATTAATTTTTCCCCCAGTAAAATGGCTAAGTAACATATGTCTCCACCTGGCTAGGTTCCTAATTTGCTAGGAAGATACTTTAATTATATGATTGATTGGGAGGAGTTCATAGCTGAGCCTGGAATCCACGAACGCTGCAAGGTCAAAAGCATTACCTGAAGGGCAAAAGAGAATTGACTGAAATAACAGCCCACCATAGGTGACAGCAAACAAACTTTACGGGGAAAAACACCATATAAACACAATTCTGTCTGCAGTGGAGAAACAATCAATAGCTTACTACACTCCGTTCTATTCGATATTACCTTTAAGAAATCCTCCGGGGAGCTCAGAGTTTGGCTGCTTTTCAGAAAATTATGCAAAATATCCAGCTGTTTCACAGTACCACTGAGCTGGAAGAAGGAAAATGAGAGGTATGGGTGGACCATCAAAGAAGGACGAACAACTGAGGCAGGGCTGAGGACCGCTATTCAGATTAGCCAGCAATTCAAGATCCATACTTTTGTGGTTCTGTGTTTCCAACACTTTTCTAACTTTTGCAAGCATCCAAAATATTCCATAGCATTTCTGGGTGTTTTTTTTTTTTAAAAAAAAATCAAATTACCTTGAGAATCTACACCACTCATACCTTATCAATTCAGTCATAACTTGGTTAAATATTATTCAATCAGTTCAATCTGTTATTTCTTATAATTAAAATGTAAAAACTGGTTTTTGCAGAAGTGCCTCCCTGGTGGCAAAAAAATGCATCTCTGTTCTAGCACATGAACTTCCTTGTCTACCCATCTTCCATTTAGCATGCTTTTTCCATGTGTGCTGTTGGAAAATGGAAGGAAATCCCAGTCTTCACAGAGACATGTATCCTATTGTTGGAGGGGAAATGAATTAATAGTAAGGAACACAAATTCCTCTTAATGTGTACTAAACTCTACTTTGACTCTAAGGTAACTTGGGCCATTTCCACACTACATTGTTACAGTGCTATTATTTCACTTTCAACCTCCTGTGGAATTCTGGGGTTTGTAGTTTACTGATGCCAAAGAGCTCCCTGGTTGATCATTCTAAATGCCCCTCCTTAAACTGCAAACCCCAGGATTCCATAGGAGGTGGAAAGCGGAATCAGAGCACTATAACAGTCAGGTGCAGAAATGGCCTTAGTCCCAAGCTCTATTCACATGGTGGCATCCATTTATATGATAAGACCTGAAAGTCCATCATATAAAGCCTAGAAAATAGCCATAGATGCACTGTAGATAGAGACATCCCGGACCAATTTTGTATTGATTTCCACTCTGGTAAGTTCAACCAATGCAAATAATTTAATAGAAGCAGGGGCTATTTAAGAAGGAATCAGTGTCCCCGCTGCTTGAATGGGCATTTCTTCTGTAGGTACTTCATCAAGAATAGAGCAGCCTTAGGAAACTTTATGCAGAGCAGTATTTTGCAAACATCACAAGACGGCTGTGGGACATAGAATCATAGAATCATAGAAATTCAGAGTTGGAAGAGACCACACAGGCCATCCAGTCCAACCCCCGGCCATGCAGGAACACCCTCAAATCAATCCCGACAGATGGCCATCAAGCCTCTGCTTAAAAACCTCCAAGGAAGGAGACTCCACTACACTCCGAGGCAGCAGATTCCACTGCCGGACAGCCCTGACCATCAGGAAGTTCTTCCTGAGGTTCAGGTGGAATCTCCTTTCCTGCAGCTTGAATCCATTGCTCCTTGTCCTGGTCTCTGGAGCAGCAGAAAACAAGTCCCCTCCTTCCTCTCCATACAATGATTTTCTCTTTATCTTCACCAGTGAACAGGCTAATGCTAGGCAAGCATTACTGATGGACCAGGCATCAATAATTGGCATAATTAGTGAAACCTTCCAGCAACGTTTCTCTTTTGAGTCAGAATTCTGTCTATTGAATTTCATCTGAATTATTCTACTTACTGAATGTTCACAATTCATTCACATACTTACTTGCTCCTGCAAGAATTACCTCTGCATTTGACCTCATTGACTGGAAAATTCTAACAAAGATGGCTGAATGGATGATATGTCAAATATTCGAAGATGGTTTCTTGAATTCCATGGTACAATTATTTTGTAAAGTTGCTTCCTCCTAATTTATTTAAAGGAATACAACTCTTTTTGTAGGTACAAAATCTGTCTTCTTTCTAAATCCAGGAGTGAGACTTGCATTGATTTAACAGATTAAACAGGGCTTGGTGGAATATGAGATAAATTCATTTAAAGTTTAATTTTTTTAAAAAAACCCACCACTGCTACTTTCAAACTAAATGGCCCAGAAGTATCCTCTGGTCTAATTGAATTACAATACAGTTTATTTGCTATTGATGTGTGGACAGATTTCCTAATCAAACAATCACTCTAATTAGAATCATATATTTAATGGCACAGCCTGGGCTCCATTCAATTACCCACCAAATAAGCTCTATTCATAAAATACTTGTAGAGAAGTCAGGTACTCAAATCACTGCAGCATGTTTTAGAGGAACTAATGTAATTAGAATAATGTAATTACAGTAGATAAACAGAATTTGACTGTGATGAAGGGAAAGTAGTGTGTTATGTCTGCCTTTGGTTGATGATTTACAATTATAACATCCCAGAGTAGGTGCTGCTACTGTGATCAGTTTTTGTGGTTTGCTTGTGTTATTTTGTTTTTTTATTTATTTTTTGCTTCGCTTTGTTTTGCAGATCATAAATTGCCCCTGTTGTAACTCACACATGACAGCTTCCTTTCCATAATGGAGCTAAATTAAAAAAAAAAAGTCACTGTGCTTGGAAAATAGTCATTGGAATCTTGGTAGAAAAGATAGGCGCAATGCCAGGATGCCAAAATGGCTTTAAGGACCATAATCGTACACATGTGGCTGAGTTCTGTAAAGCAGGGAGAGGCGGGGAAACCATTTCCGCACTACACTGTTATAGTGCTATTATTCCACTTTCAACCTCCTATGGAATCCTGGGTTTGCAGTTTAGGGAGGGGCCTTGCATCATTTAGTGTAAGATAGAAGAGTGGCTCAGAAGTGGGATGATGAAGAGTTGTACATTTAAGAGCGTGTAGTAGAAGACAGAAAACATTTTTTCCTTCCCTTCAGACTGCAACCACCGACTGATTTAATTCAGTTGCAGCAGAAAATTATGGAGAGGTGTAACAAAGGGCTTTTCCACACTTTGGGGGGAAAATGGGGCAGTCCATTACTCACCAGACTGTCCCGCACCCCCCGACGACCCACGCCAATCTGGAGCAGTGCATGCCTGTGCTATGCACTCTCCAGGGATGAAAATGGAGGCTTTCGGTTGGTGGAGGCTCTCCACCAACCGGAGAAGCTTGCCAGCCGGAAGCCCGCCCCTGGAAGATCTGCAGGTTTGCACTGGCACAAGCCTGCAAATCTACACTTTTTCGCAGTGAGGGACTGGGGCGCGGCGGGCTATTGAAAGTCCTGTTTCAATTGGACTTTCAATAGCATGGTGAACGACCAGTTATGGGCAGTCCAAACTTAGTTCGCCCCCAAATGCAAACGTCCTCGCGGGAGGACGCACCGCCCAGTTTTAAAAACCAAGTGCGGAAAAGCCCAAAGAGAACCAGTGTGGTGTAGTGGTTTGGACAAGTACAATACTATCTCTTTAATGCATATACAGTTGCTTTTGGAAGTTAATGCAAGATTTTGTGGTGGCTGCTTATTAGACAAGATGCAGTGCCAGCTACTGTCTTATAATGCAAGAGAATGTTGTGAGGGGGAAAAAATAACATATTTCTTTAAATATTAAACATAAGAATGTGTGTATATGTCGTATGTGTATAACTGATTAAAGAGCAGACCAGTGGGACTTCTCTCAACTTTGCCTTGCATCCAAAAATGTAGTCTGTCTGTCTGTCTGTCTGTCTGTCTATCTATCTATCTATCTATCTATCTATCTATCTATCTATCTATCTATGAGGCACTTCCAACTCATTTTACATCCACTCTTTCTGCTAGTCTTACAATGAGAAGGAGATCATCAGAATTCAGAAGGTAGCAAATGTTGTGATCTTACAACCATTCCTGGCAATGGGGGAAGTTTGACCTTGGACCCAGAAGGCTTGAATATCATGATCTTAAGGTCATTTCTGCACTAGACTATTATAGTGCCATTATTCCACTTTCAACATCCTATGGTATCTTGGAGTTTGCAGTTTAGGGAGAGGCCTCAAAGAACCCTCCCTAAACTGCAAACCTGAAGATTCCAGAAGACATTGAAAGTGGAATAATAGCACTGTAATAGCCTAATTTGACATTCCTGGAGACAATGTTAGTCTAAGCAGCTGCCAGACTAATGAAGGCACCTTGGATTTCCTAGGTCCACTTTATTTAAGGTTTATCGCTGGACATGCTACTGTAAATATCCTTCACCATATTCTGGGAGAACCTTTGGTGGGAGGCAGTCAGAGGACAAGCAGCCTTGTTGATTCTCTTGGAATACCTGGTGTCTTCTGATATCATCACCTAGAAAATCCTTTTGGAAGGGTTGAGAAGAATGTTTAAAAATGCAGTGCACATTCTTCTGGTGTGACCTCCATGTGTACGAATGCAAGATCTTGCAAAGGCTCATGCCGCCATTATAGTCAATGGATGTGATAGGTGTGCACTCGTACTATTGCACCTATATTTCTGGGTGCAATTTAGCAGCTTGTCTAGTTCCTTTGAAGTTTACCCTGACTGTTTTCATTAAAAGTCAATTCTTCCTATGAGTGGGCTTCATATTGAGATAGCAACAAATTGTAAATTATTATGCACATTTAAAAGATAAATAAATCCCAGAGCAGATTGATTACCCCACAGATGTGGGACTCACCAACCATTGCTGGACTGTCTGTCCCTAACCTTCTTCCCTTCCCCATATCATCTCTGCTATTTAAAACCTGTACTTCCTCTTCAGTTAATTCCCCAGAGAAGCATAATTTTCAGACTGACACAATATACTTTCTCTTCTGGTTTTAAATTTTATTTCTTAAAGCAATCATCCTTTCAATCAATTTTAATTTGCTAATGCATTTGGTTATAAGTACTTTGAAATCCAATTGTCCTTCAATAATAAAACTCATTGATGTAGAGCCTTAACCACATTGTTATTTTTTATTGTTTTATTTTAGTAACTCATCTTTTAGGAAACCCTTTCTTATCATATTTAGAAGATGACCTTCAGGGCTGATAATATTTGTTGTGCCCCTATTCTTTTTATAATTGGCACCACTTTTTAAATGGCAAATTAATTTATATCGTTATGGAGTATGACCTTGCTATATTGCATTAAAAGATGGGAACTCTACCAAGTGTTTTTCCAATAAGAAGTTTTTACTGATTGCTGTCCCTACAACATGTATCTGTGATGTATACATTTTACTTGTCCTCTTCTTGCAGTTGCCACTACTAGCATAGCTTCCAAAGTACATCTCAATTTTATTGACGCCTTGGTAAGTCATACTGTATAGACTGACGAGAATGTGGACAAAGCTGGAACCCCACCATGCATTCTCCAAGTCTTCAATCTGGTTTGGAAGTCTATAGGAGACCCCCACAATAATGTCACTGTCTCCCCCCTTTCCATTATTTTTTACTCCAGTGTTCTCAATCGATTTTTCTGTGCTTTGAGCCATGGATCTCCTTACCACTACCTCCATCTTTGACATATAATGCCCCTCCTCATCCTTTCCTGCTTGGTCTACTTCTTTGCAACGGGTCATATCTTTCTATCAATGCATTCTTCTAATGAGACTCATACCACTGGTTTCATTGATGCTCCTCTTTGCCTTCCTAAGTCAAGAGTTCAAGTTCATCTTATTTATTTCCTATGCTATGTGCATCACTGTAGTGACTTTCTAAGGCCTTGGGGCATTCTCTTCAGCTGCTTCCCTTTTTTTTGTGTTGATGGTTATTGTACTCTCACCCCAATTTCCTCTATATCATTCAAGTTATTGTTCCAACAATTGATGTCCTGCTACTCCCCAGCATAACTCAGTTTAAGGCCCTCCTCATTGGTTTTATAAGAACTCTAGTGAATATGACTTATGAGAGACTATTTTGATAAAATACAGTTCTTTCTCATTTGGAAAGTGTTTTTTTGGGGGGGATAAACAAGAGTAGCGCTCAAGAAGAGTTTATGAGTGGAGTGGATTTCCTAAAAATATAGCAAAATAGGCTACGTGCTGGAACAAACTGGGTGTGAAAGTGTACCATCCATACAGACTTAATCCTAAACCTGAGAATATCTGTAGATTTCCTCACATGTTGAGAACTATAGACTGCAGAACTATGTTTGTTCAAAACATAGTCATAATTATCAGTTAAATAACAGTTTCAAGAGGGTATGCGTGTTATTTTTTTTTTTTTTCAGCAAAAGGGGGAAAGAGTCTTATGGCAGGCGGACAGATTCATTATGTTTTAAGCTTGTGTGGACTTCAGTACATGAAAGACATTAAGAAATATCTTTTCTGGGACAGGGTTGAGGTGAGGGAGATCCCCAAGGCACCACAAAAGTAAATTACAATTATTCTGAATTTATGCAACATCTGGGCAGACTTTTGATATTGCTGACACCCCAAAACCCTAGCTGGTGGGCGATGCCTTTTATGCCATCAGAGCAAACCCTTCGTCGTCTCTTGTAAAGTCACCAAGAACTAGACTAAGAGCTGGCTTTAATATTTGAATTTTATAGCACTGCAGCTGGGAGAAAAGTCACGTAAATAGCAGTTCATGTTCTGTCCAAATCTATTTGAACAAAACATAGGACCTTAAGTAGGTATTCACACATACCCGCACACACCACAGATGATACCATGAATTGCTATGTTGTGCTAGAATGTGAGAGACATTTATCATAATCATGGATAAATCAAATCAAAGTAATACCATATGAGAGCACCCATTTTGATCTTGCTATATATCTTCTTCATTTAGTTTGCTTTATGTCAGTTATTTGATGGTGGAACTCCATATCCAAATAAATGATTGGAGCGTTTAGGATAGTAGGCCCCACGTGTTTGGGGATGGGTTGTGGTGATAATATACATCATTGTGTAGTATACTTGTCTGAGGTTGCTATTTGCTTTGTGTTGTAGTGGAAGAATTTGGCAGAGAGCAATACCTTATTTGTTGGTGTGTTTGTGTATAAGGAGGAAAGAATTAAATATGCACCCAGGTAAAGCCAGCATGATGGAGTAGTTCAGATGTTGGGATAGTACTCTGGGAGGCCAGGGTTGACCAGCCATGGAAACCAACTGGGTGATCCCAGGCAAGTCACACTCTCTCTGCTTTAGGAGAAAACAATAGCAAACCTCATCTGGATAAATCATGGTCAAAAACATCCCAGGGTAATGTATCCATAAGTCAGGGTTGACTTCAAGGGACAGCACAAGCATTATTTTTGCACATGAGATTCACTCCTAGTGAATGCTCACAAAATTAAAAGATATGTGGATCAAATATGATCCCAAATAGAGAGTAACTATCAATTTAATACTTGTTCTTCTCATAACCATATGTTCAGAAAGAAGTAGACACTAAGGTGGGGCCATTTTAATTTGCTTGTGGGGTGGAAAAAAGTCCTCCTTTCACCTATTTGTTGTGAGAGGAACTGACAACAAAAATGTTCATCGGAATGGGTGCTCTGCAGACATTTGATTTCAGCACTGGGAAATTTTTGTCTCTAAATCTTGAATGCCACACATCCTCTGTACAGCTAGGCTTAGAAATTATGAATATCAAGTAATGCACATTGAACTTCTGCAGTAATTGGCTAAATAATAATTAAAGTGTCTTTGGGCTTTGCCATTCTGGGCTGGAGTGAACTGCCTTGGAAGTTTCTTCTATGAGTCATGCTACAGTATAATTAAATTATTAAGCCTTCATCCCGTATCTGAACCTTCACAGCTTTTTCCACAATTATTACTAATAGGATTTGCACAAAGGTTTAAGAATCAATACCAAACAGTTTTTTATGAATATATGCAGTATTTACAGATTATGTTAGCTAAAGATGTATTAGCCACAAATTCATTGTCTTGGCCTTAGGCACAAGTACATTTGTATACCTCCCATCCAAAATATGGATGTAAAGAAGTCCTAGTTTAAAGGACTGTGGTAAGGATTAATGAGAGAGAGAGAGAGAGAGAGAGACTTTTGATGGACTTTCTACGTAGCTTTTAATCCAGGGCCATTGTCTCATCTGTTGGACTTCCAGATGTCTCCAGACTCTACAAGCACTGGGTATCCTGGACAAAAGTGGAATTTGCTGTCTCATGTCACTGGAATGGTAAATCCACTCTAGGAGTGGCGAGCTTTTCAAAATAAACTATCCATGATGCTGGACATGTTTGCAGTTAGCATTCAGCACCTTGGAGAACAGTTGCTATGCTGCTGGCTGTGGTTTCAGGGAACTCCCAAAACCTCTGAAGGGCCAAAAGATGAGAACAACTATAATGTGATGCAATGGTTAATGTCTAAGCAGGACTGGGAAAGCCAGGTTTCAACTCTCCACTGACCTAACCAGTGGTTTCAAGCTTGTCAGCATATCTCAGTTTAATCAGCAGAGGCGTATCTAGTGTAAATGGCACCCAGGGCAAGCATGGAAGTTGTGTCCCTGCCTGTGGGGCCACCACCACCACTAAATCTTCCAGCATGGCTTTTTTTTTGCACTCCGCTGGCATTGGAACCCAGGGTGCGTGCCCTACTTTTCCCACCCTAGATACAGCTTTGTTAATCAAGTCCTATTTAAATTGCAGAGGAGCTTTGCTTGAAGAATAAGTACCCATGGTGCCTGCTTGCAATCTGCTTCCAAAAGAGCTGGGCCCTGAAACTCAGAAATAAAAAATTGTAGCTAGGACATTATATCATCCTGCTGAAACCTCAAAAGTCCACACCTCTGTTAATCAACTTCGTAAGGTTGTCCTGGGGATAACCTCCCCCCAAAAACTCACAGTTAAGAGGTGGCAGTGAGGGTGGGGATGAGATACGCATCTCACCAAAAACTCTTTGAAGAAATGTAACACATAAATGCAACAAATATATCAATAAGTGGCTACCAGCTTTGTGAAAATGTGATTATTATGTGAATAACTGTTATGATAAGAGTAATAATAGGAATTTATGGCACTGTGTTGGAAGCTCAACAAAGAGGGAATGTGATGGACTTTCTGGAGGGAATTCCAAAGGAGAAGTACAACAACTGACAAAACTAACAAAATGTGATTCACATACAACCAAATGTGATTCAGGTATTGATGGAATGCACAGGAGAGACTCTCCATGAGTGTGAAGGAGCACATGGAGCAATGCAGTCCTTGAGTTATCATGTCTCTGAGTTGTTCAGGGTCTTAGAAGTCGCAAACACCAGTTCAGACTGGGAAAAGAATCATGGCAAAGCTAGTCAACTTGCAGTAATGAGAGATACACACTCCTGATAAGCAACCTGCCTGAAGTTTTATAGACAGCCAAACTTTGGAATGTTCTGCAAATGTTACCTGTAACATTGCAAAAGTTGTGACAAAAGAGAACATTGCAGAAGGGAAGTTGAAATATACACATAACAAAAAGCATTAATTGCTATGCCTGGATCTGACTCCTCTAGACAGTTGTTCCTGTGATGAATCTCTCTAAAACAAAAGTGGCATGCCTTAAAACAGTCCAATAGAAGATACGAGCAAAAGCTGCATTTCAGCAAACGACACATTAGGTACAAACAGTGCCATCTGCTAAAACTGTCTATTGAGTAGGACATTGACAGGAATTGGATAATCAACTGCAGATGACAGCTATAATTTGAATATTCTAAATAAAATCCAGAATCTTTTCTCTCCCTCCTGCCACCGTTTGTAACTTAGAAACAGATCAATATTGAGAGATGAGCTCTAGCCACCCTCCCCTTATGTGCGTGCAGCATTTATCTGTACAATTGTACTGTTGTCATCCCTCTCCGATATTTCAATATGGGAACACTCGGTCCCAGAGCCTTAACAGTTTTCCTGTGAAAACAGTCAGATGGATTAACAAATCAAAAATAAAGTAAAATGCAAGACATAGTGGATGATCATGCTAATATCTTTCTTCTATTCATCATCTGCTCCATTGTGTGTTTAGGATCCTCAACATATATGTCCATGGGTAAAGAGAGGGGGAAAAAATAACACTCACCCCTCTGTACACACACACACACACACACACACACGCACACAGAGGCCATTTCTGCACTACCCTCTTATAGCATGATTATTCCACTTTCAACATCTGAAACTGCAGACCCCAGGATTCCATAGGATGTTGAAAGTGGAATAATCACGCTATAAGAGTGTAGTGTGGAAATGGCAAGAGAGAGGTTTGCATTGAAAGAGAAAAGTCAGAAAGTCAGAAGCAGAACCATGTAAAAAAAATAAGGCAGAACCATGTTTTAAAAAAACCATTTTAAAACCCAGTTTGTTCCTTTTTCTCTTGCTGTTATCATTTTTGTTCTATTGTCTTTTTTCCTTTTTCTTATTGACTGTTTGATACATGTTTCCTGTTATGCTATAATGAAAAAGTTCTGCTGAAAAAAACCCAGTGTGCATATAGAAAAATGTAAGTTTATATATAGAAAATGTAAGCTGCTGGTGAGGTCAAGTCAAGCTAAACATGTGTAAAACATTCCGAGCCGTGTTCCAAAGCATATTTTGATCGTTCAGTCTTTATTACAGCCTATGAGCAACATGCAACAAGAATTATTCAAATAAATGGGCAAGGGAAAGAATAAAAGAGATTATGCTATCAAGTGCGAGAGGGTGCCAGTTCATATGCAGGTTTATATGATAATCCATGCAGCTGCACAAAATTTTTGTGACATTAAAAGTAATAGAAGCTTTTTTTTTAAACAGAGGGGAGGAAAGAAACATGCAAAGAAGCTGGATGCTCTGGTAATTTAATTAAGGCAGACTAAGGCATACCCATATTTTTCCCCCTAATATTGTGGTTAAAAAGGCAATATTGAAGATCATGGGTCACTTTCTCCCAAGCCAGGAGGACACCTGTGATCAGAGAAGGAGATTTTCCAGGGTCTTCCCTCCAGTAAAACTAAGGGTCGAGAATCAAATTGTTGTAACGTGCTTGTCCTTTGATGCTTGCGGACTGAGAGTGCTGAAATACAGTTTGCTGGCTTATATGCACAAGGTGTTCTGTTAAACACATTCACAACTTCTGTTGGCATGATGGCAGCTTGAACATCTAAGGAAGTGGCAAAGAACAAGTGTGATGGACATAGTTGGGAAATCGTGCCTTCTCCTTATGGGTGACTTTGCATGTATGGCGTAGCCCATAGCTGATCACTTGCTGCTGCTGCTGCTGCTGTGCATTTTGTGAGAATTCTATAAAAAGTTGGTTTAATTGCTTCCTCAGGGTGTAAGCTTGGGCAACTAAGCCAGAGCCCACCCAGAATTGCATTGTTAAATAAAGTGCTGAGTTCAATCTGCTATCAAATTGCATTCACAGACCTTAAAGACTATTTAAAAATCCTCTTCATAGTGTTGAACTGGGACACTGGGAGACCAAAGTTTGGATTCCAGCTCAGCCATGGAAGCCCACAGGGTGTGACCTTGGACAAGTCACGCTCTCTCAGCCTCAGAGGAAGGAAATGGAAAATTGATTCTGAATTAAAGAAATCAAAGAAATGCCTGTGAGAGGAGTTTAAGGTGACTTGAACGCACATGACAGCAACAACACACATACATATAGATATGGATAGAGATGTATTATTGGGCTTCTTTTATATGTCAATCCAGACATATGTGGATCTTAAGTTCCAGATGTGGTCAGAAAAGTTCTAAGAGGGTGGGATTAAGTGCTGGGTTTTTTCCCTCTTCTAAAGCCAGGTTGGTGTCTTCATCAGCCACAACAGTATATTTGTCTTACCATCCCCTTTTCTGGCTCATTTCTTTGTTGTTAATCTTTTCTTTTTCATTGGTTTCAGTGAAGAAGAAATTAGCTAGCACCGGCATAGCCAATGGGCAGTCGAATCTTTTCCTAAGTGTCTCCAAAGGGAGGTTTCCATGACTTCATCCAATTAATTGCTGTCTTGTGAACTTCATTTTTTTTATGGGGGGGATACTGCTGATAGAACTACTATTGGTGGACAATCTATGGCCATTTCCGCACTAGACTGTTATAGTGGTATTATTCCACTTTCAACATCCTTTGGGCCCCTCCCTAAACTGCAAACCCCCGGATTCCATTGGATGTTGAAAACAGAATAACAGCACTGTAACAGTCTAGTGTGGAAATGGCCATCTCTGAAACCTTGTATAGGTTGGAGATGCAAATTCTGGCTTGATTTGCAAGGAAGACTCCCAGAACACAATTGTGCTGCCATAACAAAAGTGTGGAGATAAAATAAAACTTAATTTTCATTAAACAAGCCTCACTTTTGCCTCCTTGTACATTTCAATGTTTCTGCAGAATTCAGCTTTGTTTCAATATCCAAACCATATGGATATGTTTCATGTACATTTCAGCTTAATTTCTACTTTTAGTTCAATTTTGAACCATATGGAAATGTTCTTCCTTAGAGGGCTGGCCATATGGGCACCATCCCACGCTTCTCCTCATCCATTTTTAGAAAGACGCTTCGACTGGTCTTGTGCAGATTCAGATAAAAGTTTGCATTAGTCCCCCTTGTTATGCTCTAGTTGTAAAAGATGTTAGAAGAACCGGAGAAAGGTGCTGGAAGAATGAAGGTGTTAGAGTAGTCTTTCTTCCCTAGACCAAATGATGCCAGATGTCTCTGAAAGGAAGCAGAATATCTCTGTGAGTGGGTCTGTCTTTGCGTGCTTCTCCTGTAATGGCTCATATATGGAACAGCGATTGTTCATTTCTCCAGGCTTCCACCTGAATGAGAAATCCAAGTGACCTTTGCTTTTAGGTGTCCTTCTGAAATTCTCCTTAAGTGAACTTCATCCCGGATTTTAATGCCCTGAATTGCTTAGCCTTGCTGCCAAAGTGGAACAATGGGCTAAGGTCCAACAAGATGAGCAGAATTGGAATTTTCTTTCTTTTCTCTTCCTGCTGCAGTGCCAAGAAACAAAATACAGAGGGTTTCCCAGCCTATAATGAGCAAGGGTGTTATTTTTTTGGGTAGGGGTGTACATTAGGGACTGAAGGAGAGAGAAGAATTGTCCATTCTGTGAGGGAGAGAAGGTTTCAGTGGGATACAACTAGGATTCCTGGATCTTAGGGTCTTGATCTAAGGCCATTTCTGCACTAGATTGTTATAGCGCTATTATTCCACTTCCAACATCCTATGGAATCCTGGGGTTTTCAGTTTCAGGAGAGGCTGGCTGGTCCTTCCCTAAACTGCAAACCCCAGGATTCCATAGGATGTCGAAAGCGGAATAATAGTGCTATAACAGTCTAGTGCAGAAATGGCTTTACGTTTCAGTGCCTGTTTCCTCTTTTCATCCTCAGAGGGAAGGAAGGAATCCAGTTTGAAAGGACTACCCTGAAAAGTGTGTGCGTGTATTTCATTCATTTGTGAGACTTGGTATTTTTGTGTTTGCATGGCATACTCTGTGTCACTGTTGTTGAAGCTTGTGAGAACCTGTGGAATGCCATCACCAGGCCATTTTATCCAATCACATGTATGCAACTGCAACAGCCTAAGAGAAAGAAAGAATCCATTTTTCTTCCTGCCAAAGGTTCTTTTGTGCATTGTACCAGGGAAAACATAAATAGCTAACAATATCTGTTAGTTCTTCGAACTGTATTTGAAGAGAGATGATGCCACACCAAACAATGAAGATGCAGCTGGTCTGGACTCTGAGAGGAAGGGAAAGGAGAGTGCGCTCCATCCTGTGAGTGTGCCCTCATTTCTTTCTCCTTCCAAACCGAGACCAGCCACATCTTCGTCATCTGAATTGCTGGCCTTCCCCTTCCCCTCCTCACTGATAAGCAACTCTGGGGTGGACTCTGCCTTGGAATTGCAGGCACACAACCTAGAGCTGCAGAAAAGGAAAGTGATGAGAGAAGAAACAAAACACTTTAAAATGTTAAACCCAGAAATATATCATCTGTGTCCAACCTGTAGTCTTCCCATCTTTGCCTAATAAGAAGCCATAGTCATGGAAACCTAATTATATATTGCAAATGTAATAAGAGACCAAAGGACTAACACTGTGGAGATGCAAATTTAATGCCTTGCTTAGTGAATAATGTTACAGGTAACATATGGTCTATCCATAATGATGCTGTCACAGGATTCTTATTTTTATACAAAGAAACCCAGGGCTGCTAATTTGTCATGTTGGCCCACTGGATGTCTGGCGTGGCTTCAAGGTGTTTTGCTGTTCCAAATAAAACAGTCTGTTCATTGATGGAGCGTCTCCTTTGTAGTTTCTGTCGAGTTAGCATATCAAACTGCTGCATCAGTATTTTTCAGTATTTGTAGGTGAGGTCTTTCAACTGCCCCCTTAGTTTGCTCATTGCAGCAACAGTAAAATAACTTTTTTTTTGGGGGGTGGGGGGAGGTAGGGAGGTACTCTCCTACTTCTTGCTGAGATAGGTGCATGTGCATACAACCTATAACACACACACACACAGGTTCCCTCCATCCTACCACCTTCACAGGTATGCCTGATGGGAGAGAGCCTCTCTGGAAGACTTCAGAGTCTTTGCAGCTCTTTTTCTGGAGAGATTAGACTCTCATCCTCCTTACTAGCTTTCCATAACCAGATGAGAGTCTTTG
The DNA here is from genome assembly GCA_948474755.1 of Ctenosaura bakeri. Classification (NCBI taxonomy): domain Eukaryota; kingdom Metazoa; phylum Chordata; class Lepidosauria; order Squamata; family Iguanidae; genus Ctenosaura; species Ctenosaura bakeri. Next base: position 94,497 of record CAOLHI010001565.1, on the reverse strand, counting down.
CAATCTGGAAGGCCTCCGAGAACAGATTTTAAAATTTATTTAGAGGAAACGAGCTTTGTATAATGGGCTGGATTTTAATTTGCTGTTTTTAAAGGTTTTCAATATAATCTTACTTTTTGTTAATTTTTTCAAAAAAAATGGAATGCAGCAATTTTTTTTTATTACCATATTTAACTATTATAACCTGCCTTGAGTTCTGACTTTTGGAAAAGGGGAGAAAAATATGATGATTATGATGGTTGCTAACCCAAAGCATGAGTGCCACAAGGGCTACCCCGTGATGCCAGTACCTCTAAGTAAAAGTGGGGAAGGAATTAGCTCAAAGAGGAGGCTTGTGAGAGGGAGGTAACTTAAAAAGACCTTTCCTACCAATGTTTACAGGCTCACGCAGGAAGAGAACCAGCCAAAGATTAAAAAGTAAGCTAAAAATGTGTTTTTATTGGGGAGAATTCACTCATGCATGCACATAAGATACACACAGTCACACATTCAAACAAGAGCTACCTGAAGGATAAAAGGGAGGGGAAAAATATATAGAGAGGCTGAGGTTTTAAGGGGATTTATAATTACCAATCCAGAAGAGTATGAAGACTTTGAAATGTGGCTTAAGGCTTATGTCGAATGGCAGAGAGGTCAGGATCCAGAGAGACGTAGTGGAATCCAGCATTTCATCTGACTGCATCTGACTTCTCAGAACCAAGGGTTTGTATACTCTGTTTCCCTCCCTGAGGGGGTATGAGTTGATTGCTCTCCCAGCCTAGTGGACAATGGGAGCTGCAATGCAGACAATGGGGTCTGGAGTGGACCGATTGGTTTCAATGTCTTGGTTGAGAGGGGGTTTCTGGGCCAGCTGCGGTAGGATATGCACACAGTAGGGGTTCTGGCCTCTGCACCTGGGTACCTTGTTGTGCTCTGAAGTTGGCATGGATAGGATTAGCTCAGAGCCATTTGGCTTTCTTGGCTCATTTCAGTAAACTTTGGACCTGGCCACCCTGGGGTTACCTTTTGGCCCGTTTTTCAGCAAAGGTCCCTTCTTCCACATGCCTTCCAGTCTGTGCATATAATTTATATTTTATGGCAACACATCTGCCAATCGATATATTTTGCCAATCAGTCCATACCAAAATGTGGCAGTGTATGGCCTGGGAACAGGGTGATGACGAGATTAAATTCCATTAAATTGATGACAACCATAGCAGAAGCTTTGGAGCTGAGTTGGTAAATGACTCCATTTTTTCACTCCTTCAAAACGCCCTTTGCCTCCTCTTGTTTAGGTAGCTTTGTGCTTTCAAATGAGCATGTGGCGCTGCTTAACACATCAGAAAAGTAGATGGAAATTTCAACTTTTTAATAGGTCAACAAGAGTGCTAGTTTTGGCTGGTTGCTATGTATGATGAAGTGGGAGTATGATGAAATGGAAATTTAATCTCTTCGGCCTGCTGCCAAAGTGTAATGTTCTTTCTCTACAACCTGTTTTATTTACAAGGGTTACAACCTTCCAGCAATCCTATTTGAAAATGTTAGAGGCTAATCAGCTCTGTGTGAGTGTTTTTATAATGCAAAGAACGACACGACTTGGGCTCTTGTATCTTTAGAATAAATACAGCAAAAGCAAACAAGAACACTGTGTAAAACTAAATGCTGTTCACAAAAGTCAGGCGGTGTAGTAAAAAGGCCAGATGTCTGAATATGTTCAAAAGTTGAAAGAGATTTAAAATAAGTAAATAAAAGTAGGAGTGATGAAGTTCCATGTGACTGAGGTACTTCAAGAAGACATAATGCCTTGAGTCCTCTTAGGCCATTTCCACACTGTACTGTTATAGTGCTATTATTCCGCTTTCAGCATCCTCTGGAGTTTGCAGTTTCCTGAGGCCAAAGAGCTCTCTAGCTGAGAATTCCATGGGATGTTGAAAGTGGAATAATAGCCGCATAACAGTGTAGTGTGGAAATGGCCTTAATATATTAGGTGCACACAGGCTTCCCTATGGAAGCCGCTGGTCATTTTACCGGAAGCAAAATATCTGCATTCAATTCAAGATTGCAGAAGTATCATTGCACATAATGTGCATGGTGCAAGAATGCGCATAGTGCATTGATCACACTGTTCATGGAAATGCATTCTCTATGGTACATGGATACACATGCATACTTGGTTGTGCATAGATAAAACCATAGCATTTGACACCTGGAAAGCACCAGCTTAAAGACCACCACCCTCAGAGGCAGTCTATCGATGGTTGAACAGCTCTGACAATAAATAAGTTCTTCCTAAGCTTTAGGTGATATATCCACTGCTTCGTTTTCTCGTCTCTGGAGCAGCAGAAACCAAGCTGTTCCCTTCTTCAAAATGACAACCCTTCAGATATTTAAAGACAGTTGCCCTGCCAGCTCTCCGTTTTGTCTTCTCCAAGCTAAACATACCCAGATCCCTCAATTATTCCTCTGTTTCCAGTTGACGCATTTGTGAACCTCTTCCGACTTTCTTCTTTTTTCCTCTTCTTCTTCTTCTTTTCAAATTATGGGTACTGTGCTGTTGTTCCATCTCAAGATGTAACCAGAAAACTTATTCCCCACTTTTGGAGCAATATTATCAAATACCCTCTTCTTTCTTTGCATTGACATTAAACGCACGGTGTCAGGTTTTGCTGGCATTTCTTTTACTTTGGCACATTTCACCGAGCCCTTTCATCTCTGAATGAAAGTTAAAAGCGCCGGGATGTCAGGGTGGGAAGGAAACATTTCTAAGCATGAACATTTGTCTTCATCTTGACATTTTGCAGAGGTGGTTGTGCCAATGGCTTTAGACTCACCTCCTGCCTTTGTCCCACAGTTAAATCCCTTTGATAAGGTCATGTGGAAAAACTTGTCTTTGTCACGATCATCCGGATCTTCTTTTTCTTTTCTGCTTCTTCTTTGTCTCTCCAGAAATGGTTTAGCTACTCTTTCAGAACTGGTCCATTATAAAAGCACCTGGGCAGTATCACAACACCGTATCAATAAATCACAATGTTTTTCTCCTTCTTTCCACCTCTTAGGGTACAAGTTTTCTTAAAAAAAGTGTTCTGGATTAGACAGTCTCCTTTAAATTTTGATTACAGGTTGGGATGGAAAGAATCTTCAAAAAGATTCAAGAACTGGTAAAAAATGTGCTCTGTGACTGTTAGGAAATCCTAACAAGGAGAAGGAGTGTTGCATCAATGGAGAAACCAAGGCAATCTTTGTCCAGTTTCACATTACACTGTTATAGTGCTATGATTCCACTTTCAACATCCTCTGAAATTCTGGGGTTTGTAGTTTCCAAAGAGCTCTCTGGCTGAGAATTCTAAATGCCCCTCCCTAAACTGCAAACCTCAGGATCCGATAGGATGGTGAAAGTGGAATCATAGCACTATAACAGTGTGGTGCAGAAAGGCCCCCAGTGTTCCCCATCAGTCTAGACAGTGATGTGTTAGGTGGCCAATTGTTTTGACAACACAAAGCAGTTTCTTGTGTTTGGAGAGTTCAGATATCGGTTTATGCCACCCACTCTGTTGCAAAGAGACTCAATCTGCTAATGTTTCAGAACCTATGATTTAAATAATTTCAAATACAAACACATTTGCAGGGGACAATCGCTTCTGTTTATTTAAGCAGGATGGGAAATAGCCAAAAACCATTATTTTTTCCCCCCTCTATGTATTTATCAGCTCAGGTGTACCTGCTGGGCTTTTCCAATTTTCATGTTTGCTCAAAATATGTAAACCAGACTATTTCAAATAATAATGCAAATGCAAATCTTGAATCACATTAGTAGCAGTATTTGGCGGAGAGCAATGTAAAATGCCCCATTATGCTAAATTGATAAGAAAAGAAAACAACAATTAATGATGAAAACAGCAGTTGTCGTTGAAAGGAATGTCAATATGGAAAAAAAAATAGCTGTGTATTTGTGGGTTTGCATTTATACAGATTTCAACTTTACCGAACACTTTCAAATTATTTTTATTTTATTTCTTCGCTTCTACTTAAAAGCATTTTAATACTACTATTTTATTTTAAAAAAAGTCTCAAAAAGGTGTAAAACACTGTTCAAAAACTGGTTTTCCATGACTTTCTCATCGTGAGAAGTAAAACAATATTATTTGTACTTGCCTACAACAATGAAATTTATAAAGATTCACATTCCTGCTACAGACTTCCCAAAATAAAAGATGATGATGCAATCTTGCAATGATGTCCCATCCTTTTTAGCAGCATTGCAAGGAAGCATATCTTAAATCTGTGTACTATACCTCTGGAGCGGTGAGATTATCTTGCCTATCTCTGAGTATCACACAGATAATTGTTGGTGGTTGAATCATTTGCCTATTTTCTCTGGGGGTTTTGTTCAAAAACATGTCCAAGCTTTACAACTTCGTGGGGCAAAAGATAAGAACGTTTACAATGCAGGAACTCAAGCCCTAATCCTGGTACCTTCAGTCTGTCTCCCCCCCCCAAACTAATACTTTATTAATCAAATATTATCACAGTGTTATTACAATATCACAAAAGAGAGAGAATCAACATAACAAAGGGGAAAAAAAGAAGAAGAGGAGAAAAAAAACCCATTAAGCTAACAATACCCCAACTAAACCAACCACCATCACAAGATATGTAACTTATAACTTATCTCGATCTTAAATATATATATATATATATATATATATATATATATATAAAACCTGTATAATATAATACCTATATATGTATATATGTATATACCTCTCAATATATGTCTCAGTATAGTTAGTATAACTTATCTCAACCAATATAAACCCCTTTCCATTCCCTAAACCACATTTGGGTCACTATGGACCATTCATTTTCTACCTTACCCTTATCAATCTTTACCTCTATTAATGCAGTCAACATATCCATTTGATACTTCTCGTATAATTTCAATACCCATTGATCTAGAGATGGTATCTCTTCCCTCTTCCAATATTGAGCATAAACCAATCTTGCAGCCGTCACCATATATAACAAGATTCTATTATGTTGTTTATGGTTATTTAACTCACCAACCACAAACATATTCAAAAGATACAATTCTGGATTAAGCTTAAAATCTACCTGGAATAAGCTTATAATCGCATGATGAATTTGATTCCAATATTCCTTTGCCCGTCTACACTCCCACCAAATATGATATAATGTTCCTAATTCTTTTCTACATTTCCAACATCTATTATAATAGATGTTCAGTCTGTCTTAAACACTATTCTCTTTCTCCTTCCTTGCATAAGAGAATCTGCAGCCATCATTTGAGGCTTTTTCTGACATAAATGGATAAATGATGTTGTCTCATACCAAATCAGAGCAATATTCAGGAGTCAACTGAGCCTAGTTTTCTCTACTGTAACTGAAAGTTACTCTTCAACTGATTTAGTGGACTTGTTATCTAAGATCAGGGATTTATGGGAACTCAACTTGATGTTAATCTCTCAGACTTGATTAATATGCAGATAGAAATGTAGCTTCTCTACTGGGAAAAGAATAGCAAAGTAGATATTAAAACACATATTGGGAAGTTAGGATAAAATGTGTCCACAAATGTATAACTGGAGAGAAAATGCATTTCAGAAAATATAGGAACCCTGGTGGCACAGGGGTTAAATGCCAGTACTGCAACCACAAGGTTGTGAGTTCAATCCTGCCGGGCTCCAAGGCTGACTCAGCCTTCCATCCTTCCGCAGGTCGGTAAAATGAGTACCCAGCTTGTTGGGGGCAATTAGCTAAAACACACTGTAAACTGCTTAGATAACACTCAGTTGATAAGCGGTATAGAAATAAATGCCATTGCTATTGATATACTTGGTGGCAAAATATGTCAGAAATATAGATGGATGGATAGATGGATAGATAGTTGGATGGGTAGGTAGGTGAATGGATGGATGGATGAATGGATGAATAGACAGACAGACACGCCTACGAATTTGCACGTGGAAATAAAAAGATTCAGATCAGTATAGAAATAGGATGGATAGGACTTTTCCAAAATCACAAGCCAAGCTGACACAAAGCAGGAAATAAGCTCATTCTTCTGTCCTTACTTAAGATTTTTTTTCCACAAAAGGTCTTAGGAACTGAACCTGAGATCTTCTGTATTCAGACCATGCTCTTGGCTACTAATGCCCTTGTCAAGGAAAGAGCTACTCTCAAACAGACCTACAGTTTGGTTTGTGTTACATATGCTTATTAGTACCATGTAGTTTTAAATATATTTGCTGCCTAGATCTCACTATGGGACTTGTGGATAAATGTGATTTTAATGAGAGGGGTTGGTGAACTAAATGGAACCTGTGGACAAAATTGGCAGTATAGAGGAGAAAGCAAGTCCAGTAGTAGAAATAAAACCTTTTCCCAATTATACACATTTTTTCTCATATATATTACTATACTTTCTTAATTCTTTTCCCCAGTAAAATTTCCCATCTCATGCCATAGCAATATACCACCAGCATTTTGTTTCCAAGTGTGTCCATCTGCCGATTGCTGTTAAGAATGAAATCCCTTAATTACATTTTGATTCTTTGCTATGTTCATAAGAATGCATACGTAGAATGTGTTATAATTCACTTGTTTATTTTTTAAATCTGAGATATGAGATGCCCAAAAGAATGCTTACAAAGATCTAATTTTAGCATTTTATTTACTTTTCATATGAGTAACCCAGTTATCCTCCAAGGACAGGGACGATGAATTTGCTGAGTTGGTAACATACTCTAGATCCCATCAATCCCAGCTAAATGGACATAGGGCCAACAAGGCACACTTTGGAAGTTTTTAAACAGATGGCCATCTTTTGAGTTGGTTGTTTGGTTGGTTGGTTGGATATTCCTGCAAGGCAGAATGGGGTTGGACTGGATGGTCCTTGTAGTCTCTTCCAGCTATGTGATTCTAGGATTCTGTAGGTCAGGAAGCAATACCAATAGGGTTACACTTTTTAAAAAGCCGGTGGCTGGTAGAGGCTAGTTGGTAGAGTCAATGTAAAGAGTCTCTTTCTATACCTCTCCATCATGGTTTGTGGCGGCCATGACCGTTCTTCTCAGGGAAATGATCCATACTGAATTATACAGCTTCTCCTTGTATTCAAGACAGCATTGATTTCATTATTCCTAACGTCTCCTTAACTGCTAGAGCTCCTATTCTAAATGGGCATTAATTATCTAGGAACATGTATTCTATTGTGCCACTGTCATACCAAAGAGGAACACGTGTACGCAGGAGCCCAACAAAATGGCTGCAGCCATTAACTCTCCCCTTTTGTTATTTTACTTTTCCATTACATTTGAGATAAAGACTGAACTATGTTCCAGGCTAGTAGACTATAGCAGTGAGATGGGAATATGAGACTCCAGTGAAATATTGAACACATAATAGGGGAAGGTGAACAGAATGAAAATGAGAAGATAAGGTTGCTACATGGGACTCTGGCAGAATAAAATCCATGACCAATGAGTTACTAGGGAGTGCTGTAGTGCTTAGGTGGAAAATTGTTCAGGCAGTCAAGGAGATATAGCAGAGCTGAACACTCTCTCCCTCCCTGCTCCCAAGGACACATTCTTTGCTAGTATGACTTTCAAACGTTGGCATGTGCCAGCTGCTTGGTTCACAATAGGTATGCTGGGCCTTCCAAACAGAAGATCACATTCATAACACAATAGTTAAGGGTTGCAACATGACCAAAGCTTGCAGCTAGCCATTCTTTAAGTTAAATCCCCGGAGTTCATTCTTCTGGAATTGCATAACAAGGCATGACTTTGCACCAACCAACTTCAAAGTTGTAATTTAAGCAGAGGTTGGCTGCGATTTGATTTATATTTCTTGCACTAGAGATGAAAAGAATATTCATAATGACTTGTTCCTGGGCAGAAACACGGATTTCTCAATACTTGAGAGGTTCCATCAGGAAGAACAATAGATTGTCAAGAACCATGCACCATTTTCTTCTGTCTGGATGTGTTATGGGGGAATTATTCTGTGAGGAAAAAAAGGGAGTTTCTTTGTACATTTTTTTAAAAAATCCTGGTTTCTAGGGGGGAAAAGGATATTTTTCTGCACAGAAAACATGGTTCTCTGCACAGGCAATCTGTTTTCCGTGCAGACGGCAGGATTTTGGCACAAAAGTATTTCACACTTCAGGAACACACCTTGCAAATAGGATTCTGAATTCAGGACCCTGGATAACTCCTTTAAAGTGTATTTTAAAAAACAAAATGGATTCACTGCACCGGTTATATGAGTACCACTGGGAACAGATACACTATTTTAAAAAACATTCAGATATTAGAGAGTAAAATGGATTTGCTGAGTGCCAGTAAACCTTAATGAGAAGAACACTGGAGGAAAGAGAATCTTTGCAGAAAATGCATGTGTGCTTTTTGCATAGAAATAAGCCTTTTGTGAACACAAAAGAAGTTTCCTGCACAGAGAATATTATCTTTGTTCAAAGAAGGATATCTCTGTGTAGAAAATGCTCTTTTCTGCACACAACCCCCCTTTTTTTTTGAGGGGGTGCATGGTCAGTCCTGATTTGAGAATAGTCCTCAAAGACTGTAGTTTTGGAGAACTCTATTTCAGTGAAGGGGAAAAAAATGCTAACCTGATTTGTCCCTGCCTGCCAGGGTGAGATTTATGAAGAATTACATCTTTATATTTTAGAATAGGGAAAAGAAAATAAGAAATAAGCTGAAAAATCACTAAACAATGGATTAATAGGGGAGAGGATATTGCCCATAGCAGTGCAAATTAGGAATGAATTCAGTCCCAAGGCCGGAGGGTCCCACCCCTGAGGCTGAATACCAGACCCTAATGTCAGAGGGAGTGTTACCAAGCTGAATATAGACTCCTGTAGCTTTAATAGTTTCAGACCCTTGGGTCGGAAGATTTACTGTAAAGTTCTGCCAGGTGGAACTATAGTGTGTATGCCCCCCCAAACCGTCCTTCTATCGGATGCCCACCCCTACAGCTCTTTCTTGCCCAATGAGAAGTGAGAAAAACGGCCTGCTCCATTTCTGTGCCTTGACTCATTTAATGTGAAACTGAAGCTGCTGTGTGTGGTAGTAAATGTTCCAAAGAAATACCAGTATCGGGAGGCCATAAGTTGGAGTCGACCTGCAAGCATATAACATCAACGATAATCAGCCTGACAACCCTAGTCGGAGGTGAATCAGGAAGTGTTGAGTATTTGTATTGCTTGCAATAGTCTTGTGACTGTACTCTCTGTCTGCCTGTCTGTCTATTTTACTCCTCTTTCCTCTATTTTCCTCGTCCTTCTTCTTCCTCCTCCTCCTTGTCCTCCTCCTTTTTCTTCTTCTCTTTCTTCCTCTTCGTCATCCTCCTCCTCCTCCTTTTTTCTTTTCTTCTTTCTCCATATCCATCACCACCTCCATCACTACCTCCTCCTCCTCCCTCCTCCTCCTCCTCCCTCCTCCTCCTTCTTTCTCCATCTCTATCAACACCTCCACCATCACCACCACTTCCTCCTCCTCCTCCTCCTCCTCCTCCTCCTTCTTCATCTTCCATCTCCATCACTACTTCCACTACCTCCTTCTCCTTCTTCCTCCTCTTCTTCTTTTTCTTCCACCATCTCTATCTCCATCACCACCTCCTCCTCCTCCCAACCTCTTAGAAGGCTTTATTTGTCATCAAGGTACATAGTACACAGCCTCTTTTTAAAAAACCAAACAAAACAAAAAAACAAGCTTTCTTATCAGTGTGTTTTGCAATTAATTTAATCTTGTTTCTGTTATTTCTTTGGAATCCCCCCCCATTCTAGTGAACCTCATTACAATTGCAGGAGCATTAAATTAGACTTTTGGGTAGAAGTAAGATGATTATCAGTTAATTTAATTATGGTTCTGCATTCGGACATTTAACAATATGTCTGCTATTCTTGCCGTATAGGCCTCTGATCTCCCACCTCACCCAGAAAAGCAATATGTAGAAAATATCTCCCCTTCCATGGAAAGTTTACATTGTCTGATAGCCATTGACAACTGGTTGATATTCAGTAGTTTCACTTATCCAATGAAGATGATTTGCTTTCATCAGACAACTATAATAACTAGATCACCATCATATTTCTCATCTTTATGGGCATTATTATGATTTTGCAGTTTCCTTTCCTTGATTTAATTGAGAGATGCAATGCCACATTCCAATAATAAAGCAAACAACTATTGCTCTTTGGTCTGACAGCTCTTGTACTTTTATTTGGATTTCAATTAAACATTTTGTTCTACACGAGATGATGATGTGGAGAAAAGTCAAATTCTGACAATTGCCTAGGTCTTTGCATTGATGATGGGAAATGTTGAGAATACACATATAGTAAAATTTCTGGTGCAGCTTGGAAATAAATTTTAATTAAGCAGAGAGGTAGAAATCTCTCAGTTTCAAATTCCATTGTGTTTTTGCCAATTCCACAAGCATTTTCTGCCTTTCCTACTACTTGAGGCTAAGGAGAAGGTGGATTTAGGGACCTTTCTTTACCTGTGTATTTATTTACACATTTTATCTAATTTATGCATTTCCTCCCTTTGATTGAGTTCTATCAGCACATTTTCTTTTAGTTGTACACCATTTAAAATCTTTTATGTGCACTTTATTACTCTGAATCACTTATACCTTCACAAATACTTAAATTCTGCTGTTGAGGTATGTTTCTTCATGGGCACTGGGAGAAGTCGAAAGAGCTTCTTTGCATTCATCTGTTGAATACAATGCCATTTCCCCCTCCCTGTTCTTTGTCCTAGCTTTTGTGTCACTGGCCCAGGTGATAGTTTATTTCTCCATGTTGTCTGTGGTGGTGTCACTGTATATGGGCCATGGCTGTCATCTCCTCTTACTTAAGGTATACATCAAAGGAAGTGGTCTGAAGGTACAAGCTTGAACTGTGGCAAGTCTCCAGCTAAGCGCTTACTGGACTTTGGAGGGGAGATGATATCACCCACTGAAGTCCTCTTCTTTCAATAGAATGATCTGCTTACCACCACAACTGTTTTTTAAGCTGGAGTAGAATCCTACCTTTCAACCATGCCAACCTGAACCCACCTGGTTTCATCTGATTTTGGAAGTTAATCACATTTGTACATGGATGGGAGACCAGCAGAGGTCATAGGCTGTCTTCTGGTGGGGCTAGGAAATAATCCAGCTTGAAACCCTTGAGAGCTGCTGGCTGCTACCAGTCAAAGTTCCTGGACCATGATGGACCATGGGAGTCACAGCATTCTATGTTGCTATACTTGTATGTGGATAAAGGGCAGCTGAGTCAACATTAGACCACCCGAACTTGTCCAGAATCCAGGTTCTTCTCACTCTAGGAGAGATATAAGTGGCTTATGGCAATGATTTCTCCGATCTCACTTAGAGCCAGCGTTATGGTAATGTGCTGGGTCTGGAAATTACTTGGATGTAATGTAGCTCTGCTCCTGTATCTCACCATGCTTCTCCTCTACCCCCTTTTCACACTTCTTACCACCAGATGTTACCTGGAAGAACCATTCTGCCCACAGACTGCTCTGTCGACAGATCTCTGAGATAGCTAGCAGAAGAGAGTTCTTCTGGCAGAAGTACATTTCTAAGGGCAAAAGGGTATATCTGAAGCAAAAGAAGCTTGTTTGTAGTTCTGAGCCCCCCCCCCACACACACACACAAAAACAGACACATTTTTGAATTGAGATTTCACTGCTTGCCGTCAGGAAACCTCTCCAACTGAAAACCCTTGAAATAAATATACCAAGAAGACCCTGTGATAGGTTCACCTTGGGGACATCATAAATTAGGAATGACTTGAAGACATGTAACAACAACAGCAGCAGCAGCATAAATTTACTGAGGAATGAGAAGAAGTAGAAACAGTAGACTTTGCTATGCTGCAACTTGGAAAAGCGTCTCCCAGACACAAATGACTCGGGGTTCTTGCTTAACCAAGCATCGAGATAAAGTGAGAGTTAATTAGCTACTTCTGATTTTAATGAATGACGCTTGATTGCCTGGATCTGGAAATGATGCCAAAGGGGGAAGAGAGTTACAACTTGGGCTGACACAGTGAATGAAATGTGCCTAATGAACGGACTAAGAATAGCTTTGCTTGGGCATTTTGACATATTGTTGCGGGAGGTGTAGGGCAGATGAATCTCTCAATGTAAGTTTCCTTTTTTTTTTTTCCCTCCCCTGTGTGAAGTGCCAAACTTTGGTCATTATGGGTGACTTATGGATGGGAGCCCTCTAAGGCACCCTGTTATTAACAAGTCTGCTCAGGTCTTGCAACCTCACAACGATGGCTTCCTTGACTCCTTCAATTTATCGCTTATGTGGTCTTCCTCTCTTGTTGTGTGCTGCCTAGTATTTTTGGATTTACAGTGACCCGAAGACAATTTTATCACTTGGCAAGATTTGTTCAGTGGGGATTTGCCTCTGCCCTCCTCTGAGGCTGAGAGAATGTGACTTTTCCATGGCCAAGTGGGGCCTTGACCCCTGGTCTCTGGAGTCCTAGTACAATGCTGAAACCACTATACCATTCTCGATCTCCTCTCCTCTTTGCCTATTGCCTGTCACTTCTGTTGCTGTAACTATTGTCAAGTAAACTTCAACTTATGGAGACCCCATGAATGAGAGATCTCCAAGTCACCCTACCCTCATCCACCCTGTCCCGGTCTTCCAAACTCAAGGAGGTGGCATCCCTTATTGAGTCTCCTAATCTGTAATTCATTCTGGATGAAGGAACAGAGGGCAGGCTGATAAAATCTGCAAATTGGGAGGGGCTGCTAATACGCCAGAGGACAAGATCAAAATCCAACGTGACCTTGATAGACCAGAGAGCTGGGTCAAAGCTAACAAGATGAATTTCAACAGAGAGAAATGTAAAGTCCTACACTTAGGTAGAAAAAATGGAATGCACAAATATAGTATGGGGGACGAGTGGCTGGATAGCAGTATGTGTGAAAGGGATCTAGGAGTCTTGGTAGATCACAAGCTGAACATGAGTCAGCAGTGTGATGCTGCAGCCAAGAAAGTCAATGTGATTCTTGGCTACATCAGTAGGAGTATGGTGTCTAGATCAAGGGAGGTACTGGTACCACTCTATTCTACATTGGTTAGGCCTCATTTGGAATACTGTGTCTAGTTCTGGGCACCTCAATTCAAGAAGGATAATGACAAGCTGGAACATGTCCAGAGGAGGGCAATCAAAATGGTGAAGGGTCTGGAAGCCATGAAGCCCTCTGAGGAGCAGCTTAGGGAGCTGGGGATGTTTGGTCTGCAGAAGAGAAGGTTAAGAGGGGATGTGATAGCCATGTTTAAGTATTTGAAGAGATGTCATGTTGAGGAGGGGGAAGGCTTGTTTTCCTCTGCTCCAGAGACTAGGACAAGGACGAATGGATTCAAGCTGCAGGAAAAGAGATTCCCCCTGAACCTCAGGAAGAATTTCCTCATGATGAAAACTGTCTGGCTGTGGAATATGCTGCCTCAGAGTGTGGTGGAGTCTGGAGGTTTTTAAACAGAGGCTGGATGGCCATCTGCTGGAACTGCTTTGATGTGGGTTCCTGCATAGCAGGAGGTTGTACTGGATGGCCCCTGGGGTCTCTTCCAACTATTTGGTTCTATGATTCCTCTTTTCCTATTGCCTTCTACCTTACCAAGCATTATTGTATCTTCTAGTGGGTCATGTCTCCTCATGATATGGTCAAAGTATGTCAGTCTTAGTTTAGTAATCTTGGCTTCTAGGGAGAGTTCAGGCTTGATTGCTTTTGGACACATTTATCTTCATAGCAATCCAGAGTATCTGTAGAACTCTTCTCCAGCACCACCTTTTGAATGAGTTGATGTTCTTCTTATCAGCTGTCTTCACTGTCCAGCTTTCACAACCATACGTAGAAACTGGAAATACAGTGGCATGGACAGTCCTAACTTTAGTATTCAATGATACATCTTTCCACTTGAGGATCTTGTCTAGATGTTCATAGCTGCCCTTCCAAGTCCTAGCCTTTTTTGGATTTGTTGACTGCAGTCTCTATTCTGATAATTGGCTTTACCAAGCATTATTCTCTTTCCCAGTGAGTCATGTTATCTCACGATAGATCCAAAATATGAGATTCTCCTTTTGATCATTTTGACTTCTAGCAAGATGTCAGGCCTGGTTTGTTCTGGTCTTGTTTGTTTGTTTGTTTAAATGTTTACTGTCTACTAATTTATCCTAGTTTTTTTTTTTTCAGTTCTATTCTGCTAATTCATGTCCCAACTGAATGTTTTCAGAACACATCTGATATCTGCAGTTAGCATATTGGAGATATATATTCTTTAAACAACTAATCTTTGTATAAATTTGTGTCAACAAATTTTTGCAATAAGTTTTTTTTTTTAAAGAAAATGAGGAAATCAAATGAATTAGGCAATGGATAAATAGCCCTTTTTATTTGGTCATCAGAGGGAATGTAAAGATTAAACCTCACCGTTAGTGGATTATTTCTTAATTTAAAGGAAAAATAAATAATGCAATTTTTGTGGATTCTGCATATTAGGAGAGAAGTTTTTTTTGTCTCGGCCGGTGTTTTGATTTGCTGGCCAGTAACTATCTTGATGCTTCTTCTATTATCATCTATCTTATGGAGAAGAGAATTTCTGCAAATTAATACCTTCTTCTCTCCTCACTCTCCTCGCACCCCACCAATTTTTAAAGTAATTGTTTTTTTGTTTTCCCCTACAGAACTGCAAAAGCAATTAGGGATGCTTTGTGAATAAACCTAGCTTTTGCCCGAAGCCTTTATTGGTTGTGATTTTCATTCCACAGGAATATTTCTTTTCTTTTTTTAAAAGAGTAGCTTGCATTAAGAATTTTTTACTTCTCCTCGAGACAAAAGTTTTAAATGCAGTCACATACCACTTCTGCTTTCCAGACTACACATTTCTTATTGCTAGGACATGGGATTAGCATGTGGATAATTATATTAGCTAGCTAGTTTAAAAAAAATAATAATTAAAGAATGAGTCAAGATTGCTAAGTGTACAACATTGCTACCTGAAGCACTGGTTAATATATTTTTGAGTAACACACTTAGAAGGTTTGAGAGACAAAGCCAGTATAAAAAATATAAAAAGAAGGAAGTAGAGTCCTCCTTTCACATTTGCGGGTTTGACTTTTGCAAATTTGATTATTCACGAGTGTGTATGACTTCCCCCTGATTCTCTTCCTTCCATCGATGGTCTTTCTCTCCCCATTTTTTTAATTTTACTTATATCAATATCAACTTGAAAATGGTTATAAATAGGCTTCAGAACCCACTTTTAAAGCAGGCTGTAACAACCTTATTCTCCTTGTATTGAGTTCTCCAGATGCAACATGATGTATTGTTTTGGGTGTGGTTTTGGGAGACATGCTCAGCCGTGGAAACCTATTGAGTGGCCTTGGCCAAGTCACACTCTCCCAGCCTCAGAGGAAGGCAAGGTTAAACCCCCTGTGAACAAAGTCTGCCAAGAAAACCCCATGATAGGTTCACCTTAGGGTTGCCATGTGTCAGAAATAACTTGGTGGCACATAACAACAATGTTTAAGTCTTCACTTTCAAAAGTTCTGCTGAAATCAATGGAAGGAAGCTGGTCGGTTCCCTTCCGGATATCTTGCTTTGCATCAGCTCTTGGTCATTGGTGATACTTCCTGAGGTCATTGGAGTAGGTTCCAATACTCTGGGAGACCCAACAGTTTGGAGAAGGTTGCACAAGAATTTCAGAAAAAGCAGTGGTAACATGGGCCACTTCTGCACTAGACTGTTATAGCACTACGATTCCACTTTCTACATCCTATGGAATCCTGGGGTTTGCAGTTTTGGGAGGGGGTCTTTAGGATTTCCAGCCAGAGAGCTCTTTGGCGTCAATAAACTACAAACCTCAGAATTCCACAGGAGGTTGAAAGTGAAATAATAGCACTATAACAGTGTAGGGTGGAAATAGCCAAAATGTTCAGGAGGCTGGCCCTTCCTGAAACTGCAAACTCCAGGATTCCACAGGATGTTGAAAGTGGAATCATAGTGCTATAACAGTCTAGTGCGGACATGGCCACGATCACATTGGCATGATCAGAGAGAGAGAGAGAGAGAGAGAATGAGAGACAGTATAATCAGAAAAGAGGAACGAGATTGTTCGTATATAGGACTCAAATGCCTCTTATTAACCAGTCCATAGCAATCTTATTCTCCTTGTTTTCGGTCACTGCTCCCAAAAGTTTTCTTTTGCTCACCCTCAAATGAGTGGATCAGTGCAGCATTTCTGCTACACAGCGCATGAAGATTAAGGCAGGGAATACCTGGATTATTGAGGCAAGCACTTACTTAATTATCTGAGACAAAATTGGAAACTTGTTAAGGGATGTCCACTCTAAATGGCAGAAAATTGTGATGAGGATAATTTCCCGCTCGGCTCCTCGGAGAACCATAGAAGCACATTTATGATTGACATCTTAAAAATTAAAAAGGAGTTTGACCTTCAGATGTGTGATATCTTGTCCCTTATCAATAATTGGTTCTGGGAAGCTTCTGCCGTTGACCTTCCATCATATGAATTAATAAAAATTAAAATGCAAGGGGAAAGGTTGCAAAGGTTAACTCCTTTTTCTGTGCAAAGACTATGAAGACTCATATCTCTTGCTTCAGGGAGATGAATCTATAGCCAAAAAGGCAAATGTAGAGGCTGGACCAGGAGAGGACTTCTTTGTTCTACCAAAAACAGATTAAATGAACCAACTACCTTTTAAAGCTCTTCCTGTCTAACTTTCTGCCCCTTGCAAGCTGTAAAGTCTTTGAGTAGGGATCTGTCACGTGTCTTATTTGCAATGTGTAGTGTGCACCACATAAGTTATTTACCATAGCATTGGCTTCAATCTATGATGACTCTATGGATAAGAGACTTCCAAGGGTCCCATTCACCCACAGCTCTGCTAGGATTGTGCAAACCCAGGGCTTTGTATTCCCTGATTGTGAATCAATCCACCTGTTATGAAGTCTTCCTATTTTCTTACTGCCTACAGCTTAACCAATATTTCTTGGTTTTCCCAGTGAATCATTTAGTTCAGCAGTACTTTTGGTGACACAGAAACAAACAAAAACCTTTAAAAAGCTATGGCCATTCTTGCTTCTGCTTGGTTGCTTCTGCCATTCCTCTAATAATTCGTTCAATGACTTTGACCTGTTATAACTTGGTACGTTCTCCAGTTCACAGTCTAACAGGTGTCTTAGAACCCTTTGGCTGTGAATAAATAGAGGTATTGCAGAAGTTCTGGGAGATAAGAAGCAAGTGTGATAGCTTATTCCTGCTTGGGTCAATAAAGTTTGGATTTGCTGACCTTAGCTGTTCCCTCTTACTGCAGGGTTATCTGTCATGCAGCCCAGTTAATGCAAACTTTGTAAAGGTCAAACAATCCAAATATACACACTTTTTTTCCAATATAGTAACTGTTGAACATTGCTGGACTACATACAAAGTACGATTGCAACATTTCCAAGCAAAATAGTGTTTTTAGCAATGAAGGAGAGAACTTATTCCAATTGAAATTAAGTAAAGCTATTCCCTGGCTGTGATTAACACAAATTATTCCATAACAACAAATGTGATTTTTTGTCCCAAAACTGCAGCAAGATGAATACAGCATTGACCTTAACTTGGCTAGATTTCTAAAACACACTTTTATAGCCCGATATTGGGTTCACCCATGCACACACCCTTAGCAGTGTACAAATCAATAAAGTCTGCATGTGTGTCTGTCCTGATTTGTACTTACCTATCTGTTGCATGTCTGTATCCATTTGTTTCCAGTCTCTATAGGTTGGGGTAGGGTCCCTTTTTGTTTGTTTGTTTGCCCCCAATGTCTTTATATCACCTGCATTGCTTGAGCACTCGACCCACCCATTGCCCAAAGTGAGTTAGACCAAGTTTTGTGCTCATTTGAAATAGGCATTTTTTAAAAAAATAAAATCAATGCACATATTTCAAAAGGAAACATGTTTCTTCTAGACACATCTGTAGGTAAATATCCATGTGAGGGTACCAGAGCACAAATTCTGTCTGTTTTGTGGAAAGAAGTTCAGACGGAGAAGTCTTTGCTCTCTGGTCAGCCCCATCGAGGTTTTTCTGGTAGTTAAAAAGCTCTCCAAGCTTTTTTACCACTCAAGAGCTTTGGGGTTAGGGATCTGTAATCTTCCCAAAGGTTACTACAAGGGCAAGCTAGGAGAGCTCTGGCATCTTTATCCTTCTGGCCACTATTAGCTAGGACTTCTAGCATGAAGTCCTTATCTTGATTTCAGCAGTTGGCAAGGGCACATTTGACCCTCTTTTCAGGGTCATTCCCCTAAAAGCTTTTGCTGCCCCCATGAGAATACATTTGCATGTTCTTGTACACTTTGCTTTTGCAGTGTTTTATTTAAAACGTCCAGTTCCCTTTTCATAGTTTCAAATCTTCCCTTGGAAAACTAGATTGCTATTGCCAGCACCTCCCATCTGCCTTGGGATTCCCCTGTTGTCTATTTTGGCAAGAAAGATGCTTGATTGGACAGGTCTTTGCTTGATCCAGCATATTATGAGAGTCAAATGATTTTTGGAGAGAAGGTAACACAGAATGTTTTTATCGTCACATAACAATGTGACGATTGGGTGCATTCAAGTTGTTTCTAAGTTATGGCGACCCTAAGGTGGACCTATCATGAGCTTTCTTAGCAAGATTTATTCAGAAGAGGTTTGCCATTGCCTTCCTCTGAGACTGAGAGCCTTATCACATCATAACTTAATAGCGCTTTGTTCCCTTGGAATCCCAATAATGCCTTTCCCATGATGGTATCAGGTTATCAGCACTCTCTAGTGCATCCTTTGGACTTCTGTGGATGAGTAGTGTCATTCACACTGTTCTTCCTTCCACATTGCAGCATCATTGTTGAGTCCTTTTCCCTGCCCCACTCCTCATGATTGGTCTGGAGGTTATTGGGCAGAGATCTCCTTGGGAGGAACTGCGAGGGACAACCTAGGGATGCCCCCACCATGCCCACTACTGGAAGGAAGTGCTGTGAGAAACCACATTCCCACAGCTAACTGGATTGTTGCAAGGAAGGGGGTCATTAACAAATTCTTTACAGCATGAAAAAAGAGCACATTTCAAACAGATGGCAACACAATAGCTGTTGGTGAGCAATGGCATCGTGTGATGGGACCGATTCCAAACTAGGAATAACACATTGCTCTGATGATGTCATACCTTGGTGTGATAAGGCCCTGAATGACTTGGCCAGGTTCATCCAGTGGTTTTCCACAGCCAAGCAGGGTTTCAAACCCTGGTCTCCTAGCCTAACACTTAAACCACTAGACCCTACTGGGTATGTATCTTCTCTTCATTTTGTCAACTTCAGGATATTATGTTCCAGACAGGTTTTATGTTCATATTTTATGTTTTCAATTAAGTTTTTCAGTCTCTATACCACACTTTTCAGGTATATTTCAGGTTTTAATCCATGCGTTTTGTTACAGTAAGTGCTGGAGATGGAGGAAGGCAACATCTGTTCTCTCCTCCCAACTACAGATCTCTAGCCAGACACATCCTAAGTGATGTTCGCCCTCCCCTCGCTCTGAAACGGTGGTGGCAACAAGCACTGGAGCCAGGAATCTGTCTTACGGGGAGCTGGAGGAAACTTTACAAGAGCCAGTGACTGTAATGGTTTAAGCATATGACTACAACTCTGGAGACCAGGGTTTGAATCACCGCTCAGTCATGGACACCCACTGGGTGACCATGGGCAAGTCACACTCTCTCAGCCTTATAGGAAAGCCAAGGCAGACCCCCTCTGAACAAACCTTGCAAAGAAGGCTCCATAACAGATTTGCCTTAGGATCGCTGCTAAGTCAGAAATGACTTGAAGGCATCCAACAGCAGGGAACATTTCATCAGGAGGTTTTGAATATCTCCTCCCCAAATTTCCACAAAAAAAGTGTGGGGGGGACATATGCTGGACACAACCCCAAATTATCTGCAGGATTCCAACTCTGGCTTCCTTTTAGGACTTTGGGGTCCCTTATGCCTGCTAGATTGTGTATTTCTATGTTGTATTTTGGATCAGATTTCCAAGTTTCTATACTATGCTTTTCTGATATATAAAAGGTTTTGATATGTAAGTTTTATTATTCTGAAGAGTTGCACAGTTTGATGTTTAGCTTGTCAAATACACTCAGCATTTTGATACCTTAAAAAAAGCTGGATTTAGAGCCTGAATATGAACATACAGCTGGATTGTGTAGACTTTTGCTTCCATCTGCTGACCATTTGTGATACTGCAGCATCCAAGTGCTAAACACACAAGTAAAATATTGGCTAGAAAGTATAAATAATGCTCCAAATGAAGAATGTCTTCAGGACACCCCTTGTGTTTCCAAAAATAGATAGTGGGCTAATTGGACAGCCAGTTTCAAGAATACAGTCTGAGTTCTATTTTTATCACTTTGTGGTATCTTTGCATCGTCTTTCTCTGTTTCTTGGTTTTTAAAGCATATTCCTACCCAGACTCTTTGGGCCGGGGGGAGAATATTGACAACACCTGAGCAAGCTGGCAAACCAGCATGAAACAGAAAATGCTGTTTTCTGCGCAGAACAGCATGCAAATTTTGTGCAAAAGTCCAAATGGTGAAGATTCCCTTCATTCCATTCTTCCTAGGCTTTCCCAATACTTTAGAATTTTATTTTTTGGCTTTTTAAAAAACATTTTCAATTTCCCCCTTCATTCTTAGTTCCCACCAGGTATAGTTTTCAAGGTGGTGGGACAAAAAGAAGGGCTTTTTCAAATGATCTCGAAGCACAAGCAGGCTCCTATGGGAAACCTGCAAAAAGAGCATGGCCCTTTAGATTGCTTTCCAAAAAACAATTGCAGCCTTAGGCCCAAGAAGCATCCCAGTGGCTATTTTCCAAGTATGCACCCATTTCTGAAAGGTATTAACAATATGTGCTTGCTTCCCTGGAAACAAAACCTGTAAAATACAGAGGAGGCACTGCTAATAAGCCACTTGCAAAAGTTTCCTCTTCCTGTCCCATTGATTTGTTGCATGGGATGCTCTACCTCTTCCGAAGTCATTGCAAATTCACTTTGGGGTGCGTGCCGAAGCTTGGAAAGTTCCTATGAACAGTAATGAAGTCCAGTTTTGTTTCCTATGCCTTGTTGGGAATATTGGAGGAGGGGAAGGTTTATTTCTTGTTCTTCTATTTATTTGGCAACACCTGTATAGGCATGTATGGAGTCTGTCTCCTGGGTAGGTAGATGTTTTACCTTTCCAGGGAAAGCGTTGGCTCATTTTCTTTTCCAAAGGGAAAACCTCCGCCAGTGAACCGCTGTGTTTGTGTGTGTGTCTCCACAGCCCTGGCGGACAGAATCGGCTCCCTTAGGCACCTAAAAAGTTGGTCTGGTTCATTGTTTGATGAGAGAGAGAGAACAGCATTGAATTTTCTGTAAATTAACTGTGACATGAACATATTGAATTAGGTCTCAACGATGGCAGGTGTTTTCTGTTTGGTTGTTTTGTTTTTTGTTTGACAAACCAGATGGCTTTCTTTTTGTTCAGAGTGCGGCTGACAGACAGAAATAAAGTACTATTAAAATTCACCGATGCACGTACCCTTTCTGCTTGCTAGGCGTATAAATGCTTGCAAATTTCATTCTCACCCCATTTTTTTTTTCCTCCCTGCTGAGAGAAATTCCAAAGATATTTGAATCTGGCCCTTAGTTTGTTTGTTTTTTAAAAAAATGCACTTTTTGGCATAGAAAGTAATATTTGCTTTACAGAAAACAAACTTTCTTCACAAAATAAAAAAAAATATTTGTGCAGAAAACACAATTTCTGTACACTAAAATTTTCTGGTCAGAAAACAGCATTTTCTGCAAAATAGTAATTTGTGTGTGTGTGTGTGTATGTCTAGAAAATGCTTTCTTTTCCTCTTGTTTTCTACAAAACCTTATTAGTTACAAAAAATATGCCATTTTTCCTTTTCTGTGTACAAATGTGCAATTTTTTTTCATGCAGAGAAAGTGCTAAACTGTGAAGATTATCACCCATCTAGGATTTTCTTTGTAGAGGTTTCCCAACATTTAAAGAAGTGGGTGGGGGACATCTTTTAAAATATTCTGAATATTTTCTCCAACCTTTCTTATTTTGCGGGGCATTGCCTTCATGTTGCTCCCTCTCCATAGTTATGGTTGTGAGACTGCAAATTTTGAATGCAAATTTCATTCTAGTCTAGCTTAGTGGTATAATTTCAGATTAACAAGCCTGTTTCTAAATTTTATATACACATAGTAGCACTGTGTGTGACTTTTTTTCTTTCTAAAAAAAGTATTAGATATTCTATTCTGCTTTAAGGTTGGGGGGTCATAGTTCTCCGGATAAATGACTCCCCCCTTCTCTGACCATCTTTTTTTCTTAATTTCTTTCAGGATACTAAAGTGGAGTGCAGCTCTTGTGTAGAAACAGAGGACAGAAAAGTAAGTCTCTGGGTTTGATATCTTGTTTTTCTGATGCATAGTAACATAAAGGTTTTATACACAACCACTGTCCCCTCCAGTGAAAAAAGTTACTTCTTGGATATGTAAGTTTCCACTGCATGTGTTTACTTTCCTTTTGACAAGACTGTGAAAAATTTATAGCTGGATATATGTTTGAAAAAGAATTTGGATCTTTACTTTTTCATGCAGACGTAATATTGGTGTGGACGTGAGATCTAATTGAAGTCTGGAGTTGGAATTCAGCATGCTCAGTGGAAAAGGGGAAATATTGTTTGATTTTTATTCTCTCTTGAACTTTGTTCCTTTTGCGAGGTTTTGAGATAAAATCACTGCACTGGTCTTCTGTGACCTGCTGAAGTCATGTTGTTCACCATCTTCTAACCATGGCTAGATGTTCAGAAATGTCCCGTCATTTCAAAGGCTCTTCCTCCTGTTCTGTTGTTCTTGTACATGTTGATGCCTGGCTCACATCCCTTTTGGAAAACTAGCCTCAGTACTTCTTTGTTAGAGCTCTGCTACTGGCAACCTTCCCCATTTACAGTGGTATTTTGAGGGATCAGTAGGAGAATGAAATTCCAAGAGAGCAGGACAGACCCACCTCACTTCCTCTGTTGCAAACTGGGCTTGACTCCCTTCCTCCACTTCGATTCATCTCTGAGGCCTTTTCCACACTACACTCTTATAGCGCGATGATTACACTTTCAACATCCTATGGAATCCTGGGGTTCAGCCCCTCCCGAAACTGCAATCCCCAGGATTCCATAGGATGTTGAAAGTGGAATCATCGCGCTATAAGAGTGTAGTGCGGAAAAGGCCTGCGTGCGCCATGCTGCTTTCCAACTGACATAAAATGTGGGGCCTTCTACTCAGTTGAGTGGAGCTGAACACAAAGGAGCAAGCTACCATGCAACATTTCCCACGCATTGATGTTAATACCAATCGTGGCTACTCGCAAACCGACATCTAACTTTGTTTGAAATGTCTGGCTAGAATTAACCAGACATTATTTGGCTACGGTGAGGAAGACAAATTCAGGGCTTTACCCCCACATAAGAATTTTGCCTCCCAAATGAAATTTGGTTTAGTCCTCCAGTTTTTAGCTCTGCAGAAAGAGACTGAAAATTGCTCAAACACAAAACTCTTGTATTTGCTGTGTTTGTATTTTCTTAGGAATTCTGCCTAGTCCCTTTCTTTTTTTGGATGTCTCAACTCCATTTCTAAATGATCAACTGATGTTTTAAGTTGCTGCAGTGATAGAAATGTAGTAGAGAATGAAAATTTCATTTAGAAGGCAGAATTCTTTTTTTTGGGGGGAGGGGCAGGGTGATATCCACATTTTAGCTATAACCACATCCTGGGCAAACTTCAGGAGCTACCGGAAGGTGGTTCGCTCTCAATGGTAAAGTGAAGGAATGCCGAAAAAGGGAGGAAGGAAAAAAGAACATCTCAGACCACAGGATGCTGTGTTATACAGTGGCCCTGGTTAGGAGGAAAAAGTGGGAAATGACATGGAGTGCATCCAAGCCAGCTCTTTAGGTGACTTCCATCCACATTTGGTGGGACCTGGAATTATATGGGGTGGTAGTAGAAGCACGAAAAGCATTCTGTGTAAGTGCTGAATGGTGCCATTTCTCACAATGTTCCCAGGCGTCCTGAAATATTATGGGAAATTTAAATCAATTCTTCCAGCATTGTTTCAGAGCACCACAAGACAAATGGGCGTCAGATGAGGGACATATGGGGGCACTTGAACCCCAGAAGATGCCTATAAGCTTACATGGTGAGACCAGGTGTGACTACAACAGTATATCATATGCCAGACCTTGAAAAGTGTCTGTTTTGGAGTACAGTTCCCAGAATAACCACTGTACCCTGCAGAGTTCACAAATGTTGAAAGTTTTGAGTGATTTCAAGTTATATTAAAGATGTACAACACTTTCTGAATTGTGTTCCAAAGCATCTCAACAAGTTCCTCTGATAACAGGTAGAACTTTGGAATAAAATACAAAGAACATGTTTGACATACAGAGTTTGGAAGTAGTTGTTTGTGCTCCTTGTTGGTGAGCTTGTTTGTATGTCACAGCCTTTTATTATTTTTGCTCCAACTGCATGTTTTCATAAAAACTGGACATGAAATCAGCTGAATTGTCTGTTTGGGTTTCCAAGCCAAAATCTGTCTGACACTTTGTTCAATTTGCCGTGATTCATGAACCTTAAAGGGTCAGGCAAAAAGTCCTTTTATTTAGGAGGTAAAGGTATCTTTTTAGTAGCAGCGTTTCTCTTGGCGTTGATACATTCTCTGTGTGTATGTGTCTGTTGCAGCATTACAAAGTGTGCAAAGCCTATTTGTCAAGTTTGACAGCAGAGTAACTACACACTTGTGTCTTTTTAATGCCACCAAAAAATCTCAAGGTGGTGTTGGGTGCTATCATTTTTCTTCTGGGTTTGTCTCATAACCATTTGCTAAAACAAAATGGGTTCTCTCTGTCCTTCCCTTATCGCAATGAAAAGAACTGTGATAATCTCCAGTGTGATCCAGACTTACATCTTTTGAAACTTCTGCTCTGCTTTCCCTCCACTTCCCCTTTCCAACCAAAGTTATGAGGAAAACATCTACTTTTTCTTGTTATTTCTGGGATAAATAAGAAAGGCACTTTTTGTATGCTCAAGCTCTTCTGTTTTTCTGGAAACCACAAACAGAATTGAGATGTGTTTGTTAAGAGGCAGGAATTTTCCAAGTTGCATTCAGTAGACATCATTTGTTTCATGTGAAACCAGCCACTGATGTCCTGAAACCTCGCTTTGTGTGTTGCTCGGTCTGCCCTTGCAAACTTGCATGGGTACCTATAGACGGAATGACTATTTCAGTTGAACTGACCCTGGAAGAAGCTACTAACACCTGTGGGTGGGTTTAATAATGGCACGCGCATCAGCACAGTTCGGTTTTGAGAGGGCCAAAATGTGCCAAAGTGTTGCATTGACTCTTTTTTCCACCAAAATGGTTTCTGAAATTGGTTCGATACTTTCCATTGTACCTTTGATTGAAATTTTGATTAGATTTTGTGATGCCTTGTGGGAGCAAAGGTCCTCGGAGTTCACTCATATAAAAGGAGCAATATCTTGGTCTGAAAATCACGGAGCACAATCTATCCAGAGTTAAACATTTTTACCTTCCCTCCCCATTTCCACAGGGGGGAACAAAGATTTAAGCACTGATGTAATGCCGCTGTTGAAATAAAG
The DNA here is from genome assembly GCA_948474755.1 of Ctenosaura bakeri. Lineage (NCBI taxonomy): Eukaryota > Metazoa > Chordata > Lepidosauria > Squamata > Iguanidae > Ctenosaura > Ctenosaura bakeri. Next base: position 68,719 of record CAOLHI010001565.1, on the reverse strand, counting down.
AGCAATAAATAGTTAATTGGGGGGTCAGAGTGTGGAAAGGATTGCTGAAAGGCATGTTTTATGTCTCCTAATAGACAGACGGGTTGATGACACGGCTCAGTGATTATTTTGAAGGATACCCATTGAATTCTTCTCCTCCTAAGTATGTAGCTTACAAGATTTCCTCACTTCAATTTTCTTAATGGCTTTCTTCAAATAAACCACTCCATACCAAACAAGGGGGTATTTATGTAAAATCATGATGCTGTCGGCTGGAAGCCAAAGACCCTCTTGAACGAGTGTAAGGCAGTCTTGTTTGCATATTGATTAATTGATTGATTGCTTATTTTCCTGCTCCCATTCAAAAGTTGAACTCGAGGGCTCTTGACTCTCTGGAGTCAGTCTTCTGAGAACTCTGATGTAGAGAACATTTTCAACTTCTTTTTGCACGAATATCCAACTTATGAAATGGGAACCCTTTGGTTATGAAATAGTGTCACCTGGTACCCTCTTTTTTTACACAAGGCAAGCAGATTTTTATTGGCCCAGTTCTTTGCAATAATGTATTTTCCATACACATAGTCCAAATATCATATTAATAAATGTGGAAAAATATGTAATATTAAAAGTCCATGTGAGCCAATGATACTACTATTACAACAAAGACAATTCTAATCTTATTTCAGACTTTGGAAGTAACTCAGGGCCAATAACAAATTGATTGGAAGGAACTAGTTAAAGAAGAATGAATTGGTTGCCATTAATTGCCTAGGAAGAGAAGGTTAATAGCAATAGCAATTACATTTCTATATCACTTATCACTGCGAAGCATTCCCTAAACAGTTTACAATGCATTTTAGCTAATTGCCCCCAATAAGCTGGGTTACGGAAGGATGGAAGGCTGGGTCAACCTGGAGCCTTGTAGGATTGAACTCGTAACATTATGGCTGCATTACCGGCATAACCACTGTGCCACCAGGGCTCTGGTGACATGATAACTACATTTAAATATTTGAAGGGATGTCATGTGGAAGATGGAGCAAGCTTTTTTTCTGCAGCTTCAGAAACTAGGGCATGGAACAATGGATTCAAACTACAGGAAAAGAGATTCCACCTAAACATTGGGAAGAACTTCTTGAGGGTAAGAACTGTTTGAAAGTGGAATATGCTACCTGGGAGTGTGGTGGAGTCTCCTTCTTTGGGATTTTTTGAAGAGAGGCTGGATGACCATCTGCCAGGCTTGCTTTGATTGTATATTCCTGCATGGCAGATGGCCCTTGTGGTCTCTTCCAAACCTATGTTTCTAGGATTCTATGACTCTAAACCCATGGTACCGGCCATGCATCAGCAAGGTACCAACTGGATCAATATCTGTCCTATCTCAGTCCCGGTACAGCTGATAATTCAAACAAACGGAATAGCTCCCAGCTTGTTACTTACTTCCAGGCAGTAAGTACAGGGTCATAAAGTCCAACAGGGTTCCAAGGCAAGGGAGTGTCCAAGGTCAGTTGGAGTATTCAGCAAGGTATTCAGCAGGGTCAAAGGTCAGGTAAGCTCTGACAACTCCTGTAGGGGAAGGACATCAGATATATAGGTTTGAAGCCTAGCGCAGCTGTGGCTTGATTAATTGTTGCCAGTTATAAATTCTGAGAGAGTGACTTCAGCTTTCTCTTTGCTGTCTGTGCTCTACAAAGGTGGGTACAGGTAAGTGCTCTTCTATGTCTGAACGGGCAGGACTCTCTGCTGGAGTTGGCACTGACCCCTGTTCTGTTTGTAGCACTGTAACCTCTTCCTGGAGAACAGTCCTGGCAAGCCCCCTATCTCAGCCTCTGGCATGCCCCCTGTTTCAGCCTCTGAGTCAAAGCCCTTGTTTGGAAGCAGGGCATGACACCATTTGATCTACTGGCCTTGCACTAAAGTGTCAGGTGAACCCATTTGACTTGTTCATGCCTCAGTGGACCTGCTATATTCAGCACACTATCCCCACCCTCAACCTTTGCCAGTCCTTGGGCTCATAATGTTTTCTGCGATCTGTTTTGACCTGGATTTGGTGGACCCATTTGCCAAGGATCCTTACCCCGGCTGACACCAAATTTTCCTTTTCCAAAAAGAGCTGTGGTCTGTTTTATCCATAAGGGGACCCTTGAGTAGTTACTTCACTATCTCTTTTCCTGCTTGCTACTGCCGATACACCTAATTATGTTATAATTTCAACCTCACAAATTGTAACTCTTTTGGCAGTGTGACTGCAAGATGCTTCATCCAATTGCATAGTCAACATGATCTGTGTGACCTTGTCACTTAGGTGTTGTCGGTGTTGTTACTGTTTTACCATAATCCCATCCTCTGTATCATGTGGGTTTCAAAAAATCTTTTAAAAATGTGTTTAGCTATGTTCAAATAATTAGCAATAATTTTTTTTAAAGAGAGCAACAACTGTGAGTAACTTGTGTGGGCTTGGAATTAGTACTGTGACTGCTAAAAATAAAAGTAACTTTGCAAGCTCACATCTATTTACTGCGTAGTCAGTCATTTTGTTTCCACAAGACTTCTCACTTCAATAATAGGATCTTTGAATCCAAACTATGGATTATATTTTATCACATTCTCATTACTGTTTAATCTCTGAAGCTAAAATTGTATGGATGAATATTGGATGGATGAATGTTGCTTCTCTGGCCTTAATCTAATTGTGGATCTCAAATAGATTAGACCTGTTAAATCAGTTAGATTTATAGAAATGTTGACTTCCTAAGTTCCTATGGATTGAATCAGTCTACTCTGGTCAGGACTAACAGCAGGATTTTGGCCCTCTTTTCCTGTACAGTTATGTCATGAAATGGACTCATCGATTTGGCCATGGCTCCTCCATTTTCAGGACATAGCTTTAGATGAGTTGAAGGGTACATCGGAAACTTTCAGGTGAAAAAAAAAACTTTATGTGCTTTCTTCAGCAGGAAACTTTGGGAACCCACTGCAGTACATCAGTGCATTCATTTTCTGTGTATCTTTGTAACTTGGCTTTTGTGTCGGAGGTTTCTTTTGCTTTGCTTTCCTACCTCGGTCTTTGATTAGGCCAACTTCTTCTTTGTCAAGTCAACCTAGCCGGGATCCGCATTGACATTCTTGGCAGTGTTCCCTGGAGGCAACCACAATGCTGGCCGCTAACAAGCAGCTGAGTGGCGTTGGCTTTGTAGTTCAAGGTCATTCACAGTGCCTTCGTGTTCCACTTCCCTGCTCCTGCAGTGCAGGCAAAAAAGAAAAAAATATGGTATGCTGTGAGAATCCTTTTGAGATACATCTTGACAGCGAAAAAAAACCACCGCTTTCTGCATGCCAACGCCACCGTGGGGCCTACAAGATCAAAAGGGCTTTCTCCTTACATAGTGGAGCTGATAATGCAAAAGGGCCAGCAAAGTTGGAAAATGTCCCCTTTGTGCCGTAACAGTTCATAACTCTGCATGATCTACTCGGGGACACAATATGCACAGTTAAATGTTTGGCTTCTCTGCCGATGGATATGGATTTTTATCGTGCCGTCTGTTAAGAGTCTCACAGCACTTTCCAGAGATTAAATTTTTTTAAAAAAGCACCTGTGAGGAAACCAGATGCCATGCTTGTCATGGCTGAGATGCAGGTGAGCCAAAGTTAAGGTCAAAGATTGGAGGGCAAACTGACCTAGGACTTTCTAGATCTGTTCTTGTTTGGTTCAAGATGTTTGCCGAAATGGGAGATGGTATGCAAAGAGGGCCAGGATTTGTATCATCATGTTTTAAACTCCCTAGGCCTTGATGTGTGGCCATTATGTCATCACCTCGTGATGAGAGATGGAAAGAATATTTTTAAAATGTCAAAAACAGTTTTTTTGAGCATTGGGAATCTCTGAGAATCCTGGATGCTGAGATTCTTCACAGTTTGGGACCTATGCTGGGTAAATGTGCATTTTTATGCTGAGTTCAACATCTTCTGCACATACTTTTGGTTAGAAAATACTGTTTTCTTCAAAATCAAATCCAAGACCCCAGAACATTGTAGATATTGTGCAGAATGACTCACAAGCCATGAATAGTTGTTGAGAACTGTTCAGTTTTTGAAGATTATCTTGCAATGGGAAGAAAATTGCTAAAAAAAAATTTGCTTCCTTCGGGAACAAAAGTATTAAAGAATTATATCCCTACTCAAGACAGGGCCTAGAGAACCAAAACTGAATCAGGATGAGTTTTCTACTTTTGTTTCCCAGAAAGGCCACTTTCCCCTTTGTCTAACATTTAATGTACAGAGTGGAAAACCACAAAGGAGTTAAAAACGCAGAGCTTTGTGATGTAAAGCTATCCATCCATATTTCAAGTCTACTTGTGGGCTCAGCCCATGGCAAACTTGTTTTCTAGAGAACGGCTGATATTCAGCAGTCTAGCCAAACACATCTGAAAGAAGTCCCCATAGCATTCTGCCAACTCTAATTCTCATAAAATTCAGAGACATTCAGCTGGGTGGAATCGTGTGTGCGCACGCATGCACTCTCAGAGCTTTGTGATAAATGTAGATTTTGGTACAGCTTGAGGTCCTAATGGGAAGCTTCGGTAGCATTTGAATGCAACCGCTATTGGTTGTTACAGTTCCCTTGTTCTTCCTGTCACTGTGACATGCAATTATGGAATTTCAGGACGGAAAAGATGACAACTCTTCCCGTGTGTGCCTTCCTGTCTCCCAACTTAATCCAACCACAACTAGCAATCAGTGATTTAACAAAGTGACAGGAGACGACGGAGGTGTCAAAGCGTTATTCTGACCTCCCTCTGAAGTGTCAACACACTGGGCCATACAACTTCTTATGTGTGCAGATTGTTCACAATATGTATTGAAACTAGTCCCTTCTCTACTGTGCTAGAAATGCCTTTTTTAAGGAAAGAGGAGGAAGGGATGAAAAAAAAAGTAGTGGTAGAGGTGGGAATTGCATGGTTTTGAGATAGCTTTAATGATGCAACTGGTCGGAAACAATCAAGGAGGGATGAATAATTAGCAAAGGGATAAATGAAGACAGGGTTTTTATACCCTAAAACGTATAGAAGAAAAATGCATGGTATTTTTAATGGGGTTTAAAGACTGTGTTATGTGTACATTCAAAAGTACTGGTGCGGCAAATGTTTCCACTGAGAAGCTGGTAAGTGGCACATTTTCAGCTTGCTTTCCACCAACCGACTATTCTTTAGACACAATGGTGACATCACTTCCTATTGTGCCTCTACCCTTTCTTCCTTGGGCTTCCTTCATCCATGCTTCACACATCGGTAGTGGTAAGTCATCCTTCTCAGTAAACTCACTTCGTTGCAGGGGTATCATTACAAACCTAGATAATTGTTCAGATGGGTAAATGTTCAGATGTATTGTTATCATTAACTTTTGACTTTTGTCCAGGCAATATTCCATGAAAGTATATCCACGTGCATGGGAACATATCTCTTAAAAAGGTGCTTTTGGCTGCACGCAACTCTTGGGCAATGTGGCAGATAATGGGGCTGGTTGAGATGTAGGTAGTCAGAATGGACAGCTATGTACTTGTCATTGCTCCACTGTATTCATTTTCTCATGGGCTACACATTTTCATATTAATGTCTGTATTATTTTGGTCAAAACACATGTGATTTGTTCACTTTTTTCTCCTCCCAAGAATGGCACTGGAAAATTGAGAGAATTATTCAAAGGATAATTGTGTTCTCATTACGGGAAGTGGTCAGTTTGCTTTAAAAGTGAGTACAGCATAATTTTCCAACCATCCGAAGGAGAATAAAGTATTCCTCAGACTTTCTGACAAGATCTCCTATATGTGTGATAAACTCTGCAAACACATATTTTATTAATATAAACACATATTTACCTATAGGGAAGGGAAGGGTTAATGACCCACCCCCTTGCATCCCTGTATTTTCTTGGTCTCTGAATCTTACTCAAATGCCAAACTTGAAAATAGGTCCATTTTACTGTCCTCCAGATTGATGGGCGATTGGAGCAAGTCTTCATGTTTTATATATGAAGCATGTGCTGTCCAGACATGATTTATGTTATCTTAGCCGTTTTGGCACAGTTCCCTTGGAATCATCTTCTTCTTGATCAAGGTCAAACAACTTTGTTATTGTGCCATCTAGCTTCCCTATTTGAATACTGAAATACACACGCACATGCACACACACACATATGTATACCCATCTGTGGGGCCTAAACACTCTAAAGTCAGCAGATCTGATCTTGGAAGAAAAGCAGGGTCACCCTTGGTTAATACTTGGATGGGAGACCGCCAACAAATACCAGGTTCTGTAGGCTATATTTCAGGGGAAGGAACAGGCAAAACCACCTCTGAGGATTCCTTGCATGAGAAAACCCAGGGAAATTCATGGAGTCACCCTAAGTTGACATACCCCCCACACAGATATAGATATAATGTGTGTGTTTGTGTGTATGTGCATGACGGCAAATTACCTGAAAAATGACCTCAGAGTTGTGTGAAGAAGGAAGTCAGTTGGTCAAAGCATTCGTCTTTGAAACAAGTGTTTTGACACCTCCTGAGAGTTGATGCAAGCAAATCTACACATTACCTTAAGTAGTTGTGCATTTGCAAGATGTTTGCAAGAAACAGAGTATGCAAACATATTAAATTGTGAATCATTAAAATTCTCTTTCTCACACACACAGACACACACACAGACACAACATAGGGCATTTCTGCACTGCACTGTTCTAGTGCTATTATTCCACTTTCGACCTCCTGTGGAGCTCTGGGGTTTGTAGTTTCCTGAGGTCAAAGAACTCTCTGGCTGAGGATTCTCAAGGCCCCTCCCAAAACTGCAAACCCCAGGATTCCATAGGAGGTTGAAAGTGGAATAATAGTGCTATAACAATCTAGTGCAGAAATGGCCAGAAACAGAAACAGATTTTAGTCAGTAGGGGAAAGTGATGGAAATTAAGCACACTGTGCAAATAAAAGCACACATTGGGAAAATTGTGTTTGAAAAATTGTTCAATAAGAAACAGCACCAGGAAGAACATGAAAGTGGGAGACTCAACAAAACTGAAAGCTCTTTGGTCCCACATTCTTACTTTTGACATAGTTTCATGCCCTATTAATTCAAAATCTGATATGAATTGCTTCATTTTCATGGACGCAGAACTGGCCTCTGAAAATTCTCCAAGTTACGTGTTGGCAGATACGTGCAGGAGAGAAGAAATTTCCCAAAAGTTTCTTAGGACTGAGTTTCACTCGTAGCAGGGTTTATACCCCAGCTTCTTTCCTTCCTTGCATTTCATCCCCCAATCCCCATTTAGCACTGGAATTGACAACATCAACATCTTCATGACCATTGGGTCATTATTTTGCATCTCTCACCATGTTCAGACCTGTTCCAACATTATAATGAGTTCCTTTTTCAAATCATGAAATAAGAACAAAGTTACTCTTGAACAATAACTTTTCTAAGGTCATGAATGGAAAGATTTTTTTTAAAAAAAGGTTAATTAATTGAATTATTTGGAGCATTTATATCCCTTCAGCCATAATTACAATTGCAAAATAATTACAATTAAAAAAAAACTCCAAAGCAGTCCACATCCACACCTTTTCCCAAATGTTCCTCTTAAAAAGCAAGTGTCCAAATGGTGCCATTATTTTAGAACTATTTCAGGAGCTAACATAATACTAGTTTGCCTTTAACAACCCCAAACCCTGAGGGAAAAAAAAAAAACATCCAACAAAAACACAAATAAATGAAGTTTTGTATTTACTGTATGTCTTTATATCAGAGGGGGAAAGCATGCACCTACATCAAAAGAAGAATTGAAAAAAATGAATCTAAATTATGAGTATTTTATCAAAAACATCAGGGTACTAAATTTAAATAAAAATTAAATAACGTGCCTGCGATCAGAGTAATGACCCATCTGTTCATTACAGCCTTAGCTTCTATCAAAGACACAGTCTCATTAAAAGTATATCTTTGACTACAAAATGAGTTTCAACTGCATAAAAGTTGCATGACTTTGTTCTCATCTGTTTGAATTGCAGTTTTCTGGGGATGTGAGAGTGAATTACCTATTTTCAAGAACCATAATAAATTAGGTAAATTTGCAGGATTAAAAGGGGGAAGTAGACAAGGTATTCTTTTTTTTATTAACAGAAACTTCCTAGGCTTTTAGGCATTGCTTAAATGCAAAACTGAAGAGATTTCTTCCTCTACTAACACTAACCCATCCCTAGTCTGAAAAATAATTAATTTTGCAAACTTTTAACACAAACCATTTCCACCCCTCCCTTTTCCCTTCTTCCTAATGAACCTTCTCAACAGGATTACTTTGTTTCCTGTCTCATCTAATGAACATAACTGGAAAACCAACTGTCTTGTGTGTTTTATTCATCTAGGGGAACTTTTGCATTTAATAATTTCCCAGGTGCCCTTCGAACAAATACCTGTATTAGCAAATAACAGTTTGGTTAGCATAAATATATTATGGGAACATTAGAACTGTGTGAGCCAAAGGCACCACTGACAGGTGGGAAAAGTAAAGACTTTGGAGATGGAGTTCATATCCAAAGGTGGGTCCCTTTGGAGACTTCCGAGTTTTAGGATCTGTGCCAAAACTGTACTGAAGGGGAGGCTAGGCAGTCAGATTTGTTATCCCAAAGGCGGAGGGTGACTCAGGGGTCCACCTGCAATGCCAATGCCTCTGTGGAAAGGTGGGGAATTGTAGCTCAAAGGAGGCCTATGAGAGGGGGATTATGGTGAGACCATTTCTCCTGTGCATACCTATACTAACTGAGATGTACCCAGTTGGAAGTCAAATGAATGTTTTATTGGAGGGGGGATCACAAGTGCATGCAAGATTCAAGCAGTCTCACAACCATACGAGGCTAACAGGAGGAAGGGGGAAAAGTTGGATAGCGAGGAGTTAGGATGAAGTGGGCGATATTTACCAATCCCGAAGAGAAGTCATCTTAAACCATTTACTCGAATTGTCCAACTAATCCTCGGTGAATGTATGACCTGACCGTGCTTTGAGGCCCCCTCTGACCTAATCCTGCATGTTTCCAGTCAGTCCGCTTTGCCAGCATGGCTTTTCAGCCATAAATATAGGATTGATTGAAGGTGTACTGTATGGCATGGTAACATATTAGCACCCCCTCCCAGGAAAACTAAGGAATGGGAGGGGGATCCCTGGAAAGGAATGGGAGGAGGATCATTGGGGGGGGGAGTTATTTGCAGCTTTTCCATTTTTGTGAAGGTTCCATGTTCCAAACCCTCACAAAAGTGGAGGGCCCACTGTATGTGTTTTTCACATGCTGGTGCTGGCTGGTGAAACAGGCTTGTTCCGCTTTCACACATGTTCACTAAGGGGTTCTGGAGGCAGCTGCTGCTGACCTTGCCTTTTGTAACCAGGCACGTACAACTACAATCACCTAGACTAGAATCCCTCTCTTTCCCACCTCAATCTTTGTTTCCAGCCCTCCTCCTTCACACTTTTCCTAATGCCAAAGATTAATATGTATGTATGTATGTGTGTATATGTGTGTGTGTGTGTATAGATATATAAACATACACACACATATATGCATATATATACATATATACTCCCACTTAGATAAAAGACAAGAAACAGGGGGCCTGGATTGGAGTCCTGTAGAAAGGAGCTTCTTTATCAGGCTTTGTTAACAGGCTTTGTTAACATAGCCAGATCTTGGCCATTTCCTCACTAGCCTGTTATAGCACGATGATTCCACTTAAATACTTTTAAGTATACCTGTATACTTAAAAACAAATACTAACTCTGACCCTAGGTATCTATCAATCTAGATCTAAATCTAGGCAATTTCTGCACTAGACTGTTATTCCATTTTCAACCTCCTGTGGAATTCTGGGCTTTGTAGTTTCCTGAGGTCAAAGTGCTCTCTGGCTGAGAATTCTCAAGGCCCCTCCCGAAACTGCAAACCCCAGGATCCCACAGGAGGTTGAAAGTGGAATAATACCACTATAACAGGCTAGTGCAGAAGTTGCCCTAGATCTAGATCCAGATCAGTGCAACACGTGGACATTTTGACAGGGACTGCAAATGGGCCCAAAGACAGATGAACAGGGCGTCCTGGAAGTAGGGATCCACCAGTGCTGTTATTTGGTTAGAAGAGTATATAATTTGCAGGTGAAAGTATAATGTTCTGACTAAACAGGAAAAAAAGTGGCAGGATTGAGCAAATGCTTGGCAAATATTTGTGAAAGGATATGTCCCGCTTTTCCATATAATGACTGTTGCTGCCATTTCAGTGGGTAGCGACATGGGTGCAAGCCTCCCTATGGCCTGGTGGGAAACAGAGACACAGTTCCATGTCCTCTTCCCACCCCAGCAGCGTTCAACTTCTGTGGGTTGTCGGGGGAGACTCTGAGGCTGCTGCTTTCGGGTGGCTAAGGCACAGAGATGGTCGGCAATTCTGGCAATGAAGATGTGGCTGGTCTGGCCTCTGGAAAAAGTTTCTTCCCTCAAACTGGGTGGGTCTTAATAATTCACAAAATAACCATAAACCAACAGTGTGATTCAGTGACCAAAGAAGTTAATCCAATTCTAGGCTGCAGTAACAGAAGTACAGTGTCTAGATCCAGGGACTCTTATCTGCTCATAGCCAGATCTTGGCCATTTCCGCACTAGCCTGTTATAGTGTGATGATTCCACTTTCAACATCCTCTGGAATCCTGGGGTTTGCTGGCTGGCCCCTCCTGAAACTGCAAACCCCAGGATTCCAGAGGATGTTGAAAGTGGAATCATCACACTATGACAGGCTAGTGCGGAAATGGCCAAGATCTGGAGTACTGTGGTCTGACGCCCACAGTTTAAGAAGGATACTGAAAATCTGGAATGTGTCCAGAGGTGGAGAACCCAAATGGTGAAAGGACTCTTTAAGAAACATTTGAGAAAGTTGAGTATATTTAGCATAGAAAACAGAAGTTGGAAAGGTGATATGATAGCCATTTTTAAAAATCTGAAGGTTTGCCATGTAGATGATGGAGCAAGCTTGTTTTCTGCCTTGCCAGAGACTAGAAAATGAGTCAATGGATTAGTATTACCTGAAAGGAGATTTCGACTAAACATTGAGTAGAACCTCCTTTGGGCAAAGCTGTTCAACTGTACAACAGGCTCCTTTGGTGAATGGTGGACTTTCTTTCCTTGGATCTTTTAAAACTGAAGTTTGATGGCAGACTTTCAGGCCATCAGTTTTATGGTGGATTCCCGCACAACACAAGGTTGGGCGAAATGACCTACACCATCTAACCTACACCATCTAATTCTGTGAGTCTATTATTCCTTGATTCATCATGTATTTTATCTATTTAAGGGATTGTTATGAACAGCAAACTGTGTTCATAGTTAAGTTTTAAAATGTTTTTAGTTTTGGATCTGTTTGGAAATATTTCTTACAATGGCAGTCCATCCTCATATAAGGAATAAGCAATGCAAGGCAAAAATCGGAGATTAATTAATTATGCATATTTATGTTTAAGTCTCTATTTTTGAAGTGGTAAGACTTCCCATTATTGCAGATTTGACATATTTTGTCTTCTGAAAAACTGAACTATTTCAACGGAAGGTCTTAGCAATTCCATAGTCTGTGTTAATTAGATGACACTCAGCAACGTCCATTTCCTGTTGTACTCAAACTGTTTTGTTTTGCCACATCTTTAATTGAACAATTAATGCCATTCTGTGTGCTTCTTTTTGGGCTTAAATATCCAGAAGATGGCAGTACAGGACAAAGAATCTACACTTAGGTACTTGACTGAGAGTTAATTAAAAGAGGTAATACAGGCATAGAATCAGATGCCAAGAAGTTTTGGTATCACTCCAGTCATTAGAATAAGTTTTCAGGAGATCAATGCAAGACTTTTTCTCTCCATCCCTACTTTATTTTTATTTTTTTAATTTCATGACTTAATATTTTGCAATATTATGAGAGCATTTCTCTACGTTATAAGCTTGAGACATTGTCGAAAGCATTTTAGAAAAAGAGAAAAGAAAAGGGGGAAGAACTACCTTAAAAATACAGTAAATATCTATATCTATCTGTCTATAGTCTTTAGTCATTTCTCACCCCGTTTGTTTCGATGTGAGCTCAGGGAAGTACCCAGAGCCAGCTCCCACAGTCATATGGAAAGCAATGAGTCTGAATATGCTCATATGAAGGTATCTGTAACTCAGTACTTTCATCTGGGGCTCTTTCACGCTACATCGTTATAGCACTACGATTCCAATTCAGCTATCATGGCTACATCCTGTGGAATCCTGGGATTTGTGGAATGATGAGGCACCAGAACTCTCTGGCTGAGAATTCTAAATAACCCTCTGTAAATTGATAAGAGAGAGACATCAGGCATAGTGGTTTAAACATTGGGATATGCCCTGGAATGAGGGTTCAGTTCCCCACTTGGCCATCGAAAGCATAGGGTGACCTTGGGATCATCACAGACTCTCAGCCCCAGAGTGAGCCCAATTCTCCAAGGCTACCAAATCTCTCTCTCTCTCTCTCTTTTGGTGAAATCATGAACAAAACATATTCCATGTCAATGTCAGGCGGAGGCTAAGGAAACACAGAGGTGGCAACTGGAGTTTTATGGCTTTTTAGTAAGTAGGCAGTAAAATAATCAAAGGGTTCCAGCACCCAAAACAAACAGCAGCAATAAATAAAGTCATAAAGTAATTAAGGGGTTACATCACCCAACACGAACAAAGGCAGTGGAACTCAGGAATAGCTAGCCCATGGAATAGGTAGCAGAGTCACAGATGAGAGACGGTTGTTACCCCATCCCTGAACTCCCCCCAGCGTCTGCCTTAAATAGTCTTCAACCCAGCTGGGGCTGATCAGATGTCCGTTGGCCTGGTTCCCAGCTGGGGGCCCTCAGACCTCAGGCGCTTCTCTTGCAAGCACTTTGATCTACAAACCGCCTCCTTCTCCAGCCACCTCTGGAGGAACGTGGGGGAGAGTCAGCTGCAAACTCCGGGCTGGAGTCAGAAGCAGCAGCTTCTGTTGAGCCAGAAGCACTGGACTCCTCTGCTGTAGGTATCAGCCCTGGGTCAGCTGGGGAGTTGCTGGCAGGCCCCTCCTTTGACTCTGCAGGAGTCCCCTCTCCCTCCAAGGGCTCCTCCCCCAGCTGGAAGCCCACGTCTAACTCAGAGTCCCTGTCTGAATCGGCAGCCTGCTCAGCCTGGCTCATGACATTCCATACATGAACACACCTGACAAGTGCCCCTGCTTGAAACCTTACTACCTGCAAATGCCTCCATTTTTTTCTACCTTCCCTCTTAAAAGAAGATGATGTCACTTCAAGTCACAATTTTGTATGTGAAGGGTGGATGGTCTGGGGGGAAGCTGGGTAAAATTTGAATCCTGGTGCCCGTGCAATTTTTTGTTTTAAGTGAACTAACCAAGGTGCTGAAGTACATGTGGTACTAATGGAGATGTTACAATTAATGTGCAACTTGTTTGACATGTACATGTAGATGTACATCTACCAGAAAGTTTGGACAACACTGGGATTGAAGTAGAATGATGCTTGGGCTCTCTGGCAGCACTGTTTACACAACAAAGAATTGTCATATCATGGTACCTACACAATTAATATCACATATTATTCAGCCCTTGTTTTTGTTGTGTTGAGAGGTAACTCTGCTTGATAGAAATGCACTGTTTATCAAATTGGCAAGTCAGGAGCTCAACAACAACCAGTCCCATGCCACCCCTTCCCCACGGAGTCTAGTGGAAAAAAGAAATGGCTCATTCTTCTTTGGAAAACATCCCAAAAGTAGCTTCACTTGCTAAAATTTGTGTGTCATCAAACAGTTTGTTTAATGGAAGAAAGAGAGGGAGGAAAAATTGGCTTCAGCTTAGAGTGATTCAGAAAAAGAGTGGGTGTGGTAAAACAAACAATTAGGAAATCTTTAAAAAAGTCAGGCAGTATCTGTCTGTCTTTCTGTCGGTCTGTCTCTCTCTCTCTGTCCATCCATCCATCCATCCATCCATCCATCCATCCCTTTATCGAAAGATCTCAGGATGGCTTCAATCAACTCAATTTAAAACAATAAATACTGGCAAAAGTTTCAAAAGATTAAAAATTGATGAAGCAGTTTTTCAATTAAAAACAGACATTTTAAAACCGGTAAAAACAAACTTGAAAACTATAACGGTAAAACATGTGTAGCCTGGATAAAATCCATTTGGCCTGAAGGTTTTGATAAAAATGCAAGTTTTAATTTGGTGCTGAAACAATTCCAATGTTGGTGTTAACTGGGCCTCTGTGGAAGGGAATTCTGCAACCAGGGTGCTACTCCAGAATAGGCCCTCTCCCATGTCCTCCCACGATATATTTCCCCTACTGATGGACCATAGAGAAGCTCCCCCCCACATAGATCTCAGGCATTATAATTAGTCAATAGAGGCATGCAAAGGTTGCTGATTCCGATATCTCTGCAATCTAAATGTGCTTTATCAGTGCTCACTGAGTATGTGCTTACTTCGCAAAGGAAAAAGTAATTTTGCATGGAAATATTGTTCAAAAGGTGTGGAAATTTGACAAAAGATGCCTAATGTATTATTGCCACATTGAAAATGCGAACTTTCAGGAGGGATTAGAAAATTCTTGATAGGCTGTTTGATCGTGTCAAGAATGCCTGTCGTAGCAAGAATGGAACAAGGAATAATATCTCTTCATATCCTAGCTCAGACATAATCTTGCTCCGACATAGGAGAGATATAACATGGCCAGGACTCCTCTCACAGTGTCTAACCTGCCCTGAATTTCAGAATATGAAGGGTGAGAGAACAGGTCAGTTCCGGGCCCGTGGAACCATTTCCCCTTTCTCCTCTTGCTTGGCCTTTTAGAAGGTGAAGACCTTGTTTGTTTGTTTTTGGCACCTCTCCTTTTCTTACTTCATTTATGCATTTCGGTATTCCTTTTGTGAGGCACTGGCTGTTTAGTCCCACTTTGCTGCCCTTGAAATATTAATGGCAACCAAGAGTCCACAGCCTTATGTAACTGGACATTTTGACGTGTTTCAGAAGGCCAAGCGAAATGTACTTGCAAACGGGGCTACGCTTATTCTGCACGGCATTTCCATGTAGAACTGTGCAGAGTTATTTCAGGAAGCTGGTTCCTTCAGCAACATTGCCTGACTTTCCTTGCTTGTTCCCCTGCCCTCAATGATTCTTCTACATGTAACCTCTTGCAAACCTCCACATAACATCTCCTTTATTGGAATTGCCCTCTTGTTTTTCCTGAAGCACCAATAATGCTGAGTTTAAGAACTAACTCAGAGTTTTGTTAATGTTGGCAAGGTGCCACCCTCCCACACTAATATCCAAATTAAACTACACCCTAATAAATACCTTCTGAAACAGATGCAAAGTTTGTATAGAATTATCGGCTGAGATGCAGAATTGGCAGAGATTCTGCAATTATTGACCAAAAACCTTCAGAGCATCTCTGTCAACCAGTGCAACCATCCAACCCATCTCTTCAGTATGGCAGTCCCTCTTCCGAGACAGTCATTGCTGTGTTGGTAGAAAGTGGTGAAGAACAGCATGGATTTATCCAACTGTTTTCCTTTAGCTTGAAGCCCTTCATGAGGCATCCTCATGGACCTCCAGGGGTCCTTGGAATGTCCCTGAGGATAACATTACTTCTGCACTCACTGCAATGGTGACAATGCACATCTTTGCTACTCTCCCTGCTTTCCACCAATACCAATGTCTCTCTTGGGGTAGGGATGCTACATGGAAAATATGTCGTTGTTTGGTGAGAACAGAATTATAACTTCCCTAATGACTAGAGAAAGTGGGTCCATTGTTGTTAATTGCTGTCAAATTGACTTATGGCGACCCTATGAAAGAGAGATTTCCTGTTACCGACAACCCTGCTCGGGTCTTGCAAAGTCAGGAAAGCCATGGCTTTCTAGATGAAGTCAGTCCCATCTGTAATGCATTTTCCCATTCCACCCCATATTCCTTTTATCCTAATCCCTGACACTTTGCCCATAATCATTCTGTTTTCTAATGAGTTATGCCTCCTATGAGTACAATACAGTATAAGTGAGTAGAATGGTTTCAATTTAGCCTTTTATTATTATTATTTTCATATATCAGGCATCATGACCCACTATGGAAATGGAAGAAACAAATTTCTCCTTCCCCTTCTGCTTCCTTCCTTCCTTCCTTCCTTCCTTCCTTCCTTCCTTCCTTCCTTCCTTCTGGCGGTATAAGGATGATCATGATCATCATGGCTGCCACTTTTCAATGGCCAGAATGTGCATGGTGGAAATGTCCAGCCATGCAGCCGATATAGTTGCTACTGCCTGGGGGAAAAATGCGTATGTGGAGCCGGGAGCATGCTGCTGCCACAGCTAATGGCAGGCTCCTCCTCTGCCTAGGACGACTGTTTCAGTTTGTTTCAGATCTTTAAGAAAAAAAGGGGGGATGGAATGCAAATGTCTTTGCTTTTCCTGCTTTTAAATATCTTCATTGATTTTTCAACAAGTTACAACCATAAAACAGCCATGTGAACACAGAAACAAAGGAAATGGGGAAACGAGGGAGTAGCAGGAGTAATTCTAAGTAGACTGGAACAGCTGATTCTTCTTAACTCTTAGACATATTAGATTTCAAAAAGGAAAAATGAAGTTAGGGCAAAGGAGTAGACATTTCTTCAATTGGAAAAACCAAGCCAAGTAGTCTATTTCTTCTTCTTCTCTCTCTCTTTCTGAGACATGCTTGGTATTTAACATTGACTTACAAGCCAGGTACAAGATAGTCTTCTCTGTCATTAGAAGATCCTCAGCTATTGTACCTGTCCAGGGCAAACAGGCCAAATTTACCAATTGCTTGGCAAGACAGAGCTCAACCACACCACCTCAAAGTATGGAGGGTTTCTGGTTCCTTTTGTTTTGGTTGTGCCTGCATATTCATGGGTTTGCAGCCGGTCTTCTATCTTAAAATATTCAGGGTTTCCCTCCTTCAAAGTAATCAAGTGATATTTCAATATTATACTAGGTAAGTGTTACAATCGTTTTGTTTTAATATTAACATTCCTCTTTTCCTCCTTTGATCTTTCTTGAATTTGTGTCCCGGAAAAAGTTTATTTTGCATCCGTCTTTACTGGATCTGAAAGAGTTGAAACACACAAAGGAAGTAGCCAACGCAGTTCATTTAGGAAAGTATTGGGATAATTTAAACTGATCTAGGGAGTGGGAATACAGAGCACTTGCTAATTCCAAGAATCCTCAAGAAATACTTCTGGATGAGTGAAACATCACATGGATCTCCAAAATAAAATCAGTTTGCACAAGGACAGAACCTGGGACTTGCAGGGACTTTGTTTCCCATGTAGAAGTGCCCAGAAAGAACTTAAGTCAAGAAACATCTGAAGGAAGAGAGGAAAATGTGGATTAATTTTCCCGCCTTTCCCAATTGAAATGGGTCCTTGTGAGAAGTTTCCACCTTCTTCTTGCATACACAAAGCAAGAGGACAGGAGAAGGGAGCTTGTGCAGATCTATTCTTGCAACAGTTTCCCTTTACGTTTGATCTGGGCCATAAGCTATTGCCATTCCTTACCAACCAAAGCAACAGAGTAATGAAAAAAAGAAGAGATGTTGTGTTGAGGAAGACAGATGGGTATAATAAAGAATCTTGATTTCTTACAGATAGAGATGAAGAGATTGGTCTGTTTCCATTCTGTCTCAGCTTTGAATGTATTTGGATGTTCAGCTAGGACTTTGGGAGACCATGGACATTTCTGCAGTATACTGTTATGGTGCTATTATTCAACTTTCAACCTCCTGTGGAATTCTGGGGTTTGTAGTTTCTTTGAGGCCAAAGAGCTCTCTGGCTGAGAATTCTAAAGGCCCCTCCCTAAACTTCAAATCCCAGAATTCCATAGGAGGTTGAGCAGTATAGTGCAGAAATGGCACATATTTTCAATCCTAGCTCAATCTTGGAAACCGCCTGGGTGACCCTAGGCAAGCTAGGTTCTTTCAGCCCCCCAAAAAAGTAATGGAAAACCTAATTTCAATCAATCAATCAATCAATCAATCAATCAATCAATCAATCAATCTGCTTTCCATAAAAACTCCTTGACAGGATCACCAAAAGTTTTAATTGACTTCAAGGCAGAAAACAACAGCAAAAATTCATATACTGACCCATTTTCAAAATGTGGATTTAAAAAAGAAAGCTGCATGGACAAATACATGTGTTTGAATGCATTTTCTCCTAAACCACGCTTTGGTTCCCTAAATATATTTTATCCTAAAATGAAGATTTTTGTATTCCTCTTGGTGCATTTCTTGAGCCTAGATTTGGCGAAGAGCAAAAGACAAAAGACATGTTCTGATCCCCACATTAGTACAGGTAGCATGGAGCAGGTGGATTTGCTATGAAGCATGAACCAAACAAAATCCTTGGAACATCCCTACTTATGATAAATAAATATTGTAAAAAATCCCAAATATGTTGAAGTAACTTGAAGGAGTCAACCTGAATATGTAAGATCGATTACTTGGGTTCAAATCTCTGGTCTTAGGAAAACTGTTGTTTCCCCTTATTTTCTCTGCTGTGCAATTTCCGCTCTGTTTTGTTTTGTGCAAACATCTGGGCTCTCTCTCCCTGTCCCTGAAAGAATACCTTAACAATTATAACTTCAGTCTGAAGTTAACTAGCAAACCAATAATCCACTTGGTCGGATTTGCTCAGGAACTGGGAGGAGCAAAGAAATCAATTTCTTTTCTTATCGCCATGACCAATTTCTTCTGGAGAACAAGAATCACTTTGGCTGACACAGATTAATTACCCAGATTGTATCAGTTGTCTTCATCATGATCCCATAAGAATCAGAGAGAGCGGGTCACAGCCGGTTTGCTTTTTCTTTTAGTCACGTGAAGGATTAGTATTGATTCTTCAGTCTGTATTTCAAATGCCAAGGAATAACCTAATTTCCCATGTCCACAATTCATGGCTGCTAAATTGATCTGACTCTACTGAAAAATCCAAGTTTTGACTATTTTTGGTTTAATGTATCAATATTCAGAAGCAGACTTTGAAGACCAGGGTTTAATTCCATGCTCAGTCATGGAAACCCACTGGCTTGCTTGGGCACATCACACACTCTCAGCACCCCAAAAACCATGATAGGTCATCATAAGTTGAAAATGACCTGAAGGCACACAACAACAACTTCATAGATGCATTTTCTCCCATAGTAGCAAATTGTTTTGGATTAACAAGAGCAAAAGCTGAAACATATTTGGTTGAACAACTAAAACTAAAACTATAAATATTCTTTTCCTTTCCAACATCCGATGGGCTATTACCTGCCTCAGTACACTGTCATGCGCCTTATGTTTTGGGACTGTAGCTCCCATCAACCCTAACTAGCAAAGCCAGGGGTGGCAAATGCTGTGACTTACGGTCCACCAGCATCTGGAAGGCCACAGCTTTCTAGAGATGTAAATCTTTGCAAATATCATTCTCTCAAGCAAGAACAAATAATTTTGCAATAGTTCTCCTTGCTGCTGTGCAGTTTTTGAAGACTGTGCACAATTTAGGATTTGTTTTGTGCCCTTTGTGTGTGTATGTGTGTGTTTAGGGCTTGATCTGTGCCCCTTCTCTCTCTCCCTGAGTAGGTTTGATCTTGATATTCATTTACAGCATTTCTTACAGCATTTTTGAGATGGGCCACAGAGAAAAATGGAGGCATTAGGGCTTATTTATTGGGGGACAAGGGGAGCTGTCTGCTTGAGGAAAATGGCTCCTGCCCCCCCCCCACAGTAGCCCAGCCATAGTGTATGAGGTTCCATATGTGAGAATCAAAATATAATTATTTTTCAGATGCTGAGATGTAGTTTCAGCTTAAATACGGTGTCAGCATGTATTTAAAATATTTTGTGTGGGGAGAGGAATCAATTTAGATAAAGTATCATTATCTACATATGTTTTTTTGAAAAAAAAATACTTTGAATAGTATATACCAAAATCAATACTTTATATAAACAACTGTGAGATTTTTGTTTTTAATGCACATTACTCTGGAAAGAGAGTACAGTAAACCTATCAATGAATGCACGTGGAATTGCCTTGGACCAAAGTTAAACTGCTCTTTCCATCCCTAATTGTCGTTAGCTGAGGTGCATCATAAACACAAGAATGGGATTGCCTTCTACATTGGTGTTGCAGACTCATAACCTGGATTTAACCTTCAGCTGTTCTATATGCAGGGAGACCATGTAGTCTTCTTATATGTCCCCCCTCCACCATCCACTTTAGGAGCCACCAGCCAGATCAGTCAAGGAAGATCTGTTCAGCTTCCCATCTGGGCACAGGGAAGATGCCTTCTTCTCCTGCTCCTACCTGTGGGTGAGGCTGAGACATCCAGAAGGAGTCCTGGTCCAAGTCCTTGTTCAAGTCTTGTTCCCTGGTGTGTTGGGGGCAGTAGAAACATCTTCCTATTGGAAGCTGAATTACCCTCTTTTGCCCAATGTAGCTGTTGGCTCTTATAGTAGGCTGGGCCAGGAAACGTAACTTATTATGGACACGCCCTTCCTTCCACAGTACACCCTGCCTTTTCCTGCGCTGTACCCTAGAAGGAAGCACTTCATAGCACTTCGGCCGTTACCGTGTGCCCACCGGCAATGAGATCATTGCGAGAAAGGGGCCATTACTGGATTTATTCCACATAATGGTAGACAGCATGACAGCAGTGGATGGGGACACAACATCACCTGCTCAGCAACAATGTCTTGCGATGGCATGTGTCATGGACCAGGAGCAACGTGTCACCATGCAGGGATTGTGACGTTGTGCGGTAAGGGTCTTAGTTATGCAGACATAACTAGCCAATGTAGAATATTAGCGCATGTTCTCTGTCTACCTATCAGCAGCTGGATTACATAGTGCTGCATTTCAAGACTGGCTGGGGAACACCAACGAAACTTTGAAGGGAGGCTTATAGACATTAAATTAGAACACAAAAGCATTCTACTATTGATTTGCAGTGGTTTTCTTGAAATGAAAACAATGGAGAGAGAGAGAGAAAAAACATCCCTGTTCTTCTCCTATCTGTAGCAATGGTACACCAAATGAGAAATGACTGCCAAACACAAAGACAACTTACTCCCCCCACCCTTTAAATACACACACACACACACACACAGAGGCAAACCAAGCTTATTTATTTCCCATTTCCATCCTTCTCACCCCTGCTTTGGGGTAATGAAAATTTTGTGTGCAAATGTCAAAAGCCTCATAAAGAATAAATCTCAGGGGCTAGTTAATGAAACTTTTCTGCCTGGTGGCAAGCAACAAGACCCTTGCCACTGCAACCAGCACTAGGTGCTTTGAGCTGTAATATCTCAAGAATTGTGTTGTGCGTTCCACCAGTGGTTCCTAATTTGCTCAAAGTCTCCTAGGTACCTGGTGGAGAAAGAAAGAAAAGGCAATGAAGCTATTATAACTTTGTTCCTTCCCCATCCTCCTTTTCTCCCTGCCCAGGGCATTTGGGCACTCAGCGACTTTAGAAAAGGTCACAATACTCAATACTTTTACTTTCTCTCTGTACTAGAAGGCATGGAGCTGGGCCAGCTATTGGCCAAAGGGATGGTAGGAAGATGGTGGTTAAGGGTGGAAAGAAGATTTTTTAAAAATAGATATCCGATCCATGGTCAAAAAAGGGTTTAAGACAGGAAATAAATACATGTGACATGATGCACAATCTATTTTGAAAGGAAGGCAAGTATCAGAAAAACCTGATGAAGAACATTGCTCACACTGAAGATCTTTGCAGTTTGTCATGTTTCTGCACAAGAAAACCCACTGGATTTTTGTGTGTACAGACCACACAAAAAAAGCATGCTGCCTGCAGAGAAAAGCATGTTTTCATTCTGGAAAGCTTGTATTTGAACAGAAAACATGGTTTTATGGGCAAAAAAACCCAACATTTCTGCACAGGAAATACAGTGTACTACATATGAACAAAAAAAATCATCATAAGGAATTTGCACAAAAAGCCTCTCAAAGAACCTTCAAAAACTGTGCAATTTTCAAATAATTTATTACAACAGAAGGGGAACTGTTACAATTGCACATTGCTTGCTTCAGGAACAATTGCGTCAAACTGCCTGGAGTAGGAAAGGGAGGTAAAAGAAGCCACACTGAAGTGTTTCAAGCATCCCTTGTCCCAGAGGAACCAGACAGTGAGTGCAATCATGATGAGAACTCTTTCTAAGGGAGGAGAAATGCTTCTACCAGCAAGAATCCTGTATACAGCTGAACACACACAGCATCCTTTGGAGATGGTCCCAGGCTCTAGAACACAGGCCATAGTTTGCAGCGAAAGGTCCATGGAGAAAGCTCCACAATCAGTCTCAAGCAGCACCAGTCAGAAGGATTCAATAGCAGGTAAGGAAAGAAAGGCCATCTCTGCCCAAGACCTCAGCCACCTGCTGTTAATGTGGGCCTTTCCACACTACACAGTTACAGTGCTATTATTCCATTTTCAACCACTTATGGAATCCTGGGGTTTGCAGCTGAAGGAGGGGCCTTTAGACTTCTCACCCAGAGACCTCTTGGGCCTCATTAAACTACAAAACCCAGAATCCCACAGGAGATTGAAAGTGGAATAATGGCACTATAACAGTGTAGGGCAAATGATAAGGGAAGATCATAAGAACTGAGTCCAACCTGCAGACTTTCAGGGGTTGGATAGCTGCTGCTGGGAAGAGAATGTTGGGCTGACTGACCCCTCCGTCTGATCCAGGCATCCTTGTGTTTTTATGATGAGCCGTGTTAGATAAACAAGTTCAAGCCTAGAATAGTTGGTTTCTCATCATCTGTTTGATCTGGCAAGATGAAGCTCCGCCGGTAAATACAGAGGTGAGCAATTTACAGTCAGGTTATACAACAAACAAGAGGCAATAATGAGAAAAAAAAGTGTCTCATAGAGCACACTCGTCGGGACAGTCTTGTAATACACAGCCGCAGGAGTTCCAAGGGATTAAAAAGAAAATGTTTACCTTGGGAAAATAAGCCCTCTTGATGCTCCAAAGCAAACATCTTTTGAAAAGCTTCGACATTAGTGTGATTATCGTAGCAGTATTGCAAAAAAGTGGATACAAGGCTCAGCGCTTAGTTTCATGTGGAATGTAGCCAACGTGTCTTTGGAAACGGGAACTGTCCTCTCACACTGCTAGACAGACCCCTCTTGAATGTCAGTCTCATGATAATGGCAGAAGCAATCACTTCCCCATGTTATGCTGGTATATCTCTCATGGCAGCACACGGCTGACGTTCTGCAGGTAGAGGAGATCTTCTGCCAGGCCCCATAGCGCTTCAACCAGCACATCTTTGCAACTTTGACTGCTAGGAAATTTCATTGACAGATGCACAGGAGCTTTGAAAGTTGTGTGATTCCCCCCGCCACAAGGTCCTCTTTATTCATGGTACATCTTTTCTTCCAAAACTGGGAGTCAAAGTGGCTTAAAAATTAAAACAAACACAGTAGAGACATGAGGTCAACATCAAAGCAGGATCAAAGCACCAATAGCCTTAAAAACAATTTAAAACATAAATATTTTTTAAAAAGAAGTATATAAGCAGTACATTTAAAAACATCTCAGCACCCTATTAAAAGACTTATCTTTAACAATATTGTTTTAATTAAAAAAAATGCTAGTGAAATTAAAGGAGGAACCTTTTATCTCCCAATGGGAAAGAAACAAAATGTGGGGGGGGGGTCCCTTCTAGCCTCTCCAGAAAGAGAGTTTCAGACTTTAGGGCCTCTGTGGAGTTCAGGCAATGCAGCCCCAAAGGGAAGGGACTGGAGGGTCCCGTTCCAGGAGAAAGGTGGCATACAAATATAATATATAAAATAATAAAATAATATTCCATTTCTGAATGCACTCCCATTTCCTTCCCCTCTGAGCCTAAACCAGCTGGTTATTTCTTGTCTGTCCTGCCTCCCTACTCCCTCCCCTCCCCACTGGTAAGCAAAGTAATGGCCCCTTCTGGAGCTTGATGGGGTTGGGGGAGATTTTGGATGGGATACAGGAGACCCCCTTGCTTTTCATTCCCCCTCCAAATATAAATACACACACACACACACACACAGGGAATGGATGTGGAACTTGCTGTACAATCGCAGGCACTTTGTGACTAGGACTGAAAATGCTAAGGAGAATGGCCCAGTTTAATCCAGGGGAACATCAGCAGCGTGCCTGGATAATCTGTCCAAAGCCATTTCCGCCCTACACTGTTATAGTGCTATGATTCCACTTCCAACATCCTATGGAATCCTGGAGGTTGCAGTTTAGGAAGGGGCATTTAGAATTCACAGCCGGAGGGCTCTTTGGCCTCACGAAACTAAACCCCAGAATTCCACAGGATGTTGAAAGTGGAATAATAGCACTGTAACAGCGCAGTGCAGAAATAGCCAAAGACTCCACAAAGATGTCATCACTAACAGAGTAAGCAAATTCTCATCTCTCTACTGGTTTTGCTCAGTTGTAAAACTGGAGCATTTTAACATCTCCATGCTAGGGCCTCTTTGGCTTTCCAAGCTATAAAAGAAGGCATCTTTGTACGTGTCTTGCCATCTTTCAGTGTGCCAGTCTTTTCTTTTTTGAATGGGGTGCAAAATGAAAGCAGAGTAGATACGCTTTCAAAAATACTCTCCCTTTCATTTTCTTTCACTCTCTCTCTCTCTGACATGTGCGCACACAACTTTTCAAGCCGCTGCCAATTGCTTTCTTTGGGATAGGAGAATTATTCAATTCACCTTAAACAAGCAGATTTTGTTTGGCAGGGATCAGCGGAGGCCTCTGTTGCCACTTATCTGGATTTAGAGGAAAGCACTTAGGTCTGTTAAATGATGCTCGTAAGTTACCACTTGTTTTTCAAGAGTCTGTTGGCCCACTGTGTCATTAAGTGGGAGCATGTTGAAGTGGAGTCACTGCTTTGCAATGGGGCTGAAGCACCTACGTGGAACGCTCCTCCATCTTATTACTCTCAAAGCCTGAAACTGTTCTCGTGCCCTCGTGCATTCAACCTGCATTTAAGCAATTGCTTTGAGGGGTCTACTTAAATGTTACACTACAGAATAAGTAGAGGTCTTCCAGATTGAGGAGGGGGGAAGAAACCCGTTGAATTAATTTTGTAACCCACTTTCTGTCCCCTTGTCTCTTGGAGAAAGGAAATCTTATGGGTTATATGGAAACTGTGAGCAGTTCTTGCCTTGTGGTTTGACTTGTGGAGTCCCCTAGAAGTGTGGCAAAATGTAAGTGGGATTTCCATTAAACTGTTTGTAGAATCAGGTTGCACCAAAGGAATAAGGAATAAGTAGGGATGGAAAGAATGTTAAGATGGATAGACTGAGAAACAGACAGGTAGATAGATAGACCGACAGATA
The DNA here is from genome assembly GCA_948474755.1 of Ctenosaura bakeri. Taxonomy (NCBI): domain Eukaryota; kingdom Metazoa; phylum Chordata; class Lepidosauria; order Squamata; family Iguanidae; genus Ctenosaura; species Ctenosaura bakeri. The sequence goes on along the minus strand of CAOLHI010001565.1, from coordinate 43,273 downwards.
TAGATATTCGAAAATGGTCAAACAAATGTGTCTTGAGTACCCAGAAACCCTGATGGGGGGAAACTTGGATTGACAAGAATATTCACAGCTTGGGATTACTGTGTACAGCATTCATGTACGCACAGAAAACAGAAACTTCTTTTTGTACAGGAAATAGCATTTTCGTCTTGGAATTGTGTACGTGTTCTATAACTGTGGCACACAAAAGCACAAATTTTGCATCTCTTTTACTCAACAAATACGCTCTGGATGTGAGATTGAAATGTCTTTGCAAACATACTGCTTTCTGCAGAAAAGGTACTGTTTCACATGCAAAACAGCCACCTAACAAACATTGCACAAGAGTAAGTCCTAAACTGCCAATAATCTTCAAAATGTGCAAGTTATGAAGACTTTCTTACAGTGGGAGAAAAATTGCTAAAATTACTCACTTCTTCCTTAGAGGAGGAAATTAGCAGAGAATTGCATCCTTTGAAGTAAACCAGGAAGAATGTCTTCTTCTGTGCCTAGAGGAGTTTCACAAACCACAATGTTGGGGTGGCTTAGCAGAGAATTGATTTTATACCCTCAAGCCATAGGACCAGAAAGTGCACATTATCCTTACCACAGAAATTCTATATTCCATTTTATTCTTAAAAAACAAATTGTTTCCATTTCAAACACAAATAAATTTACAATTATTGGTAAATTTCATTTTTAAAAAACAGTGATTATCTAAAATTTAGTTCTCAACTATCTTTGCACAGGAATGTAGCTGGAGTGGGGGTCAGGAATTCTCACCAGTAAGAATTCTGCCTCCCAAATATTTTTTTTCTTTTATATCCCAAATTTCTAGGATTATGAAGCATGAGACTTTGGAAATTATTCATATCCAGAACTCTTCTGTTAGCTGTGTTCTCATTTCCTTGATCACATTGTCTGTCCCTTTTCTTTAGATGACCAAATTGTATTTCTGAACACTCCGTTGATCTTTAAAAATACTGCAGTGCTGCACTCTTTTCCCTACATCTCATGTTGAAAAGATGGTAGCTTTTTATGAGTGCATCGTTTCAGTGGCTTTCCAGGAGGGATCATATTGTGGAGTACAGAACTGTTTTGCATTGTGTTGGAAGTGTTTGCTGAGTTAGAGAGAATAGAAATGAGCATCGGTGGGGTTATCTCATATGGGCAGATTTGATTGGGAAGACTAGAGGTCAACTAGATGATACTTTTTTTAAAAAAAAAAAAAGTGCTCCTTCAAGTGGTGAAAGGTATCTGCTTCTCATAGCATGTGGTTTTCCTTAACTCCGTGTCTTGCATATGGAGCAGATTCTGTTTTCCCATTGATTACTAGCAGGTAAACAAGGGATTATTTTGGGAATCCGAGGCACGTGTCTGTAACACATATGCCAGAGGTTAATGGAAAGAAATATACATCCTCTTAAATTCTTTGACCTATAGAGACCTCACAAAGGATCAGAGAGATATTTTTTTTTCTGCCTCAACTGTTAACTAGATAGGATAAGAATATTTCTGGGGAATGGCAATCCTTTGTGAAAAAAGAAATATTGCCAAGAAAAACCCTTAGGGTTGCCATAGGTTGGAAATGACTTGACAATACCCAACTACAAAGAATTTAAAGCAGTTGAAAACTAATAATTAAAAAAGAGCAATAACAATTAACAAATAAAAACAATGAAAGAGCCTTTTCCACCATCAGTGAGCCCTCAATTACCTGTTGAAACAGAAAGCATTTGCTTATGTATGGAAGGATTGTTGAGAAGGCACCAGTCTAACTTTAGTAAGGGGCTCCCTGGACTTTGGGGCAGCCATTAAGAAGACCCTGTCCCATGTTGCCATCAGATGTACCTGTGAAGATGGGAAGGGAGAAGGACCTCAACAAAAGATCTCATTACACAAGAGGGGGTTTGTGTGGGAGAACATAGTCCTTCAGATAACCTGCACCCAAACCATATAGGGCTTTATGTGGCCAGAAACAGACCAGAAGCCAGGAGACCTCATGCAATGAAGGAGTTATTTGCTCCTGCAGCCAGCCCTGCTTAACAAACTCCATACAGCTCTTTGGACCAGCAGAAGTTTCTGAACACTCTTCAGAGGCAGCCCCATGTAGGGCATGTTACAGCAACCCAAGCTACGTTCCCCAAAACATTTATTTTTATTAAAGGAAGTTTCGTGGCTCAGTTTTCCCTTACATGTGGAAATGTCAGCTGCCTCGGATGATTCTCTTCAGATAAGTCTTTCCCATGATTTAAGATGCCCTTAATTGCTTTACGGAAGGGAGAGAGAGCACACCTTTTAACCAAACAGCTGAGCGATTTGCTATGACAATTCTGCCACTGTGCATTCACTTAATTTCCAATTAATCAAACATTCAATAAATCATTAGTATAATTACACCTGCTCCCATTTTCCTACCCACTCGTCCACCGCGCCCCCCACCCCCCTCGGCACATTAGCTATGCTCAGACAAGTCCCTGTTCCGGCAGTGTGGCTAGATTCATTTGTCTGACCCAGTTGGTTGCACGTCCTCATGAGCCTTGAAAAACGATGGGGCAGAAATTTTCATTATTTATAGTGCCACAAGTTTTGCTTCCTCTCCCTCCTCCCCTTCTCGCTTCTTCTCACACTGATGCTCCTGCAGCAACTTAAAAACAAACATCAGTGCAACAGTGACTGGTTAATTTCTCACGCTTTTTTAATCATTTTTATTCCCCCTACTGTGCCACTTTTCTAATTACACTATCTCCCCAGGTGTGCAGTAATTCCCTCATCACCATATATCTCAAGTACAGATTATTAAAATAATATAGCTTGTGTCATATAAATGTAGCAGAAAGTATCTTAAAAAAAGACTTTATTGAAAGCCAGTAAATTGTTTCAACAGAATAATGTTTTAAGGGGAAAGCAAGAGAGAGCGAGAGCTTGCACATAATCAGTTTTTCAGAATGACTGAGCTTCTTAGAAGAAACCTGAATGGATTTTTCCTCTCTTCAAAATAGTCTGCATAACCACCTGCAAAGGAAAACACTGGATCTGTGCTTATAAATGGAGACCACCAAGGCACAAACATTTTTTTTTAATCGCTTGACTACAGTTGACCACTGACATATGTGAAAGGCAGTTGGTCAAGGACACTTGGTGGCTTCCACGTCAGTGGGGCAGTGAATCCATGTCAGCATTTCACACAGTTTATATGAGCTCTCCAAGGTACTGAAGGCAGGGTTCAGGACCTTGGACAGCTCATTTAAAGCCTCCGTGAAAATCTGAATTCACTGTCCTATTGACATGGGAACCATTAAGTGCCACCACATTCTTGCATATCAAATACTACAAGTTTGGCCATCATCTCTGACCAGGGAAGACAACTGCTCCATTCAGAACCAAGCTCCACACCTTCTTCAGAATGAGGTTTCGGTTTGAACTGGTTAAATATTTGACTTTACCCTTCAGACTTCAGCCCCCCCCCTTTTCCCCCTTTAAAACAAGAAAAGTTTTCCCAGAAAAGAGCAAAAGAAGGTCCAAGAAATCGAGTTGTTCACTTTATGTCTCTTCATCTGTACCATGGAGAGAGAAGCTTCAAAATATGGTGTCCTTTATGCTGATACACTTCCGGAATTAATTATATAATCCACCTCCACCCATTTTACTATGCAAAAAAAATATATGTATTTTAATCTCAGTGAGTTTCTCCACATCCCACTGGCATTTTTTCCCACTGTGTATCAAGTTGTGAGGCATTGTGTTTACTTCCTGTGCTGCAACCTGTGCATATTTTAAAATCTTCCTGATGTGTACATTTCCTCACAAAATTTGCTGACATTTAAGCAGATTTCCCTATTTGATTAAAGAATGGCTGAATGTGTGCTTCAGTCATGTGTAGTTTAGCCCTTTGCATTTAAATATGTGCAAGTATATGCACACAAGTGTGAGTGTGCATATTGTGTTGCGTGCACTTTATTTTTCAGAAACAGTTTTTCCTGATCTTCTCTTGATGTATTGATATTCAAGGCAAAGACACACATTTTCCCACCAGAAATCTTAAGAAGTGTAGAAGCGGTAGAGAGACTGTCTTGTCCTATAAAGTTTGTTTTCACACGCATAAAGTAGCCAATTGGTATGGCAATCAGACCTCATGCTAACACTAGCATTAGACTAGCTTCTTCTGCTTCATTAAGGAATTGGCCAGCTTAAGGGGCATAGGGAAAGTTTTGTGGCATACACAATTCTTTCTTCAGGTATTGCACAATACTGACTTTGGGCTGTTTGCTACTGCATGTCGTTGTATCTGTCACAATAACAGAGCAACACATGCTATGGAAGTCTCCAGTGTATCAACCTTTATTATACATAGATGCAACCTTGCGATTAATTCCTCCATCTTTGGACTAGAAGACTCGTTGTTTCAATCCATTGCAATCCTCGTTTAAAAAGAGGCAACATCGTTATTTTTCAACTAGAGTGGTTGACTTGAGTTGGAAGTTGAATAGTAACTTAATTCCACAATTCATATATGCAGTTGTACATTCGTTAAAGGAATTTGCTAACAATGTTAAAGAGGCCACCCATTTTTACACAAGCTTCACTCTGAGATGTCTTTGTAATGAGACCACATCACACAAGTGGTGTTGAAGCCAATTCAGAGGAAGGGCAATACTTCTTACCTTCCTCTAAAGCCATGTGTAGAAGAATGCAGGAGGAGTGGAAGACAGCCAAAGGGTTGTGTCCTCCTCCTCCTCCCCTCTTCTATACCTGGAACGTTGTTGTTGTTGTGTGCCTTCAAGTTGTTTCCAACTTATGGCAACAATAAGATAAACCATAGCTGAGCAGGGAAATCAGATCCTGGTCTCCAGGGTTACAGCCCAATGCTCAAACCATTACATTATGTTGTCTATCACACATGGAATAAAGGCACCCAAACGTGTTTTATTTTAACTTCTTCTTTTCTTTCTTTTTTCTCTTTTTCTAAAGAGATTTTTATGTGTTTTGACATATATGTTTATTTCTGTAAAATGCGCAAAATTAGAAACTTATTTTCCTTTGTTGCATAAATGTGTGTCTATGTCACATGTGTGTCATTAGGTTCTCAATGGGAAAAAGACACTATTTAGTGCAAAGAGGTTTTGTGTGAATTGCAGAAAACCTGAAAGCACCCCCCTCAAAAAAATGCTTGACTGTCTCAGAGCCTTTCTGCACTATACTGTTATAGTGCTATTATTCTGCTTTCAACATCCTCTGGAATTCTGGGATTTGTAGTTCACTGAGGCCAAAGAGCTGTCTGGCTGAGAATTCTAAAGGGCCCTCCCTAAACTGCAAATCCCAGAATTCCACAGGCTGTTGAAAGTGGAATAGTATCACTAAAACAGTATAGTGTGGAAAGGCCCTCAATCTTGTACTGGGAGCAAGATCTCTTATGGGGAACTGGCAAATACTTGAAAAGATGTCCAGTCTTGACCAAAACCATCCAAGATTCCTCACCAACCAGCATCCCATCCCACAACTGCTCTTTGAAACAGGATGGTTGACAGATTTTGGTACTGTTCTAGCCAGGTGATCCTTACTTTCTTGGTGTGACGGAAGGTTACAAAGGCATTGGTGTCACCATCTTCACCAAATGTTAATGCCCACAGTGGAGAGGGCCCAGTCTACTGCTACCCATGCAAGAAAGTCTTTGGTCTCTTCCTTTCTGCATTGCGGCACTGGCAAACTTCCCCCTTTGCGGTTTTTACCTGGGAAGGAATGCTTTGCTTTAACTGTTGATCATTTTAATTAGATAGTAAGCATCATGTAAAAGCAGAATGAAGACATGGCACTTTGCCTTCTAAATCAGGGAGCAGATTACTTTGGGCAATAACTTTGGAGACTAATAGATGCCTCTGCTCCTCTCCGCAGCCCCCAAATTATTTAGCACAGTTAACTGTATCACATTTGGGTAATCTGCAATTAGGTGATTTGTCTGAGCCATCGAAAGGAAAGGGTATTTGCTCATCAGCACTCTGTGAATTGATGTGTGCTCTGCTTCCCTTTCCTCTCACTGTGCTCTAGTTTTAATTTCTTTTCTTTTCCTTTCCACCATCTCCAGCTTCCCCTCTTACCCTCCCGCAGACAGATGGATACGTTGGCTGAAGCATCAGTCAGCAAGATATCCATAAAGTACCGCAACATCTGTGCAAGGGCTGTGCTCCCTCCGAATGAAGTGAGCATTGTTTAACTGCAGTGCTTCATTTCACAGCGGCGACGGATGTGGTGGAAGTGGGAGGGAGGCCAGCTTCTGGACTCTCATTTGACCTAGAAAGCATTCTCTATACACCCCCTTCTTTTGTTAGGGAAGATGCAAAGTGTAAAAGTTGCAATCTGGGGATCTGAGTGGATGTAGAAAAGCTGGCAAAGTCCATCACGATGATAAGCCAAGCCCAACAAGTGGGTGTGGGTGCTTTCATATCATTGTGATGGTGGACCAACTCCAAACTTTAAGTTGCAGTAGCCCCTCCATATTCATGAGCTCTATGGGCACAGAACCCTTGCAAAAGTGGGAAAATCGAAAATAACTCCCACCTCCACAATTTCCTTCTGGAGCTCCCCCTCCCATTCCTTTGCCTCTGGCGCCAGCTTGGGTGGTGGAGGATTAAAAAGACACTGTAAAGGGCTTACTGGCACTTTCCCCTCAAAGGGAGAAGAGCACAATTCTTCCCTTCTAGTTACTTCCAGCAGCCATCTTGAAAAGGGAAAGGTAGGAGCAAAGAGAGCACCTAACAAATCAGCAGCCATTCCAAAGCAGAAAGTGCATCTACATGGGAGAGAGGACATGCCTCCAGCCGTGGGAGGAGGGCCCACCCAAAAAAGAAAAAAAGGCAATTTTAAGCACAAGCCTGGCAAGCTTGGGGTGAGGAATGCCTGCTGGCTTGAAAAGCAATGCCCGAAGACAAGTAATTTAGAATGCAGTCTCTTTTGTGCTGTGAACACTCTACCATATTCCACAGAAAGGCCTCCTCCTACTGATTAAAGCACAAATCCCTTTATATGAATCCTGAAAACAGAGCAACAGATCAGAGACTTAACAAAACAGGACATAAAACCACATATTAAAAACAACCAAATGGAAACATTATTGTAAATGAAAGGAAACAGAGTTTCCATTACCAGATTTTGACTGGAAAGAAAATTAAATGTTACATTTGGTTAAAAAAAACAATAATGCTAGTACATCCATATGCAGAATTCTCTCCTCTCTTTTTTTTGTTGCTGTGTGTTTTGTTGCTTCAAATAATTTCTGATTTATGGAGAATAGGCAAATCTATCATGATTTTTTTCTGGGGCTGAGAGAGTATAACACATCCAGGGTCTCCTGGTGAGTTTGCATGGTGGGGGGGTGCGATTGAACCCTGGGCCATTTCTGCATTAGGCTTTATAGCACTATGATTCTACTTTCAACATCCTATGGAATCCTGGGGTTTGCAGTTTCGGGAGGGGTCAGCCGGCCCCTCCCGAAACTGCAAACCCCAGGATTCCATAGGACATTGAAAATAGAATCATAGCGCTATAACAGGCTAGTGCGGAAATGGCCCCAGTCTCGAGCATTACATTTTGTCTTGTGCCCCCAAGGCCTTGCAAATGCCTTTGCCGTATAAAACCCATAGATACAGGAAGCAAAGGAAGCATGTATTCCTTTTTTTAAAAAAAATATTATATTATTTCAGATAGTCCACTGGCAAGAGCAAGAGATACAACTTGGTTGCAACGCATGAGAGGGGAAAAATGACTTCCTTACTATTTGTACCTCTCACACAGAATTCTCTGGTTCTGTCTGGAGCAATGCCCCCCTCCACAAAATATAAACTTTGGTTTTGTATTTTTGGAAAAACCAGGAGGGGGCAGTAAATTTCTTTTTATGGTTATTTTAAAAAAAATGCAGAGTTATCCATAAAACAAGACTCTCCACATTCTCCTTTCCTTCCAATTGACTGTTTGCAACCTGCAAGGGGTGGGTGGGTAGAAGCAAGGTGATAGGTCTTACTTTTATTGTCTTGAGAGTTTAAAGATATACGCTTACCGCTTTTAAATGTGCAGAAGGGATTCGAACAGGAAGGACAGCTGGCCCTTAGAAAACCATTTCTTCATGTATTACAGGTATTAAAAGCTGGGTGAAATGGGCTTTCTCTCTACATTGTTTAAAAAATAGGTTTTTATTAGCTTTTTATGGCACATATAACACAGTTGAAGGAGGAAATTGAATAATTCTTGTAAGCAAAGTTTGGATCCAACGGGGTGTATTCGGAATCCAAGGCCATTTCCGCACTTTACCGGCATTCCGTGACGTCCCTGCATCATCCCAGCGGTGCCTTTGCCAGGATGAGAGAGTGTGTCACGAACAGTCCCCTCTGCACCCAGCTGGCTACTGGTGAACAGTAGCAGTCAGGACACGCTTCTTCCTTCTTGTGTGGCACTGAGGAAGGAAGTGCCTAGATAGCACTTCTGCCATTTCCACATGGCCTCAGTTGATGCCGTCATTGCACAAAGGGACCTATTACCAGATTTTTTCTGGTAATAGTATAATGTGCAATCATGATGGCTGGGGATGTGACAGGAGCGGGGCCACAATGACATCGTACAGTAGCACGTGTTGCAGCCCGGCTTCAATGTGTCTCCATGCCAGGATGGGGCCGTCGTGCAGAAATGACCCAAAACTATGTTGTTTCTGACCCTTAAAAAAATTCCAGTACTGTTGATCAGTGGTTGCATAGAGTAGTAAAGAGACAGAGGGCCTTTCCACACTACACAATTCTTGCACTAGAATTCCACTTTATCTACCATGGCTGCCTTCTATGGAATCCTAGGGTTTGTAGTCTTGGGAGGTACTGGAGCTCTGGCTGAGAATTCGAAATATCTCTCCCTAAGCTGCAAATCTCGTGATTCCATACAACAGAACAATGGCAGTTAAAGTGGAATCGTAGTGCAAGAATTGTGTAGTGTGGAAAGGCCCATAGAAAGTGTCTATAATGAGCAGTTGCAGCTGTTTAATCTCATTTTAGCTGTCATGGCATCATCCCATTGATTCCTGGGACTCAGTTTGGTGAAGGTAGTTGGACTTCTCTGCTAGACCAAACTAAGCCAATCTACAATCTTTGTTACAAACTAAATTAGGTCGAAGATTCTGAATAATGGTTTGAGAAGCATATAATATACCTGAGTCCAAGTCTAAAATGACTTGATTCGATTTAAAAGTAGATCTCTCAAATATACGAGAAACTAAGGCACCAAGATGGATTGGCCACCTTGTTCTCTGTTCTTCCACATGAATTCCATTTATATATATATATTAGGAAGGACAGAACGGGCGAAACGTTTCAAAGTAAAATAACAGTGAGAGAGGAAAATGATCACTTTCAACCCTGTTGTTAATTTCAAAGCTATTGAAGTCAGGAAGCAGTTTGAGGGAAACAGCCACGTAATCCACTGTACTAGCTGCCCTGTTGGGGAGGTAGGTGTAGGCACCCAGTGCTATGTCGTGATGGATTCCATTAAGACATTGCAAATGGTGCAAAGAGGGGACCTCTAAAAGCCTCAGGCCCGACTTGTTTATACATATATCTTGGGAGACTCTAGCAAGAGGTGTCACTTGAGAGTCTTGTCCAAAATTGGTAGCCTTCACTTGTTTCAAACCAGCCCCAGTTCTAGTGTTAAAGACCAAATGAAGCCAATCTACAGATCCCAGGAATTCTCTAGGATGGAGCCACGGACGGTAAAATGGGGCTGCATAGCTGCATCTGTGTAGTATAGCTCCTTTCTTCAACAGAAATAAAGATTGGAAATGCCTTCCCTCCATCTGTCCTGATTTGTCAAGGACGGTCTGAGCAATCTAACATCCACCCACTTTTTTAGCTGCTTTTCAAATGGTCCAGTTGCTCTTTCCCCCTTCATTCCAAGCTTACTTCAACTGCTGCAAATGCTGTTAACTCAACTGGGGAAAGAAGAGAGGACGGGGTAGAACCTTGCCCTTCCCAGTAAGTTCCACCAAAAGCAAAGAACCACAGCTTCTCTTAATGTGTTCTTCCTCACTGCTGTCATGTTTGGTGTGCTCCATGCCTTAGGAATGGTACAGCTAATCCACAATTATGCATGACTGCAGAATATGCTCTTAATGTAATATAAGGTTTGTGCAAATATAATGTGTTACAAGCAACCTCTGGATGATGCTGGACTTTGGCTATTATCTGTAGGGTAGTTGTAAATGGGTATTTAACCAGACTGGCCAGACATGACTCTGTTTACTTAGAAGTGATAGCAATCAACAAGTGATTTACTATGGATGAGCTTTAGAGTACCTAGGTTAGAGCTGCGGTTAACAATGGGTCGCATATCAAAGGAAGGGGGTCTGGGAATCTCAGCTTAGCGAGAAAGGATTAAAGATCCTAGGTTGGAAAAGGATGGGTTGAAGGTGTCTGAACAGTGAGATACTCAGATAGCACAGGAAGTGCAAAAATTGTTTGGGTCAAAGCTTGTGAAGTTAGTTCCGTGGGAAAAGCAGGAAGTTTGGAAGATGTGTAAATCCAGAGAATCCGCCCATACGCATTATGAGTGTGTGTAAAAGTATGTAGCACTATATAGTACCACTATATAATCATCAACTCCAACAACCATTGTAAGCCAAGCATTCTGTACCTCATTAAATACAATGGGGGAAAAAAAGCTGTGTGTTTTCTTGAGAGTAACAGGGTAGCACAAGAAAAGAGCTAACTTTTGCCATCTTGACCCTACTCTGACACACTATCTGATGGTGACCCTTTCCTAGGAATTGTTGTGGCAAGATTTATTCAGAGAATGTTTACCGTTGCCTTCCACTTAGGCTGAGAGAGTGTGACTTGTGCAAGGTTGACGGGTAGGATTCCAGGACTGATCAGAGATTCATACCATGTTCTTCCAGAGTTTTAATCCAGTGCTGTAGATGTTGGAATTACTTGGAATTTGTAGAATTTTAGTTGTTCCTAATAAAGTTATGGATTGTCTGTGTAGTGGGGGAGCTATGTCTGCTTCCAACCTAGAAATGCGGTGTGTTCAATATACTTGAGGCTGCTGAAAAGACAGCCAAGCCAAAAAAAAAAGTGAGAAAGAAGAGATTCAAAGAAGTGAATGGCTCTATCGCTATTCAGCTAAGTTTATGGTCTTTCCCAAGATGCACTTGGTGGTACAGCTCTCTGGAAACTCATAAGATTTCTTCTGTTGGAAACATTAATGCCGTCTGCTACCCTTTATTCTTTCATTAGCTGAGGGACAGTTGGAGAAGCCGGTCACATGGATAGTTTTGTGAGCCCCAGAAGTCCCTTTTCCAAAGTTTGCCTTTGGAGTCCCACTTGCGTGCCAGAGAAATGTTCCTTCGGGGTCTTTCTGATGGAGATGCCAGCTTGTGCAGGATAAGAAAGTTGCTGAGGATGCCCTGGGAAGCAGACAGCCATCCTGTGTCTGGCGACAGAAAAACCCAGCAGAAAAATAGCATGTGCAACTTGTGGAGGAACACATCCGACAATGTTCCCCAAGGCAGCTTTCCTCCTTTTTCTTTAAAGGCCCGTAATATCTCCGTTTAAAATGTGTTTGGTTGTCAGTCTGTGATCCACAGTGTGCCATGCACAATAATGGCTTAGTTCATCTCGAGTACAAATTGCTCCTGCAAAATGCATAATGTGTGTTTGAGTACCATTATTTATTGTTTTTATTACCGCTGCTATTATTGTTATTATTACTGGTACTAGAGTTTGCTGCGCTAGAGGGAAAGAAACCCGTCAGGGTGTTTGGTTTATGGAAAAGGAGCACAATGCAACTATCTGCTTTTGTGAAGTTTCGAGGGAAGGCAGGAGGAGAGGTACTTCAAGCTGACTTTTAAAATAATAAACCGGTGTCAGGAAACAACATTTCAAGAGCCAGTGGGGATGGGGGAGAAGGAGATGTTGGAACTCTAATTCAATTTACGCTTAAATCAGTGCCTGAAATAATGCACGGAGAGAAGGAAATATAGTGGAAACTGTAACTACATTTTCCTTCTGCATATACCTACATTATTTGGTACGCAGATGTGATACTCGCTTTATACAAGTGTACGCCAGACTTTGTATCATTGGTCAGGACAAATAATTGGGAAACATTTTTATTGTAATCTTTTGGATTGCAATAAAACCAAATTAAAACCAAATTAAGCAAAACCAAATTAAAACCAAAGTAAGAAAAGGCATTATTTTAGTCTTCAAGCATGCCTTTGGGATGTTTAAAATACTATAGTACTCAGGTCCAGATTTTCTAAAGGACTACTATGTCTCTATACGTGTCTCCCCGTGTTTTTAGATCTTCTGGGGAGGCCCTGCTCTCTGCCCCATCACCCCACAGGTACGTTTTGTGGGATCCTGGGACAAGGCCTTCTCCATGACTGCTTACAGTCTCTGGAAGTTCCTTCTTAGGTGGCTTAGACTGGGGCCCTGCCAGCTAGTTTTTTCATCGGCAGGCAAAGACCTTGCTGTTGAAACAGGTGTCCGAAGGCTGACTGCTCAGGAGAAAAGGGCCTCTCATAGGTTGGCTGGTTTATACTTGTTTTCCTCCTTTTCCATCATTTGTTATTAACTGCCTTTTATTTTTGTGGGTAGTGTTGAAAAGGTTTTGCACAATGATTTTTTTTAAAGCTCTTAATCCATTTTAACATTTGTGAGCTGCCTTGAGTCCTAGACTGTGAAAAAGGCAGGACATCAAAAGGAGAAGAAGAGGAGGAGGAAAAGGAAAAGGAAGGTGGCCATGCCTGATCCTGTCTCATGCTCTGGTACAGAAGATGTAGGCCATTTTCCATGCGACACTGTTATAGTACTATTATTCTACTTTCAGCATCCTATGGAATACTGGGGTTTGCAGTGGCATAATAGGACTCTAACAGTGTAGTGTGGAAATGGCCATAGTTTGGTGCCAGAGATTTAATCTTCTATAGGTGAGACAATGACCATTTCCGCATGAGTCTGTTATGGTGCGAAGATTCCACTTTCAACCTCCTATGGAATCCTGAGGTTTGCAGTTTTGGGAGGGGCCTGTTGGCCCCTCCCGAAACTGCAAACCCCGGGATTCCATAGGAGGTTGAAAGTGGAATCTTCGCACCATAACAGACTCATGCGGAAATGGCCAATGATTCCTAATAATGCAGTCTCTTTGAAGGTATTATTAAAAACTGTGATAGGCTGTAATACAGACCCAAGAAGTATTCAGCTTTTAATTCAATGTCAGAGGGGTGAGAGATCCACTCTGTTCTCTCCCCCATCCAGCAAAACTTTGAAGGAGCTTTCCAAAATGCTAAGGCCATTTCTGCACTGCACTGTTACAGTGCTATTATTCCACTTTCAGCATCCTATGGAGTCTTGGGGTTTGCAGTTTAGGGAGGGTCATTTAGAATTCTCTGCCAGGGAGCTCTTTGGTCTTAGGAAACTACAAACTCCAGAATTCCACAGGAGATCAAAAGTGGAAAAATAGCACTATAACAGTGTAGTGCGGAAATCGGCCTAAGTCTGTTTTGGAGGTGAGGTTTAACACCTTGGAGATAAAACGTTTTGACCAAAACCAAGAGCAAATACATCACTCCACTGAGACGGGAGTCCCCAGAACTTAGAGCATCAGAGTTTCAAGCTTTTAGAAATGAACTAAGGTGGAGTATCTACATAGGCCTTTCCCCCCACTAGGATCTGAACTAAATTGAACAGTGAGGGTCAGCGATCTGATGTTTTCTTTATCCTGTTAAACTCTGATATTTTAAAATGTACTTATGTTACAAAACACAATTGGTCCCCGATAATATTTCTTCACCCAGAAAGAAACTACTTGTGGCAGGGAAGACATTGCTTCCTGGGGGAATGCCACAGGGACAAATAAATCCATTATGTTCAAAACTGTGCAATTATTCCTTGGAGTGACAATGGGTGCGGAAGGGTTTCTTTTACATGCCTCTGTCTTTTTAGAGCCCCTCAGCTCCAGCTAATGACTGATATTGATTATGAATATTTTAAATGGAAATAGAATCAGATTTCCATGACAGTCAGTCAAAGGCATTTCATATATAATGTCCATTTAAAGAAACACTGTTCTTTAAAAAAACAACAAAAAATGTCCAAATTTCAAAACCATTAACGTAATTGAAGATCATTAAGTAAAAAGAATAAAATCTTGGAATGGCTAGGAGAAAGAATCTAATTCATGTACCATTCAACTAGTAGATAGTAGAACTCTGTTTGGTGAGGACTGCTCCTCTCCTTGCAACTTCCTGGCATTTCCACACTACACCACACTGCACTACACTGTTATAGTGCTTTCACTCCACTTCCAGCATCCTGTGGAATCCTGGGGTTTGCAATTTACGGAGAGGCCTTTGGAATTCTCAGCCAGAGAGTTAATGGTTGCGATCCCACATCATAATCTTCATTTTGTAACTTTATGAGTCAACTGCTGTTTTGGAGAAACACAATGAAATTCTGTTAGTGATTTGTGAAGGTGCATATCTGAGCATCATCAAGAGTGCTCCAATGAAAATCAGGCACTTCAGATGCCCACTGGGCATTTTTGATGCTCAACATGCTCTGATGTTCATTGGATGTTCTTGTGCTCCGGCACTTCCTAGCTGAACCAGTTTCCAGATGTGCATTGGTGCCCATGATGCATTGGGCTATTGGGCTGCACCCAATCTGTCATTGTGGAGCAGATGTTCACACCTTGTAATACAAAGGCAGCACCTAGGTGAATGCCACAAATTAGGCCATTTATGAAGACATAAGTCCAGGTGATGTAGGCAAAATTTCAGAGGAAGGAACTGGTAAAACCACTTCTACGTATCCTTTGCCTAAGAAAACCCTATGAAAGTCATTGGATTGTCATAAGTCTTGAAAGCACATACCCACAAGTAGGCCATAATTATGGTGAATGTTTTGGGATTTTTGGTCAACAGTTCCCACCTTCACATGCTTGCTTTCTTAAGAAGGATTTTGTGTTAAGAGTAGGGATAGGGATTTAAAGGATTTTTTCCCCCTTCCATTTCTGAGATTAAAGTGGTATTTTGCAGTGATGTTCTATTTCTTGGGATTTTCCCATGAAAACTACACTTGTGCAAAGCAGTCCTATTTTGCACATATTTTTTTTCCCCCTGTGGGAACAATTTTCATGCAAAATACAATATTTTGTACAATATAAAGAATGCAAGTACCAAAAAAAAGACATTATGGTGTCCTACAGTTTTTTCTGATGGGGTGTCTTAAAGAATCATGATGCCCTTTCTTGCAAATATTATGAATATCATCAACTTCCCTGGTTAGGAGTCAAATATAAACAAATTGGTAATCAGACAGAAAATTTAGCTCAATACTGTGTTATATTCCATTGACAGACAAGACTCTACAGCTACTGTAAATATTAACCAAATCCTTACTGCAGGTTGGGAAAGTCAGGAAACAATAAATTGTTTAAGATATTATTTATTTTTACACATGGAAAACACTGCATTCCACCCTTCTGATGTTTATATACTGTTCAGGGTAGCTAATTGCCAGCAATTGCTGTTGCTGGCAATTAGAAGCAATCATAAAATAGATAACAATTACAAAACAGAAACAATACAGTTAGAGAGAGAAGAATATATAAATAAAACTTTCAATATTGCATATAAAGCAAATGACTACCTCCCACCACCATCCCAAAAAGATTTTTGCAAAAATATTGAGCTCTGCAATGTAGCGAAATAGTGTCAACCTAGTCTGCTGAGGGAAAGAATTCCACAGTTTTGGTGTGGCTAATGACCTCTTCTCTGTCTTTTAAAATGTATTTTTTTTTAAAAAAAAAAAGCCTCATAAAAATGAGATAGAATTTTACTATGTATTTTGCTGAACATACCAAACAGTAGCATCCTGAACGAGGTGACAACTAGTCCACTGTTCTGTTGTAGGTGGCTACTGACCTCTCAAGTCTATGTCATGTCATGAGTGGGCAGTTGCTGGGAGCTGGGGACAACCTGAGCAGTCCTCCACGGGAACTTGGTAGCCAATACCCCCTTCTCATGCCACCCACCCACATTTTCCCCTTAAAAGTACCCCAATATTCTCTTGGGAGCATGTAGTTCTTACATATCTTCAAGTTGACTTAGACTTATGGCTATTCTATTCCAAGGATTCCATGCTGAGATTTTTTTTTTTTCAGAGGTTGCCATTGCCTTCTTCTGGGGCTGAGAAGGTATGACTTCCTTAGGATCACCAAGTGAGTTGGGATTTGAACCTTAGTCTCCTAGAAATCCTACTTCAGCTGGATCATGCTGGATCTGGATTGCATGAGTGATCTCCATGCGCCTTGGGTATTGTGGGGAACATGGTTAGTTAAAAAAAACAAAGAAAGAAACAAACAAAAACTCTTGAGTGGTGGGGACACTTGATTCTCTCAAAAAAATAACCTTATGGTCAATGAGTGTCACATTGCCCAACCTGGTGTAAGGCATAACATTGTTCTTCTGCTACCCCAGAACCTTACAATGGGGCTTCCTGGATTTATATCTGGAATCTAATGCATGCCAGATATGTGCTCTGCTTCTGAAATGTGCCTTTTCTTCTTTTCAATCCAAATGAACTTCTTAGATTCTTATTTTCAGACTATAATGACCAATGAAATTCAATTATCCCTTTCTTTTGCATTTCTCTGCCATATTCAGATCTTTTCCAGAAAAAAAAAAACATACAAAAGAGTACATTTTAGGGAAAGATGTCTATAAAATGTATGTATGAAATGGTATAAAACAGTAAAAAGAAGTCCATGTATTAGGAGAAATTATTTGGAACAAAGTCTGTGTGACGAAAATGTGTATTAAAAGCCATAAGGAAGTAAGTCTCTCTCTCTCTCTCTCATTCTCTCCCCCTCTCTCCGTAGGCTTATGTAGACATGATGAAAGAAATTCATGGAAGAAAATAGGCCGAGGTCAGGTGGATGGAAACAGAGAGATTTAATATAATCATAAGATGATAGAGCTGGTAGGAACTCCAAAAACCATTTAGTCTCATCCCCTATCCTGAATTCACAGGTAAATCACCCCTGAGAAATGACCATCAACCTCTGTTTAAAAGCCTTCAAAGAAATAGAGTCTACTACTTTATTAGGTGGTCTGTTCCACTGTTGAACAACTCTTAACATTGGGATGTTCTTCCTAATGTTTCAGTGAAATCTCTTTCCTTTCCTTTCCTTTCCTTTCCTTTCCTTTCCTTTCCTTTGAATCCGTTGGTTTGAGTCCTGTCCTCTAGAGCAAGAAACAAAACAACAATGACAACAACATTACTTCCTCTTCGACATCATATTCCTTCAGATATTTAAATATGACTGTCCTGTCACCTCTCAGTCTTTTCATCTACAAGCTAAACAGACCTAGTTCCCTAAGTTGTTCCTCATAAGGTTTGTCTTCCAGACTTTACCCTCCTGGTTGACATCCCCTGATCACATTCCAGCTTGTCCCATAATCTTCTTGAATTGTCATATCCAGAACTGGACCCAATATTCTGGGTGAGGTCTGACCAAAGCAGAGCAGAACGGGACTATTGCTTCCCTCAGTCTGGACACTGTACCCTTGTTGCCTATCCTGATGAAGAATATATCAGAGGAGACTTCTGATTCATCAGACTTAAAGGTCCCATTCTTTTCTAGTTATATTCCTGGCAAGTCGCATAGGGACAGGAGGTGATGGGGGGGTTCACCCCCAGTGGCAATGTTTTTGGGGTGTCCTGGCTCGTAGCCATGTCCCCATGTGCCACAGCCATGTCCCCATGCACCGTGGTCACTCCCTGTGCACCGTGACCACACCCCCACACTGTGACCACACTCCCTCCCACCCCTCCCTCCATTGTACTCCAAGCTCCGCTGCTGGCTCCTGGCATAGATGAAAAACTGTTCTGGCCCTGGAATTGGTTTAATTATCTTTTTGTTTAAATCATTGGGTGGACCTTTTTTTTCCAAAAGGAGAAAGATTGTCAAGGAGAATGGGAAGGAGATGGAAAAAAATTGCACCCCCAGATGTAGTATAATCCCAGGAGCTTAAATCCCCAGATATGACTTTGTTATTGACTCTCTGACTACTATGGGATTGTTTTGCCCACTAGATGGACTCTGAGAAATAATTCAACATTCTTATTTTGGCTGCTGGATAAGATGAGAACATTTGAAAACTGTGAACTGTGATTAGTTTGTGGAGTCGCTTACTTTAATTAATTTATTTTTTGGCGCATTTGACATTTTCGTTTCTATGCACAATGTACTGGTAGATCCCCGAAATGTAGGGTAATTAATTTCCAAAGAGATAATTTATCTTCATTTTGACATCACCTTGGGTAAAAAAAAGTGCAGAACATTTCCCCCCACTAATCTCCCCCCCCATATACTACATTTTCAGAAAGTAAAGGATTTTTTTGCTGCCATCCTCTATAAATGCTTGTAGAACATGCTACAGAAAATTACTGTTCCCGGGCTGAATCTCCACTTCAGAGGAAGCACTTAGCTTTGTATGCTTCCAATCCCATCTTTACTCAAGGCAACACTTGTGCGCTGCTTACATTTAATCTTTGAGTACCAAAGCTTTCCTGAGGTGGTGCTTAGAAACATAATATGCTTCTTGAGATCAGCATTGACTTCTGATGGAACAGAGGTTGGGTTGGGATGTTCCAAGAGCTGAGTTAGATGACTCTTCCTTTTTCCTCCCCTCTTTCCCTTTTGCAGTAAGCTTGGATTTCTTTTTCATATACCAAAATGGAGGTAGAATGCCAATTGATTTTTCTTTTAAGCCATGGTGTTTGCAGAGTATTAATCCTTAATATTTGCATAAAGTTTTTGGAGCAGAATTGAAGCAAATGTAGTGCACCAGACATTTTTGGGGGGATTCTATAAAAAAAAACTACACTGCGAACCTGAGAGGGTCAGGGATGCCCAAAACAGCCCCAACGGGCTCCAGGAGTACAGTTTTCCCACCTCTAGTTTAGACCATTACCTTGTTTAAATATATGAAGAGATGTCATGTTGAGGAGGGAGCAGGCTTGTTCTCTGCTGCTCCAGAGACTAGGAGAAGGAGCAATGGATTCAAGTTTCAGGAAAGGAGATTCCACTTGAACCTCAGGAAGAACTTCCTGATGGTCAGAGCTGTCCGGCAGTGGAATGTGCTGCCTTGGAATGTGGAGGTTTTTAAGCAGAGGCTTGGATGGCCATCTGTTGGGAATGCTTTAATGGATGTTCCTGCATAGCAGTGGGTTGGACTCAATGACCCCTGGGGTCTCTTCCAACTCTATGATTCTATGATTCTATCTATTTTTGTACATGGTACCTCTGGTTTCGATCAGGACCTAGCTACTTTTGTATGTGGCATTGTCCACAGAGCATGGACCTCAGATACCATAAGGGCTTCTACATCTCCTGCCATCAGCATCCAGCAGCTTGTTTTACCCTGGGTTTCACATGATAGTAGAACAAAGGTCTATGGCTTATGAATATTAAAGAGCTGGGGCTGCTGAAGCTGAGTTACTGAAGATCTGGATCTCCTAAAACCAAGAGCTGGGGCTGTGTTTCAAGACAAAGTGGGAAGGAAGGAGAGGAGTAAAAAGAAGTGATCCCACCAAGCTTCAGTGAAGCAAGGAGGAGAAGGTTTGAAGAGAAATCCCCAGGAGCTCTTCTCTCTAAGTTCAGGTAGATGTTGGATTGCCCTGTGACTAATTTCATACCGACAGAAGTTCACTTTGCAAGCATAATGAAACAGGCGCCTCTCAGTGGCAGCTCACGCCTTGTAATAAATTAGTCTCTAAGATGTTACAAGATGCTTCATCACATTGGTTTCAAAAGACAAATGCAGCTGTTCTTTTGCAAGCTGTGTAAGTAAATGTGCTTGCAAATCCTAGCTCCAGCCTCTTTTATATAACCGCAGGATGTTAATTTATTAATTTTTATATTAAAGTTTTTAGGCTGGTTTTTTTTTTCACCCACCCGAATGGCCTTTGAAGTGGTGCACAAAATAACAATAAAAATACCCATCAATGTAAGATATTATATTAAAATAATAATAAAATATATAAATTGATGTGCACAAACAGTGATAATGAAAATCCAAGCTATAAAGACGGCAGCAACTTTTTTTATTTAACTGTGTTTCTCCCATCTGCAAGCTAGGACATACTTAATCTAGACTAGAAGGATAATAAAAATGTCTGACGTTCCAGTGCCAGATAGATAGATAGATAGATAGATAGATAGATAGATAGATAGAGAGATAGATAGACAGACAGACAGAGTAGAGTTTGGAGGTACCACTACTGTCAAGGCCAGCTTGTTGATTTCATGAAGGAATGAGAAGCAAGTAGTCCTCCAGATATGGTTTGACTGTAGGTCCCAACGTTCTTCACCATAGACTGACTATGGCTAATGGAACTTGCAATACAGGAAAATGTGTGTGTGTGTGTGTGCATGTATTGTTGTTATGTCCAAGTCACTTCTGATTTATGGTGACACTAAGGTGAATTTATCATGTGCTTTTTTGGACCTGAGACTGTGTGATGTCCCCAAGGTTACCTCGTAGGTTTCCATGGATGAATAGGAAACTGAACCCTGGAACTGAACTGCTACACCATGATGGCCGTTGTGTGTTTGTGGGTGTATTTCTCTAATAAGTGACAAGCAGAGCTTTTGCATTGTTGTTACACACACACACACACACACACAAAGACACGGAGGCCATTTCTGCACTAGCCTGTTACAGTGCTATTATTCCACTTTCAACATCCTATGGAATCCTGGGGTTTGGCCATGCACACTCTTGCAGGCTTCACCATGTTGTACTACGAGAATATGTTAGAATGGGGATATATTAAAATTATTGATTTATCATTTATAATGCTAAAGTGATGTGCTTAAATAAAAAT
This sequence comes from Ctenosaura bakeri, assembly GCA_948474755.1. Classification (NCBI taxonomy): domain Eukaryota; kingdom Metazoa; phylum Chordata; class Lepidosauria; order Squamata; family Iguanidae; genus Ctenosaura; species Ctenosaura bakeri. Next base: position 22,352 of record CAOLHI010001565.1, on the reverse strand, counting down.
TGGATGCCATCCAGCTCTCTAGCAACTCTGACATTGTTGGCTGAAGCCATTCATTTACTGAGGGTGCCAATATGTCATGAGAACTGTGGAGGGTACCAGTCAGAGAAGCCGGACATGCAGAATGGACAGTTCAATATGACAAGCTGCTGAGTGTTCAACAGGGATGGCAGCATGGAGCTTAGATTAACAACAAGATTTAGGCCTCTTTCATTATTAGTTTTGGATTTCTCTTATATAGAATGGACGTCATTGTATTAGCATGTTTTTGTGCATTTCTTGCCTATTACTTACATGCATACCCAGCTTGTTGTGGGCATGTATAGAAAATGTTTCGAAATACATGCTGTTTGTAAGTTCTTCGCCGCCTTGATCCATATGGAGAGGCGGGATACAAACAAACAAACAAACAAACAAATAAATAAATAATAATAAGTTTAATTCATAAATATATATATCCATTAAGCTTCCCAAGTCTGCTTTCCTTGCTCCCCCTCTTGTTCTCCCTTTAGAAGTTAATGAAGGAAAACTGCCTGCCATGTGATTCAAATGGAATTGAGAATGCTGAAAGTTGCCATCTCTCTTTCTCACGTCGATTGAGTTTCAGGGGCATGAGAGTTCTCCCCCTTTCCCCAAGCTTGGGTTTTAATGGTTGATGCATTTCTGGTTATTTGTCATAAAATAATTCCAACCAAGCTGTTTACTGGTCTGCCTGCTTAATTACGGTAGTGGCAGGGAATGGCACACGTTTTGCATTCTCACCGAATGCTCAGAGAAGAATGTTAAAGAGTTGCTAATTATCTCCTGCGTCTGCCCCCTTTGGTGAATATTACCTAAATACCTCTTTTAAATCTGAGTTTGTCTGCTCAAAATTCTTAATCATGCTGGGGAGAGCAGGGGAGGAAGAAGCCTGTCTCTTGTGAAAGATATTTAGAGCAAGCAGTGTATTTTTCCCCCTTTGCTTAAAGGCACATGCACCATTTTTAAAAGTAACTCTGCAAAAGTTATTTGCCCACTCGCCAACCCAAATCCTGTGGATGCAACTTTTAGAAAAGGAAAGAAAATAACATTGTGCCCCATGCTTAGGAGGGTAGCAGGGTGTTTGACTTACGGAGCAAACTAATTGACAATTTACAAGTATGTTCTTTTTTTTTCCCCTTGAATTTTTCCCTCCCCAATTTTATAATAATATATATATTTAGAGGGAGAGAGAGAAAGCTTGCTGATACAGGCTAGCATCCTGTTAGTGACATACACTGGTGTGGGATGGGATATACCTGCAGAGTGAATTTGTTAAACAGTACGTAGCAGTCATATCCAGTTGTTGGTGGAGGAAGCGGAGTCCCACACATGGGCCATTTCCGCACTAGCCGGTTATAGCACGATGATTCCACTTTCAACATCCTCTGGAATCCTGGGGTTTGCAGTTTCGGGAGGGGCCAGCTGGAAACCCCAGGATTCCAGAGGATGTTGAAAGTGGGATCATCGTGCTATGACAGGCTAGTGCAGAAATGGCATGGAAATATTGCACATGTGGATGTGTATCAAAGTTCATCAAATAACATTGAAAATACGTATCGTGCACTGCTGTTAAACTACTTTACTCTAGTACAAAGTACAGGGTTTGTGCAGTGGATATGTAACTTAGCTGATAGACATTTGTGATGCACTGAACAATCTCAGATTCTGGTCATTGTCTTCAATGGTTTATTTGTTTTGCTCTCCCAACTGCATAGACACACACACACACACACACACATTTTTATCTAGTCTGCCCTGATAAATTATACATCAGCTGGAATCCAGTTGGTGGTGTGCATATGCATATGATCATTATGGGTGGAAGCATTCAGCGCCTCCCTCTGCGACAATCCCAGACACTTCCATTTTTCCTTTCTGCTTCCAGCACATCCCTTTCCTGTGGCCATTTACTGTTTGGAAGCAACCTGGAAGTGTCTGGTTGTGTCTCAGAATCTGGCTGCAGGAGGATGAATGTAATTTCCTGAGCCTCCAGAGATTTAGGAAGATGAGTGTTAGGAAACTCTGAAAAGGAGAATCCCGGACTGATGAGAATCTTCACACTTTGGGACTATTCTGTGCAAACTTGTCCATATATTTTTTTTTTACATGAAGTGGCATTTTCTGCCCAGGAAACACTATTTTCTATGCAGCAAAATTAATTATATTTGAAAAAGTGAATTTTGCACAGAGTAAGTCCCCAAGGAAAGAATTTCCTGGACAGGAAAAAAAAAACCACTTTATGCACATAAAATGCTGCTTCCTTTGGAGAAAATTCTGTCCCCCTCCAAAAATAAAAAAAAATCCATGTGTGAATTTTGCACCGAGCAAGTGTTGCACTGTGAATAGTTTTTGAAAACTGGAGAGTTTTCAAAGTCTTTCTCACAGCAAGAAAATACTCATTTTTTTTCCACAAAAATATAGAAAAATTGCATCTCTATACCACAAGTTTACCATCCATGCTTTATGCACTAATTCTGTTGTTACATTTATCTCAAAGTATTTTCTTTGCTCAATATTTCATTGTGCCTCGTTGCTTCTCTTCTAAGTTAACCTTTAAAACAAGACAAACTCTTTTTACACCCCGTTATTGGGGACAACATTTTCTTATAGGAGGAAAAAGTTGTTTAAAACAACTGTGCTATTACGTCTTTTTCCTCTCCTACTAGTTTTCTTCTTTGTTACTAAACACTGGTCCTTTTTAGGGGAAAAAAAAATCTATCTTCCTTATTCTAAGCTATTACACTTAAAGTCATCTGGATTCCTTCAGGGCTGCCAAAAGGTGAAATTGACTTTTTTGAGAATGTATTGAGGAAAACTGCAGCCTGTGCAGTTTCTCTTATTTTTCCCCCCACCCCGCCTCCGAGTAGAAACATCCTGTGTGTTAAGACTGAAAAGGGAAAATGTACAGCCAGTTTCAATATTGTTAGCTGAGGTAGGAATCAAAAGTCCAGTAAGTGTCCACTCTTTGCTCTTTGCTCTTTGCATCAAACTGGTTGAGGTGCCAGCTCATAGTAAATGACTGGGAAGGAATCAACCCTTGAAAGACCATTGTTTTTATTGGACGTAAATGTGTTACCTTTTAAAACCAGTAGCCCTTAAACAAAAAACGTCATTAAACATGATGCTTATCCAGTGGTAACTTAATCTGGGTCTTCATACTCTCCATTGGGTAAAGCCATTCCTATTGTGGTACCGGAAAGGTCATTAGTAAGCAACCACAACTCAAAGTGTTTAATAATACTGGTGTGTAACCTTTTGCTAGTGAGGGGAGTGAAAACCAGAGACATGACAGCAGGGAGATGCTCTCTAGCATATGTAGCACAACATCTGCATGGTCTGTAGTGCTTAGCAAAGGCCATTTCCGCAGGACACTCTTAGAGTGTGATGATTCCACTTTCAACCTCCTATGGAATCCTGGCGTTTGCAGTTCCGGGAGGGGCCGGCTGGCCTCTTCTGGAACTGCAAACCCCAGGGTTCCATAGGAGGTTGAAAGTGGAATCATCACACTCTAAGAGTGTCGTGCAGAAATGTTCAAAGCCACGCACATCATCTTCCAAAGCTCAATGATGGTAAGAACTCACTGGTCTCATGAGCTTACTATCCTTACTGAAGAAAGAGAACATTGCCCTAGCTTTATATATAGAATCACAGAAAGATAGAGTTGGAAGAGACCACAATGACCACTGAGTCCAAGCCCCTGCTGTGTAGGAACAAACGCTCAAAGTACCCCCAGCAAGTGACCATCCAGCCTTTTCTTAAAAACCTCCAAGGAAGGTGAATCCACCACACTCCGAGGCAGCATATTCCACTGTCAAATGGCTCTGACTGTCAGGCAGTTCTTCCTGAGGTTCAGGTGGAATCTCCTTTCCCGCAGCTTGAATCCATTGCTCTGTGTCCTAGTTCCTGAAGCAGCAGAAAACAAGCTTGCTCCATCTTCAACATGACATCCCTTCAAATATTTAAACATGGCTATCATGGCTCCTCTTAACCTTATTTTTCTCAGGCTAAACATACCCAACATAGTTTGATACCTTGAGTCATTGGCCCTTTCGGCACCTTAATGTGATCCTGCAACATCCGGTCACAATCCTGGCAGTGCCTTTGCTGGCTTGGGAGCGTGTCCCAGATGTTCCCCTCTGCATCTGGCTGGCTGCCAGCAGATGGTAAAGCTCCAAATGTGCTCCATCCTTCTGCAGTGCAGCTGGCCTTCACCTGTGCTGCACTGGGGAAGGAAGCGTCTTCTGCCCTTTCTGCACAGCCCCAGCCAATGTGATCGTTACATGAAAGGGGCCTGTTATCATTTTGTTTTTTCTGGTAATAGTATAGTATGTGATCATGATAGCTGGAGACACAACAGGAGCAAGACTGCGATGGATCTACGCACTGCCCCCGCCCAATGGATAACCCATTTTCCCTGCCCTCATGGTCTTTCTTAGAGGCAGATGCTTTAGCCATAAGACTCACAAATCAAGGCTCTGTTTATCTTCCAATGAACCATCCCAAAAGAAAGCAGACTAAGTGCAAGATACGTAAGTGAGGAAAATCACATGCTGTAACAACCAGACGACATATTTCACCATTTGTGAGAGCATCTTCGCATTTATTTTATTTTTTTTAAGATGATGAAGGGATCATCTAGTTTGGTTCTCAGTGTTCACATACATTTGCTTTCTACATGCCTGCATGTCAGCTGTGAGCAAGAATGTTCATGAAAGGTTTAACAGCTGCACTGACATATGGCAAGAACAGAATACTGATATATTGTGTAGCTTCTCTGATGGAGGTGAACTGTCCAGCTGGGGGATGAAGAACTTCTCCTAAGGAATAGGAAAAGAAGGAAATTGGGTGGTGGAAAGAGAATACAGCAGTGACAGCCAAATGAATAGTCCCATCACTAGAAAGCAGAATGGAGAGAAAACCAAAGGTCATAGGGCGGAAGAGATTATAAAATGCCTTGTGTTTTGATCGCCTTGTAGTACAACATATAAGAATTTAGGAGATGAAGAAATACAAATAAAAAGAAGAGTTATTTACATAATGGTTAAGTATATACAGATGTTATTTTTTTTTTCCTAAAAAAAATCTAGGTGAATTCAAAATATTGGTGTGAAAGACTTCTTAACGTTTAATTGTTGCTAGTTTTATCATTGTCATTGCTGTGATCTGCCTTTTACTTGTGGTGACCCTATGCTAAAAATCTGTTTGAGGCAAGACTTATTCGAAGATTTGTCAATTGTCTTCCCCTAAGACTGAGAAAGTGTGCCTGGTCCAAGGTCTCCCAATGGGTTTCCATGGCTTGGAACCAGATTGGAATCCTGTTCTCTCAGAGTACTAGTTCAGCACCCAAACAACAGTCGTGTGCTGGCTGTTTTGCTCAAACGCTGAGCTTACGAATAAATCACCCCTCACAAATCCAACAACCCATGACATATGAGAGGTCAGTTCTGATAAATCTCACAATAACTAGTCTTTGGAACCAAATACTTCCTTGTGTGACAGTATATTATGGCTTGTAATGATAATTTTATGGCTTAAAAGCCAGCGAGGAAGTGCCACGTCCCGGGCAGACGGACTCGGAGTTGGTAGTCTTGGCACGTGAGGCCAAATAAATTGTTATCATAATTCAACTCAGGCTTTCAACAAGTTAACACCGCGAGCGTATTCAGGCTGTACATTTTGCAGACCTTGCAAAATGCTTGAAATATATGCTCTGTGAAAAACCACAGTGTCAGAAAATCTGGGGAGTATAATTGCTTTTCTTTTTTTTTCAGACTTCTTCAGCCACTATGAAAGGGGTCTTACCTTTGGCTCCCCTGCCCCTGTCCCACATTCACGGCGGTTGACATGATGATTGAAATGCTGAGTATTCATGAGGCCACTTGTATAAGATGCATGCATGCTCCAAAACTGCCATCTCAACATTGTATCACCACTGTTGTCAGGATTCTTCTCTCTCTCTCTGTGTGTCTCTGACAAATGGCTCAGAAAATATACATGGAGTGATTATAGATCTTAGTTTCAGCCCATAAGCAACCCACTTGCATCATAAACATTTAAGTAGACCTATGGCTTTGGAGGATCCTTGAAACGTTAGGTTAAGTTAATAGACAACTTCTCAGAAAAGCTAGGAGACGCGCAGTCTACAATCAAAAAATCAGTAAAATGTAACTTTACAGCTTCCAACTCAACTGGCGATCGATGGCACGGTTGGCTAACAATATTGCTTCAGTGTTATCTAGAGTCAGGGTTAATTCGGAACAATTCATTTTTTTTAATTTCTCAACAATTGGATGCATGTTCAAGAAAGCACAAAGCTTTGGGGTGTATTGATGAATCTATTGGCCAGTGTCCTGTTGGATGTTTTACAGATATATAAATTTCCATACACACACACACACATATACACACATACACACACACACTTTTTTTTGCTATAGCACAGCAGCCATGCTGGTTTTGCAATTTTGTAAGCATAGTTCTGCAAATGTGATTGCTGCATACACAGTTGCATATTTGTGGATTGTGGTATATAATTACTTCACCAGTGCCTTCAGTGTACCACTTGATTGCCTGGGATTATGGACGCAGCAAGCCCATTTACACAATCAGTTGCACAATGTTTGTATCCAGCTGGAGAGTGATGTCGTGCAACCAGTGCTTAACTAAGTGAGCCTAGATTTAAGGCAAACTAAGACAATGTAAGACCCCAGCTATTATGAGCACACTGTTAAATGTACGTAGTTACTAAGGGAAAGATCACACATGAGATGATACATAACTACAGTGTCTAACAGGCCTCATCTTGAGAAGATGCAGATGTTTCTGATCAAGCTAGACTTAGAGGCTCAGAGGAATAGATTTGAAGATACTTCTGTTTTGGAGTTTCCAATTCTTCTTAAGCAAAACACCCAGATTCTTATACTAAAGGCAGCACAATCTCAGATCTGTTCAGTACACATCTTTGTAAATTTCATTCTTCCAAGCAGGAACAAAATGCTTTTACCTTGTTTTTCCTCTTTCTGTTCACAGTTCAGGATTTATTGGTATAACAATATGTAGGCTTTTTTTTTTGGTCTGTGTGTGCAGAGAAAAACATTTTCTGCACATATTTTTTTTTCTTTTTTTGTGCAGAAGACTTGTATCCTCACTGACTTAGAGTACTGGGCTAGTCCTTATTGGTCCCATTCAAGAACTGAATGTCTAAATAACCCTATATGCTAGAAAATACTTAACAGCTGTAAGCTTCAGTAATGTGCTTGGCTTCCTAGGGAATCAACTTAATGTTTGAGATCTATGTGCAGTGGGTTTAATACAAGTCTGAGCCTTGTGAAGTCTGAATGTACACTTGTGGTCACTTCATAGGTGTCAGTGTAAGGAGGACGGATCAACCAGAGATATTTGATGACCTAACACATTCTGGACATTATTCTGCAATCCCATTTCATCACCAGTGTTCTCTTTAGATGCCTAGGGCCCTTTCATATAACACTATCACAGCACTATGATTCCGTTTTAATTTCTATAACTGCATCCTGTGGAATTCTGGATGTTGATGCTTTGGAGCTCTCTGGCTGAAACTACCAGACATCTTTCCCTAAGCAGCAAACTCTAGGATTCCATTGGATGTGTCCATGGCCTTTCATGGTGGAATCATAGTGCAGTAACAGTGTAGTGCGAAAGGGTCCGCTGGTGTTCTTCAAAGTAGTAATGCAGACTTATTAGATCCTTAAAGAGTGCACACATTGTTGATATGTGGGTTTTTGCCTAGTCCAAAGTCATAGGCTAACTGTTCTTACCTTCCCAAGCATCTAATAGAAAATCTGGACATGGCCAGCTGCATTTGTACCTAGATATTCTAACAAACCTTACATGTATCAAGGAATGGATCTGCCATAGACATTACAGATATATATTGAGATTCCCAAATGGATAGATGGAACTGCACTATAATGAGGTCCTGCCCCCATCTGGGAAGGGTCTATTGTCCTTTTCGGTGATGTCAGATGATGCACTTTTGAACTTCTAGCATCTTGAATGATTGTATTATGGATATTGACTCTGCCTTGGCCTTTGATCATCTTGCTTGAGGTTCCTTCATCTTGCTTGAGGTTCCCTCATCACTAAATGCCTCCTGTTCCCCTTTGGTTGTGGAACCTGCTCCACTCCATGTTTCATTCTTGACTCCCCTTCCTCTATATCTCAACCCTGTGCTGGAGGAATCTGGGTTTTGCCTTTTCTACACCTTGCCAAAAGGCAGTGAAGAGTAAGTGGAGAAGCAAAGGATGAGCCATTTTAAAACAGGCAGTCTCAGAAACCTCTGGGCAATTCTTCACATGCCGTCCATTAAAAGAAGGAAGAGATTCACCTTGCCAAGGCTTGTTACCGTAACAGGAACCTTACTTCAGATAGACGGGTTGAATTAGATAAGCCCTCGCAAAACTTAGCACCCCGCTGATGGTGCAATTCTATAGTGTCTTCATTTCAATTAATGTTCTACTGTGGATAGCATTAAACTTTATAGCTTTGAAATTCACAATGAGATTATATATTGATTACTTGGGGCTGTTATTAAATTTCAGCCAAACACTCTCTGACAATGTTTTAACAAATATTAATCACGAGGACTTTGATCAAACTGTAAAAGATGTATCAGCATATCCTTTTTAGATGTTAAGAAGGCAAAACGTCCAATGTATTTAACATATATAGCTGCTGGGGAAGTAGTTTGAAATCTCAGCCAGTCTTGGCTGCATTTTGCTAATAAAAATTGAATATGCCTTTATAAAAATGTGTAGTCTGTTTAGCACAGAAAGCTGGGCCCCTGAGAACACACTCCATTCCATTTTGCATTTACTTTGAACTGTGTTCCCTGTGTTCTTATGAGCATCTGTGTGCCATTCTTAGAGCTGATGAATATCTCCATTATCACCGACCCTGCCAGTGCTTCTCAGCTTAAATTTGTATCTTTAACACGCCTTGCCAGGGACATGATTTCAAAGCTGATTTAAAAGGAGTTGGTTGTGGGTTTTCTGTGCTCAGGGCCACGATTCTTCAGAAGGTGTGATTAGAGTACCTTTAACTGTTAGCAAGTGTGTTTTATTCAGATGGTTTTATATATTCCTGTACTCATGATGTACTTTTTGCAGATGGACTAAAAACAGCTTTGAACAGAGAAAGAGAGAGAGAGAGAAAGAAGTGTTGTTGTGTGCCTTCAGGTTGTTTCCAACTTATGGCAACCCTAAGGCAAATCAATCGCAAGGTTTTCTTGGCAAGATTTATTCAGAGGAGGTTTGACATTGGCAGAATGGGGATTCAAATCCTGGTCTCCCAGAATTGTAGTTCAACACAAAAACCACTACGCTGTGCTGATCCTTAGCAGCAGATATTTAGTCATGCACTCTGGACATGCCTGAGCATTGGAAAATATGAAAAAAAGAAGAAGCAACCAGTTTTGTTTTAATTCAGGAATTCTGGAGGTGAGTTCCTTGGAGACTTGTGTGTGTGTGTGTGTTTGTATGTGGGTGAGCGAGAGACTTAACTTGAAAATACAGATGTGAGATATAGGTGGAGGCAAGTAGCTTAAGACCACCTAGGCCCTTTTTGCACACAGTTTTTTTTTTTTTTTTGCGTGAGAGCCCCTTGAGCCATATGACGCACTCCTATTCACGTGACACTCAGGAGCCTAAAGCGGGACGTGCACGCATTTTCTTATTTTCGGCTCTAAACCGAAAATACTGTGTGGTTGCGCAATGCTCGCAGGGCTCCCGCACACTTACCTGTGTGCAGTGCGCCAAACAAGCCGGCCCGGTCGCTCTTCCTTCCCCAGCGCAGCCTACAGCTCCCAGACTGCGCTGCAGAAGGAAGGGGTGGGGGGCTAGCGTGACAGTCGTGCTACCAGGAAGCGACCTGCGGGACGAAGGAGCGGGGAAGTGACAGCATTCCGGATGAGGCTTTTTGCGCGAGACGCCCTCCCCAGTCGCTTGAACGGGTAAGGTGCAAAAAGCCTTCTAGCATTCAGCAAACCTGTTACCTACATTGAACCTGACTTCCCAGCCAAGAAATAGCTGGATTACGAGGACCTAGCACATAGTGATGGAGAAACTCACTTATGAATTCACTCACTGAAAAGCTCCCACCTTTGCCCGAAATGGGATTTAAGGCTGAAAAACAAAATATGCAAAGTGTGTCCAGAATAACTCCCAAACTGCAAGAAAATTCTTCTTGTCAGGATTTCTTGATATAAAAAAACGACAATTTTCCCTTTATTTCTAAGAGAAACCAATGCCATATCTGCGTTCCTCTTGGAGGATCAAATACATAGGTAGGGATTGACTTGGACTCTGCTAACTGTGGCACTGGAGTTGGTGTCAGTTTTCAGGGCTGCTCTTTATCGCCTTTTCCTGATTCTCCAGCTCTATCCCCTTCTTGGTTAACACAGTTCTTCTCACAATTTGCAACACCGTAGTTCATTGACATCAGACTACAGAAAACTTGTCTTTGTGGACTGCTCAATTGGGAAATTTCACCTGATGGGGAATATAGCCAGTTGGATGTTTTCAGGGGCCAAGTGATCAGATCACACAACCATGCATTTGTAAGATTTGAAAATATTTGTTAAACTTTACCTTATTTTATACCTGTATAACCGATATCAATTCATAACTAGTATCTCCTTAGATACCAGTTATGAAAATGGGATGCTGTAGTACCTAAGAATAAAAAATTAAGGAAGCAAAAATATAAAATATTATTTATAAGAAGAAGTCTAAATCAGTGCATTTCCCTTGCAAGCATAGTATACGAGTGCTGTCTAAGAGGAGAAGTCCACCAATGCAGAAGAGATTTACACATGTGCACACAAAAAGAGACATTGTACCAAAAAAGCATTATTCCATGTTGGATGCATCCACTGCTTTATGCTCTGGAGTAGTTTGAATGTTGGACTATGATGCTGGAAGTCAACAAAAGGAACCCACTGAATGACTTTTAGAAAGTCACAGTCTCTCCCCCTAAGAGGAAGGCAATAGAGTTCTTCTTCCCCATTTAATCTTGTCAAGAAAACCCTGTGACAGGTTTGCCTTTAGCTAACTGTAAGTTGGAAATGGCTTGAAGGCACACAACAATAACAAAATCAAGGAGAACCAATTAAAAATATCTATGCAGGATACACTGACATTCCATGGGAAAGTCTCGTGATATAAATGTCATCCTTGGGGAGATACCCAAAGCATCACCGTGTCTCCAGAAAGCAAATCTTCAAGCACCATGGATAGTACTGTTTCAAGATGGCCATTCTCCAGGGCTCCTATAGATCATTTCAGTGATCAAATTATGTATGTTCCAGTTTGCATCCCCCCACAAAAAAGGCCCAGACAACAACATTGACAAGACATTTTGGGGGGAAGGGGGAGAAGACACACCGGTCAAGATCAGTCTTAAGTTATTTGGTGTCCTTTTTCCCAAGGAAGTTCCTTGACTGCCTGATAACAGGGGTAAAAAGATGACGTTCCTCTGAAAAAGTCCCCCTGTAATTATTGTCATGAGAACAAAATGCTGAAACGTTCATGCTTTGCACATTTCATGCAAGATGCTAATAAACTGGTCTTCTTTGACCTTATTAATGCTCTGCAATTTGATTTGCTGGCAATTTGCATTCTCCGTTCTACCACCTCGTCCTACGGTAATCTGGAATGAAGAAGAGGTGGCTCTTACAGTCAATCTTACCACCGCTGAATACTGAAAAGGTCAGAAGTATCTGACATGATAATTCTGATGCCTTGTTCTCTTGTCAAAGATTATAGCAAAATGACACAACATTGAACTCATTGTAACAAGAAAACGTCCGGGAGATAGAAGAGAGGGAGATCAGTTTTTTTTTTAATACTTGGAAAAGTGTTTTTTGTGTTTTCTGCCTATGATTACATCTTCCCCTGCCACATACACACACATCTCTCTTTTGAACAAAAAAGTCCACCAGAGAATGTGTGTTTGTGTGTGGGGGAAAAGTCTACCATTTCATTTTGTGGAAAAGATATTAAGTCCTGATTATTACTTCTCAAAATTGGTAGGGGATTTGGAACCAAGTCCCATCAGGGGAACGTTCACCCCAGACTTCATAGCTTTCACAGATCCAATTGCCTATGGGCTGGATTACCACTTTGGTCTACTTCTGATCTGGAAATTGCTTCATTTCCAACAGAAGGGATGTGGGTGCTTGACCGCCTGCTGGAATGTTACACTCTTAGTCAAGAAAGCTTTGCACCGGTCTTATCAGATGCAGCATTGGCAGCGTTCACCAGCATTTAGAATTTTGAAAAATAGTTTTGTTTTTTGCTATTCACCCTTAAGAGTTTTTTTTTTTTAAATGGTTGGCATATTAGTGGCATATGAAGGTACAAATCAGTCTATGTCTTGGTATGTCTCTTTTTTGTTTGATGCAGAGGTTGATATTTCCATCCTCCCTCCACACCAACCCACTGTCTCTCAGGCCTCCTCTGGAATTACTGCAGCTATTCCCTACCTAGCACAGAGTGGGGACTGGAGAAGAATTTGGCTATGTCCTTGCAACCAGATATAAAATGATTACATCACCAGCTGAGAGTTCCAGAAGACTTCAGTGGACCTCAGATGATGGCATAATCACTTTGTACTTTAGGGACATGGCAGGAGATTTCTCTGGTCCCATCCCAGGGATCTCCACCAGGCATGGAATGGCCATGCAGGGAGGAGGTTTAGCAACTCTGTCATAAGTTAATGGCTAGTTAATGGCCAGCTGCAATGCTGGACCGTACAGGATTATGGTCATTGTGTATTTCCCACCAGCCTTGTTTGCTGGCATGACTACAGCATTGTGAGACTCTAACCCATTGTTTCTGAAACCATCTGATGTGGTGGACTAAGATCTCCACCGTCGTATGTCAGATATAATGTATGTGTCATATTATTATTTTATCTACATAATTTCCTGGAAAATTCAGAATAGAATGGTAGCTGATGTCTCATGGATCTGCATCAATCTGTCCATCAGTACTTTGAGTAGCACTGCTGTAATCTATGATGAACTGCCTTAGTCTATGGTAAATTGCTTGAACAGACAGGTTTCTGTGCTGGTCCAGGTAATGGGAAACCATTTCTTAATATAAAAAAAATGTGAAAAATCCCATCCAGCCAGCTCATATAATTAGGTGTAAAGTAAAGCACAGGACTGCTCTATTGCTTTGTTTGTCCATAACAACTCCCAGTGATTTTGTTATATTTCAAATAAGTCACAACAAGAACTTTGCTTGGTATGAAGTCTCAAATGATTTTAATATTTATGTACTTATGTATGCAAGATCCAATGTGGTGTAGTGGTTTGAGCTTTGGACTACGAACCTGGAGACAAGGATTCAATTCCCTGCTCAGCCATGGAAACCCACTGAGTGACCTTGGACAGGCCACACACTCTCAACCTCAGAAAACCCCATCATAGTTTTGCCTTTGGGTCACCCTAAGTTGCAAATGGCTTGAAAGCAAATCACAAACTTATGTATGCATGTGTGCCCAGATACATAATTTCGTTATAGTCAAACTCTGAGAAAGACCATGGCTTGATGACACCATGCATGATTTGCATGCGAAACGTACCAGATTAGAAACACCAGCTTTTTCCCAGTAGGGCTGGAGAAGACCCTTGCCTCAACCCCTGGAGAAATGCAGCTAGTCGGTATAGACAACATTGAAATGGGCCAGTAGTCTGATTCAGTTGAAGTTCCTAACTCAGAAGAGGTGATCTAATTCACTATAGTCAGTCTTAGCTGAAAAGTAATGTGTAAATAAATAAATGAGCTTTATGTACAAATGGCCACCTAAACCCATGCTGCATGTACTTAGAGAGTTTGCCGAGCTTCCTGCAGAAGTATAATGGTCAACAAGCTCAAAGATAACAACATATTTCTCTTTTAAGTTATTTGCACATTCAGTCTCGCCACAACTGCATTTAATCTAGTGTGTTATAAACCTGTTAGGCTTGAAATTTGGTACTCGGTAACTTGGTATAGAATTAACACTTGGTGTTGTTCTGCCTAGTACGTATCGGTGGCCAGTATCTTCAAAAGGACACCGCTAATGTCAAAGATCTCTTTGGGAATGACCCAGGAGGTTAACTGGCATGTGCAGACTTGGGAATGTTAGGGTCAGATAAAACATAACTCGTGTCCAAGTTGTGACTCTACTATTGCTGATGCATGAATCTTTTCTTTTATGTAAGCATGGAGATGGTATAAGAGGGGAAGCGTGGAAGAATAAAGGCATCCTTCCTTATCACTACTGTTAGTAGGCTATACTGAACACAGTTTTGACCCTTAGAAGGATCCTTTGGCCAAAATTGTTTTGTGTGTGTGTGTTCTTTGGTTTTCTTTCCTTTCTTTCTTCCTACCTTGTGTTTGGGGTTCAATTCAGCTTCCTGTCCACCTGCCGATACGATCAGGTGTGGTTTGCTTACCTGCCCTATCAAACCCTTTCTTGCTAATATGTGTGAACTCCCCAGCCTTTATCAAGGTTCCTCAAATTCCATCACAGAGAGATGGAGAAGAGAGGAAGAGATTACTATCAGACCTGTACATACATAGATAAAGATCCAGAAGAAATGGATGGTTTGGTGGATTGACAGCCCTGGATTGTTGTCTAGGCAAGAGAAGGAACAATGTTTCAGAGACAGTGTTCCCCCAAGGATCAATTTTTCCCCCTGGCTTTGGATCTCATCATCATATCTCCCCCACTCCCAATTGAAGTAATTAATTGTAGTAATATGTGAAAACTGCATATTACAGTTATATTTTTTAATTAAACAGGGCTTGGATTTGGACAGTGTTACTTCTCCACATTTCCTTTTTCTCATAGAAACCTTGTTTCAGCTTCATATTTAATACAGTGCCGCTGCGGATTGTGCGGGGAACAAATGTAGCCCTTGCAGCTTGGAATTTATTTGATCGCGTTCTGTACCTCTTAGGAAAAACGCATGAATAAATGCATGGGACTATTTTGGTGGTAACTCATGAGATCCTTCAAATGGGAAAAAAAAAAAAGAAAGAAAAAAAGGAAAGGGGGAAGGGTTTTTCTTTAACTGCCTTGCACTTTTATTGATGACTCTGCAACCTCAATAAAATGTGTTTTTAATTCATGTAGCCAAATGTACTTAAACAACATACAATTTCTGCCATGGAGTAATTCTTCAAAATACCCTTACAAGAAGGAACTCATTGCTAAGATTAAAAAGATGTTGGCAGCCATTAGGAATAAGAACTCAAGTTGCTTCCTTATAACTTTTACTTGGAAAGGGATTTTTTAAAATATATATATATATATATCAGAGGTTCTTCTATATCTCCAAATGACAATACTCTGCTTCTGTTCTCCACTCTTTTAAAGAAACAGTTACCGTATATGTTAAATAAAAAGCATTGCTTTTAGGGATCTTATCAACTGAAAGGCAAATATCATCCCCTAAACGTTGTTGGGTGTTTGAAGCTGGCCACAATGTTGTGTGTTTCTTTTTCTTTCTCCTCTGCTGGAATTTTCTCTTTCTTCTGTGATTATGTAGAATTGCAAGGACTTTATTTAAGCTCAATGCCAACTAGGGTTGCACAAAACGAAGCAGTATTTAAAACAGGGTTTGAAGCGGATCTGAAAACTCCGGCTATGTTTTAAAATATAAGCTGTGGAGTCACTGAAGACAGTAGAAGATCCTTGGTTAGCTGAGAGGACAATAGCCACACATAGACAGCACAGTAGGATCCCAGGCTTAAATCTGATCCTTCCCTGAGTTTGCCAGTTACTTTTTCACTGTGTTTCTTTTTTTGCTTTTCTTGCTTTCTTTCAACCTGACAGTCTCACACAACTGAATCTAGCCAACCTTTCAGTTTCCCACAATGCTTCTGCCAGTCATTTGGGGCATTGGGGGATTTTAAGAAGTGGTTGGAGACAGTCGCTTAGCACTAGAGATGTAGCAAATATTCATAAATGTCCTCATCCTCAATTAGAAAACGTGTCTCTGTGCATTGAGTCATCCCATTGAAGAACAGAAAACCACTATGAGATTGTTTCAAGATTAGAACTCTTCTCCCTCTCCCCATCAAAGTCTCCGGAAATAGTGGCAGAAAACTCTACACAAAACTGACTCCTTCCCTGCTTTGTTAAGCAACACCCCCCCCCACACACACACACACCCACACACACATACACAGAGCAAGACATGAAGGGAAAAAGGGATCAAGAAGATTGGAAGACCTCATCCAACCCTTCTACTTTTAACAAGTCCATGCAACAAAGCAGCAGAAATAATAATATATGCAAAAATCATTTTCATACTTTTACACCCTTTTCATATCTCACAGACATGAAAAGTTCTTCTTACTCAGGAAAGGAGGGGGATGAGGTTTTTTCTCCCCATTGTCACAATCAGTGAAGATTTGCATCCCATCTTTGGAACTGTTGCTGACACAGACAAATAAATCCACCAGGGTCCACTAATAGAGAAGGAGACTAGCGAAAGGGTTTTCTTGGTGTGTTTGTGTGTGTGTGTGTGTGTGTGTGTGTGCCTGATTCACTTCAGAACTTTTCTAAGGTGGTTGCACAGCCCTAGAGTGTTGCATGAATGTCTGAGGAATTTATAACATTGGAGGTCCATTGTACAGTTTGCTCTTGTCCTTATAAACAATGCTATCTTGTCCATCAAGCCCTGGGTCTCATGCTTTTATCCTAGGGCAAGTTCTCTGGGATTTCTTGCCAAGGTATTTCCTTCCCCAGTTCTATCATGCAAGACTTTAAACTGGTGGTGCTAGATATTGAAAGGATATTGACAAGCTGAAGCATGTCCAGAAGAGGCCGACCAAAATGGTGAAGGGTCTAGAAGCCGTGAAGCCCTCTGAGGGGCAGCTTAGGGAGCTGGGGATGTATAGTCTGCAGAAGAGAAGGTTAGGAGGGGACATGATGGCCATGTTTAAAGATTTGAAGGGATGTCACGTCGAGGAGGGAACGGGCTTGTTTTTCCACTGCTCCAGAGACTAGGACAAGGAACAATGGATTCAAGCTGCAGGAAAGGAGATTCCACCTGAAGCTCAGGAAGAACTTCCTGACAGTTAGAGCTGTCCGGCAGTGGAATATGCTGCCTCCATGGAGTGTGGTGGAGTCTCCTTCTGTGGAGGTTTTTAAGCAGAGGCTGGATGGCCATCTGCTGGGAGTGCTTTGATATGTATTCCTGCATGGCAGAGGGTTGGGCTGGATGGCGCCTGGGATCTCTTCCAACTCTATGATTCTATGAAACAGCTTGGACCACATTTGCCTCAACACTAAGCAATGTCTGCTCAGCTAAATGCATTAATCTGCCTTATGTTAAGTCACCTCTTAAGCCTGTCTAGCCTATTCTTATATACACTGGTTGATCTGGGGATCTTCTACATCTGCATCATGGATCCTACTCCCAGGCTAGGGCCATCATGTCCTTCAGTGCATAGCACAAGTCTCTGTTTGCTGGACTCTACCTTCCACCAGACTCAGCCAGCAAGGTCAGTAGTCAGGGATGATGGAAACTGGAACTCCAAAACCATCTGGAAGTCTATAAGATCTCCATGTCTTCTCTAGCTGATGGCTTAGTACATCAGACAAACTTTGGTGGGATCTTGTGCCAGTTTTGCTTCTTCAGGCTGTCCATTTCACTTCTGACATCTTATGAAAAGTTGGTAGCAAACTTCACTGCCAAATTTAAGCAGCTGGTAGAGGACACCCCCTTTCAAGCAACCATCAGCCACTTAAAACAAGCAAAATACTTGCTTTGAATGGGGTTTGCCCACTTTGTAGATTCAATTTAGTGATGCAGTTTTGACAGAACAGTTTTCAAGGGGGCTTGGAGCACTTAGGGTTGCATTTAGCCTGTGGGCTGCATGTTGTCTTTCTTTGGTCTAGCACATGTCTAAATCATTGTGGCAATTGTCTGGTCCGTACCTTCTTCCACATTAATGAACAAAGCTGGAAAAGTAAAGTTTGTAACTCAGAGGAGGCAGGTCATATGCACACGTCACATTGCATGTCTCTACCAATGGGGGGATAAATGATTGTGTATGATGCTGAATTGTGAGAGCCACAAGCAACCTGCATGATGGACTATCAACACAGAGAGACAGAGATCACTAAAAAAGATTACTCTTTCTCAGTGGGAAAGTTTATGGGAGAGGAGAAGGAATCTTGAGATACAGAAATACAATACACAACACTGTGCATCAAAGCGTAATCCAGGGGAAGAGAGAACTGGAGTGAGATACAACAGCAATAAACAGGAGTTGACAATGTAGGAGAATGTGACTGAGATATGCATTTGCTTGGCGGGTTCTTTTAGAAATACAAGTGCTCTGAGGGTCACTGCAGGTTAGCTGCGTGGATTTCTGGTGTAAGGTTTTCTCCTGCTGTTAAATCAGCACATACATCACGATGAATGCTAAGGGCTATAGTCTACTTTGCTCCAAGAAAACACCTTTCCAATATTTGGTGGTCTTAATCCTTAATCTCCCTTTCTCCCTTCTTCTTCTCTCTGGCCATTTCCACACTAGCCTGTTATAGTGCTATGATTCCACTTTCAACATCCTATGGAATCCTAGCCGGCCCCTCCCAAAACTGCAAACCCCAGGATTCCATAGGATGTTCAAAGTGGAATCATAGCGCTACAACAGGCTAGTGCGGAAATAGCCTCTCTCTCTTTCTCTCTTTCACTGTATGTGTGTCTCTCTCTCTCTTGTTGTGTGTGTGTGTGTGTGTGTGTGTGTGTGTGTGTATATATGTGTGTGTGTGTGTATATATATATATATATATATATATATGGATATGGCTTTGAAGGCAGCTTTATGTGGAGCCATAAAGCAGCATTTTCCAGGCATTCTTTGGCAGTTAGAAGCATGGCTTTACACGCTTTGGCCTTCATAGCTCCCCATACATCTCAGCTCTGCCTCATTTTATATCCAAATATACCTCTAACCCACACAGAGCAGCAGTTACCTCAATTTTATTGTTATACATAATTTACATCTGAAAGGCAGGATCCAGGAACTGAGACTATAGAAAATGCTATATATGCTAAAGAAGTTAACTCTTCTTTTGGTATTGTACTCTGGGATTTTGCGTTTCTGGACATTAACAGATGGAGAAAACCACTGTGTGTCTTCATGCACACATGTTTGTGCTCTCGAAATCGTGGTGTCTCATGACTGTGTGTGGATGGATGGTGGGATCTAGATCTGTACCTATTATTCCACTCTGATACTCTTATAAAAAAGTGCATGTGCAGCCTGGAATTCTACATCAGAGAGTATAGTATAAAGCTGTGATTCTGCTATGCAGTATTTTCACTGAATGGCCATTTTGAACAACAGAGCATAAGCACATCATGTGCCATGGTATTGCATTCAAAGCTATGTTTCCACAACCTGAATCTGAATGCTGACCTTCCACGTTGGACAAAAATGCACCATTGCTTCAATGGAGGACCTTACTTGTGCATAAGATGCCCATGTGATTCTGGCCGGTGGCCACAGACTGACAGCTAACACCTGGGAATGATTGATTGATTGATTGATTTGTAGTAATGGAGAAATGTTGACATTTCTAAAGGCTGGTCCTTGAAGCATCACTGGAAAAATAAAAGGAGGAAGGGGGAAAAATAGAAGGAAACACAAAATTAGTTTCCATCCAATTTGCATATGCAAATGATGCATGTTTAGAAGTAACTGCCATCACTTATCGCATGTGGGAGATGACTGCATGTGATCCAAGGAACATTTTTCTCCCCCACATCCCCCCAATCTACCTCCCCAGAAAGCCTAGATACCTCTCCCTCCCACAGTCTCCCTCCAAATGGCAACCAAAAGTCACTACCTGTTGCCATTTTGAGAGGGATTGCAAAGGAAAATTGAAGTACTGAGAACAGGATGCTTTGCTGCTTGTGAGGGTAGAAGTTAGTTTTTGCATGTTGTGTGTGTGTGTGTGTTTTGGGGGGTCTTTCTATGTGGATTTTGGATTGTCAAAATTTGTACTTTTTTATTAATTGGAGAGGGATAGGTGACTTTGGTCGGGGCCTTCATGGGCCACGAAAGTGGGATTAAGGAGCCACGGACATCCCGTGGGCCACATTGTACCCAACCCAAATTACATAGAATTACAGTGCATCATATATTAAAGAAGAGTGGCCAGCTGACATGCTTTTCAATCTGTCATTGATATCTAAAAGAGGAACATGCTATCATGAGAATGGTATTATGAATTGGATGGTATTGGATGGTATTACGAAAATGACGAGCTCCTTGTTCTTTTTGGATGTGTTGTTTTGATTGCAATTCGTCTTTTAGGGCCTTTCTGCACTACCCTGTTATAGTGCTATTATTCCACTTTCAACGTCCTATGGAATTCTGGCATCTGTAGTTTACTGAGGCCCGTTTTCTGGAGCAGACTTTAAGCCAGGCTGTTGCTTTGTGGCTGAACAAGAACTGCTGGCTAGGAGGGGTGGTGGTTGCTGGATTCCTCCTTATGACAGTATTTAAAAGCTAAAACCATCAGTGTGACCTGGGGTTACACCAGCATAGTGCTCCAATGGGATCCGAGCCTTCTTTATAGTACTAAGGGGTCCACTGGAGCCCCCTTTATACTATGGAGTACAATGGAGGTGGTGTGCATTTGTATTCTCTCTCCACTTCCTTCCTTTCCCTCCTCTCACCTTTTCTTTATAGCCACTTTCGGGAAGGTTACATTGAGCATCTACGCTTAATATTGTATTGCCCTCATATGCACCCCTGCTGCGTTTTGTGTCTTTCCTTTCAACCCTCCAACTTCGTACATACAAATAAGCATTAAAAAAATGCTTAAGGCAAATGGTAAATATTTGCTATTTATTCTTGGTGCATAGAAGGTCATGGAGAACTGTGCAGAGAAAGAAGCCGTAGGAGCAAAAGAAGGCAATAAGTAATATTAAATAATTTGGTTTTGCAATATTTTGGACATGGGGTACTTTCCAAAAGTTGATGCTTACGTTCCCCATCCCCAATGATTAAACCCGCTTTAACAAGAAACATGTTTAGATCAAGAATCACCATTATCTCAAAGAACCACAATTGTGTCCTCAAAACATTATCGCAAGGTGGTTAAAATATGTTATATAATCTTTGTCGCATTTTGTACATATTAATTTTTGGGCTCCCCCCCACTGCATATGTCGTATGTCTACATAGGGCTACCCTTGTGCTTAGTCCGGAAACATCAATTAGTTCAGAATATGGCAGCCAGGTTGGTCTAAAACTGACCACATAACACCAATTCTGAAGTCCTTACATTGGCTGCCTATTAGTT
Organism: Ctenosaura bakeri; assembly: GCA_948474755.1. Lineage (NCBI taxonomy): Eukaryota > Metazoa > Chordata > Lepidosauria > Squamata > Iguanidae > Ctenosaura > Ctenosaura bakeri. The sequence goes on along the minus strand of CAOLHI010001565.1, from coordinate 971 downwards.
TCTGGGCACAGTACAAGGTGTTGGTTCTTACCTTTAAAGCCCTCCATGGCTTGGGGCCAGCCTACCTGCTGGATCGCCTTCTCCCATATAATCCGCCCCGCACATTAAGGTCCTCTGGGAGGAATTTACTGCAGCCAGTCAGAACTAGGTTGGCTGTGGTTACCCAAAGGACCTTTTCTTCTATCGCTCCCAAGCTATGGAATGGCCTGCCGGAGGAGACCTGGCATATTACCAGTCTTGACAGCTTTAAAAGAGCAGTCAAGACTGATCTCTTTTGACAGGCCTTCCCAGACTAGCATTTCCATCGCCTCCCGTGTATTGCCTTGCTGCTTTGCTAACAGTAATTGATGGATTGTTAATTGCTGTGTATTTTAAGGGGTTGGTTTAGGTGGGTGGGGAGGATTGGGCATGTTTTTAATGTCATTTAATGTATTTTAATGTATAATGTATTTCATGTTGTTCGCTGCCTCGATCCATGTGGAAAGGTGGGATACAAATAAATATTATTATTAATATTATTATTATTACTATTATTATTATTATCAGGTAGAATGTGGAGAGTATTGCAGGAAGGAAATTAGTTAGAAATTCTCCAGCTCATAATTTCAAGAGACTGTAAAGCACATTGGAGCCAGTGTTATGACGTAGTTTGAGGGTTGGTTTAGAACTCCGGGAAACCAGAATCTGAATTCCATGGGAACACACTGGTTGATTTTGGACAAGTCACAATATCCCACACAACATTTCAGAGAGGTTGCAGTCTCTCGCACAACAACAACAGTTGCCATTGACTTATATGCCAAAGGAATGTCTGAATAAAAATATATATTTGTGTAACCTTCCACGCCAAGGAGTTCCAGTCAGGAATCTTGACCAAGAAAGCTTTATTTCATGTTCCCACCAAAAATATTCTGGATATGGCAGAACTGAGAAGAGTCACCGTCAAATATTCCAGCAGTTTATACAGGAGA